>CAIGQQ010037820.1:12122410-12137370 GCA_903798035.1 Danio albolineatus
GTGAGCATTTTGATTCTCTGCTGTTTGACGATTAATCATGACTAATCACATACAAAATTACAATGTTTAATTTTATTTACTATTGTATTATTTTATTTTATTTTGAGGGGATAGTGGGGAAATGAGAAAACTTAGACAGTCTGTAATATTTCTTATTCTGTATTATATACTACTATGTACGGTCTTGTGAAATACCAAAAAACAAATAAATGAAGTAATTATGTTTGCATTTACATAATAATTGTGTGAAGTGCACATCCATGTATGTGCATAGAATAAAAAAAAAGTATACATAAAATTTGTATGTAAATATGTTAAATATGTGTAAACATTCATTAATTAATTTTCTTTTCAGCTTGGTCGCTTTATTAATCTGGGGTCACCACTGCGGAATGAACCGCCAACTTATTCAGCATATGTTTTATGCAGCGGATGCCCTTCCGTTTGCAAACCCATCACTGGCAAATATGTAAATATATAATTAAATAAATACAAATTTAATTTGCATACAATTGGTCATGATTAAACGTTAAACAGCCCTACTATGAAACGCATGAATAAAGGATACAGTATGCAACTTTTTCGGTAAAAAAAAAAAAATCCTGAGCAGTTTAATTCTCTGCTGGTTAACGATTAATCGTGACTAATTGCATACAAAATTAAGTTTGCGTTTATTTATAATATATCAAATAATTTTGTATAAGTCTGCATCATACTTTTGTGTGTACTGCACATCCATGTTTATGCAGAGAATTTTTACAAAGTATTTATTCATGAAATATTTATATAGAACATAAAATTATATATAAATGTCAATATATGCAAATATATGTAAAGTATTTACATGTATGTGTGTGCATTTCTATATACATAATAACTATACACAGTAAATACACATATATTATGTAAATACAAACTTTTAATTTGGACGCAGTTAGTCATGATGAACTATTGAACAGCACTACTCTGAAACACTTCAGATCCTAACAGTTTTTGTTACAGTAAACCATAATAATGCCAAAATAATCCTATCTGAATGAGCATTTTGTTTCTCTGCCGTTTAACGATTATTCGTGAGCAATCGCATACAAAATGAAGTTTGCATGTCCGTAATGATTTTGTGTACTGCACACCCATGTATACACAGAACATTTTAACAAAATATTTATACATGAAATAATTATATATGACATAAAATGATTTATAATTATATGCAAAGTATATGCATGAATGTGTGTCCATTTCTATATACATAATAAATATACACATATTTACACATGTAAATACAAACTTTTAATTTGTGAGATTCTTCAAGTCCTCAGTGGAGATAAAAGTTGATGAGTGTTGATGAAGGTCCATCGTCAGGCCTGCAGGTCGAACGTGCTCACACACCGGCTGGAGCAGCAGTATGCTACGAAACTCACTGTGCTTCTGGGTAAGACAAGCAAGAGAGAAAAGCTACTTATGACTGATTATACGCACATATCACTTGAGCAAAGTCTTTATCAGACCATTAGTATGCAAATTTTCTTTCTGTTAAAAGTCGGCCACATCCATATCACCCTGCAGCCCAAAACCAGTTACTCACTGCAGAGCTGAGCCTGGTCAGTACCTGGACGGGAGACCACATGGGAAAACTAGGTTGCTGTTGGAAGTGGTGTTAGTGAAGCCAACAGGGGGCGCTCAATCTGTTGTCTGTGTGAGTCCTAATGCCCCAGTATAGTGAACTGGACACCATACTGTAAGTGAACCCCGTCTTTCCGATGAGATGTTAAATTGAGGTCCTGACTCTCTGTGGTCATTAAATCCCATGGCACTTCTCGTAAAGAGTAAGGGTGTAACCCTGGTGTCCTGGCCAAATTGCCTTCATCAACCCTTACCCATCATGGCCTCGCAATCATCTTCATCCACCGAATTGGTTCTATCACTGTCTCTCCACCCCCATAGCCGGTGTGTGGTGAGCGCACTGACACCGTTGTCCTGTGGCTGCCGTTGCTGCCCCCCCCTCATGATTGTGAAGCGCTTTGGGTGTATGGCCATACATGATAAAAGCGCTAGATAAACACACACTACATTACATTCATACATTTAATTTTCTTTCTGTTAAAAGTTCTGATTTTAAAAAAGGTCGAAAATGACTATTATTGTTTTTATGGAATTACATTTTAAGACATTTAACTATTTAAAGAAATACTGCACCGTGAACGTTTGTATGTTTTGAGCCCTTTTAATGTGATTCGATTTTTCTCAATCAGAATATTATAATGATTTCTTGAAGGATCGTGTGACTGGAGTAATCAGGCTAAAAATTTACTTTGAATCTCCTAAATCCAAGCGTGATGAGCAGAAAAGACCGTTAAAAAATAAAATTACTTTAGTCATAATCGACTTCAGAACAAAAAATAAATAAATCGTCCTTGTCAACACAATTTCCTGCCAACATTGGAGTGCCTTCTGAAACACAGCTGATTGGCTATTGTCATATTGCTGATAACCCAATATAAATACATTTGGATTACATAATTTAATGATTGCGATTAAGATTTGAAGAGACTTTTAACCAGCATAACAAAAATGCTTTCTTCAAACAATATTGCATCTTTAACGTACATATGAAATCATTCATTCATTCATTTTCTTTTCAGCTTAGTCCCTTTATTAATCTGGGGTCGCCACAGCGGAATGAACCGCCAACTTATCCAGCATATGTTTTACACAGTGGATGTCCTTCCAGCTGCAACCCATCACTGGGAAACATCCATACACACTCATACACTACAATTCAGCTATTCACATATAACACATGTCTTTGGACTGTGGGGGAAAGCGGAGCACCCAGAGGAAACCCACGTGAACACGGGGAGAACTTCCAAACTCCACACAGAAATGATAACTGACCCAGCCGAGGTTTCAACCAGCGACCTTTTTGCTGTGAGGCGACATCGCTACCCACTTCGTCACCTCGCCACCCCCATATGAAATCAAAACTAAGATATTGATTTTGTTTGCTCACTTTGCTAGTTTTGTGGCGAACAACTCATCTGTGCATGTCATTAAGAAAAAAAAAAAAAGATTTGCCCATCTTTATTTGAAATCTGAAAATGCACTTGCTGTTCGTTTTCAGTTAGCAGGCACTATCATACACTGCAATAAGATGAAAGACGTGCATGATTTATTGCTATTTTCAGACCAGCACAACAGTAATTGTCACGTTTTGCGGCACGTTGTTTAAATAGTAAACCCATTTGCACTGCTTTGTGGACTCGTGTGTGTGCTGGTCTAAAAAGGAGGTGTGTTAGGGCGCATTGTTAACGCATTGCTATTTTGAGGAGCTCAAATAGCGTCATTGGCAAACTAAAAGCTGCTCTGAAGTCCAGTGCAGAGCGGGTAGTTATGCACCTGTGCAGGTCCAAACGCTTACACATTAATTAATACACACAGGATGTTCATCAATATATAAAAATCATTACATAAGAAAAGGATCAAAATGTTACAAAATGATTATTTTCTACATAAATATAAAAACCACTGCCTCCATGCCTTCTTCACCTCGGGGCTTTTTTTATTTTATTCATGGCAATTTGCATTTGTATAATGTTATTATTATTAGCAGCATTATTTATTACATGCATATTTATATTTGTTTTATTAAAAACTAGTTTAGATTTGGCCACCTGTCTGGTTTCGGAGACGTCTGCATCACCATATGAGGCATAAGAATAGGAGGTGTTTGGATATAACTCAGTTTTTTGACCACACTTCGTTATTATTGTTCATTTGCTGGAAATAAGAACTGAATTTAGAAATAGTTTTAAAACAAATCTTTGCAGTTAACAAACAAAATTAAATATGTAGGCTAATGGATGTTTACAGTGGAGTGCGTACAACACCGTTTCCTTACTTTACGAAAGTAAAGTAGTAAAGTAAAGAGTAAAAGTAAAGTAAAGAGAAAGTAAAGAGGCCGAATGGAGGAGGCTCATTCTTTATCCTTGAGCTGTAGATGATCCTTTTAACTGTTATCTCGCTAGTGAAGCGTTTAGTTTTTCCACTTACAAAGTTTGCCATGTACATAGCAAATGCACTATGGCGCGACGCAAAAAGTTTGTGGTTGACCAACGTACAACAGAAAGAAGAAGAAATCGTGATTCTCACCATCAAATGGATTTACTTTCATCGGCTAGACACCGGCCTTACAGCTCCGTGAGTCCACAATCGGTAAATGTAGCTTGTGTGGACGCTACTACGTGACTTGATTAAAGAAATAGCTTCACTAATACTGTTTGATTTAAGAAGTACCGACGCTACCGAGAAATGTAGTTAAGCTAGTAGTGTCACTACTTGTAGCGACGCAACTGCCCAACACTGACAAATTATCAGATTATGTCTGTTTGAGGTATTGGGTGTGGCTAACATACTTAACCACGCCCCTCCAAGTGTCAGCGCTATGACAACAAACAGAAATGGTGAGGAGGGGGTGTCTGTTAGGCTGTAATAACTTTCCCCAGACCCTTTTCCTGATCTTTCTGAATGAAATGCCTACTTTACTACATCCAATCAGCTCACCGCAGAAAAAAACAGCCACACCCACTGGAATGCCCATATAATATTCAGTTTCTCTAGGAACTGCGTCACAATACTAAAAAATTAACAGGCGCAGTTTCCGGTTCATGCAGACTTTAAACAAAGCTATCTGACAGTAAAAAGTCGATGGTTTGAAATCCCTTTTATGCGCTTTCACCATGAGCTCATCAGAATATGCAAATTAATGCATGCGCATATAAACACAGGCCCTTTCAACTCCTACAATATGCTTTTTCATGACTGCTTAATGAAGTAATATTGAAACAACAAGACCTTCCTGGTGCGCTTTCAGAAAACACACAAACACGGCTAACCTGATGACCTGAGACTGAAAACACAGAGCATAAAGAAGCAAATGGAAAAAGCATCCGTTAAACAAATAGCTTCTCTCTCTTTAAAACAGCAGTGGGTGAGAGGTAATCGTGAAGTGGATTAGATCTCTTAATGCACGTGAAGTAGCTGAGAGCAGCAGTGCAGCCGGATGATTGGGTTACGCTGCTGAATGTGGAGAGCAAAACCACAGCGCTGCATTATAGATGGAACATGACGGCCAGCGGAGTAAAGCACAGCTCATTTCAGCCAATCACACGAGCGCAAAGATGAGGAGATAGAGGAAGTGACACGGGTCGACAGGGAAAACAAAGAGAACGAGCAGAGAGTGTTTCTGAATGCAAGATAACCGAGCGTGCGCTTGGTAAATAAATATGCATCTTCCCACTTTTCATACTGTGTTAAGAAAAGTGATGTATAATTTTATGTGTTGACTGAATATCTCAAGAAATACAATTATAAAGGTTTTAAGAGATCCCGCACAAAGTGATACTAAGTACCACTCCTGGTATTGGAACCATTGCAATCCATTTTTATGATTGTATGTTATTATATGTTGTGTTTTTTTTTAGGGCTGTCCAAAAATTAATCGTGATTAATCACATCCAAAATAAAAGTTTGTTTTGACATAATATGTGTGTGTGTTATATATATTTATTATGTATATGTGATAAACACATTCATAGAAGCCAAAACTATATATAAAAAAGTTACATCAAAGTAGTTACATCATATTCAAATGTAAAATTTGTATCATACACATATATTTTTTATATATTTAAATATAAACCAACATTTTATCAAGTATATGCATGTGTGTATTTATATATTCATAATCTAATATACACAGTACAGACACAAATATTATGTTAAACTTTTATTTTGGATGTGATTAATCACGATTAATTTTTGGACAGCTCTTTTTTGTATTTTGTGATGCGTTATGTATTTGAAATCAAAGTTTTAGCATCATTACTCCAGTCATCAGAATCACCTGAGCCTTCAGAAATCATTTGAATACACTGATTTAATAATGAATAAACATATCTATTATTATAAAGCAAGAAAATGCTTTGTGAACAGTACAGATTTACTGAAAATATGATTACTTCGCTTGAAATAGATGTTATTTTCACAATAAAGTGGTTTTAATCAGAAGCTCAGAAAATGAATGAGTTTTTATTAGTTTTAAGATACCTTACATAAAATTATAAACGGACCTCAAATGAAATAAAATAATACAAAAATAAAAAAGGAATTCAAATTAAATGTAGTGCATTATGTAGTGTTACTGATAAAATATAACAGGAAATGTACAGTTGAAGTCAGAACTTTAGCCCCCTTATATATTTCATCCCCAATATCTGTTTAATGAAAATACGATTTTTTTCTAACACATTTCTAAACATAATAGTTTTAATAACTCATTTCTAATAACTGATTTCTTTTATCTTTGCCACGATGACAGGACATCATATTTTACTAGATATTTTTCAAGATACTAGTATTCAGCTTAAAATCACATTTAAAGGCTTAACCAGGTTAATTATGCAAGTTGGAGTAATTAGGCAAGTCATTCTTGTTCTGTAGACAATCAAAAAAAATATTGCTTATGGGGGCGAATAATATTGACCCTTAAATGGTTTAAAAAAAAATTTAAACTGCTTTTATTCTAGCCGAAATAAAACAAATAAGACTTTCTCCAAAAGAACAAATTTATTGTAAGTACTGTAAACAATTCCTTGCTCTGTTACACATCATTTGGGAAATATTTGAAAAACAAATAAATCACTGGAGGGTTAATAATTCTGATTTCAACTGTATATAATAGGGCAGTGGTTCTCAAACTGTAGTACTTCCTTCTAGTGGTGCGTGAAGGAACCTCTGAATAATTAAAGTTAAAAAAAAAGAACACACTTTTAACCCTTTGACGTGTACGATAATACCGATGTGATCAGTAAATTGATTTTAACAGGCTAAACCTTTCATTTAAGTGGCTGACAATAATAAATATTCTTAATTAGAAGAATTAATCTGCCTTGTTTTTAAACTGTGCAGTGCTGTAGCTGCTTAATTAGGTATGCTACTTCAATACCGGTTATTATGGTGGTACTTGGATAGACAATTTTTTTCTAAGTAGGTACTTGGTGAAAAAAGCTAGAGAACCACTGTAATAGGTAATATACCTCCTGTGCACTCCAGCGAGGGCGGTCTCTCTGAGAGGGAAGAGTTTCGGGTAGATGATGGTGAACATAGGCTGACTGCAGCGGTGACAGTGACCCAGAGGCCACTGAACCACATCCAGCAGACTCTTGGGCATCAGGAGCGGAGTCCGGAGCTTCACATCTGCACACCAGACAGAGAAGGCAAGTGGTTTAAAGTACACCTATTATGCAAAAATCACTTTTATAAGGGGTTTATCCACACTTGTGTGGATACTTGTCTGTGAATACAACCAGCATCTAATGGTAAAAAATTATTCATTAGATTTTTTTTATTCACACTTGATAAAAACACTGATTAACATTCTCCCTTTGTATGTGTCATCACAGGAGAAAAAGCCCAACCCATTAGAGACAATTGTCCCTTATTAGCATAGAAAGTTAGTCTTGCTTTTGAATTTTAGGCATTTGTACCTCTGCCCTCTTTAAAAAGGTCACATTATCATTGGAATTTAAAGAGATTATAAAGGATGTTGGAAAATAGCAGCCATCAACATCGACTTGCACCAGACACTTTCTTACAATCACTCAATATCTCAAAAATAAAACATTGTGCATCTAGGCTCCGTGCCTAGATGCACAATGAGTGTCTGCAGTGTAAGCAGGTAGATCGTATTTTCACGTGTAAATGCAAGTAGTGCATCATTAAAAACCATAGCGTATGACGTCAAGCCTGATGCTTTCATTTCAGAACAGACTTCAGCAGAGTCCCAAACCTTAAACCTCATACACGATGACTAAAAAGCTTTTTTATTGTTATGTAGCAAGAGTATTTAAGCCTGATAACCAGAGAGAGAGAGAGTGCAATATCTGCCACGTAACCAATATAAACTAATATTAAACTATTGCATACATCACATGCAGAAATCACGCCGTGGACTTTACATTAAGATGCCTACTGGTTTAAAAGGGCCTAGATTAAAAGAAGATGGCCAAACGAGAACATAAACTATAGTAAAACTATAAGTTTAAAAACTAACAACTTGTCAAAAATAATTTAAAAAAATGTAACCCTGCAAACAGATTAAATACAGGAACGGAGAAAGAGGCGTTCTTTTATTATCAGCTGTCAGTCAGCGCCCGCTCTTTTTTTCTTGCTCATTGTGCCTTTGCTGTGTGCTGTATAAATGCAGACGATCGGATACGAGTCACTTTTAAAAGATGATGTAAGCAGGTCATCAAAACAATCGCATACAGTCACAAAATCAGAATTGACCATCATGATCTGAAGTGCAAATGCAGCCTTACAAAGTGTGCTTAACACTGGTGAGTGGGCTTTACAAACCACCTGTAGAAACACTCTAGTTTCAATAACCCCCCCCCTCTCACCCCCCACCCCACCCCCACTAAATTCTCCAAGCTGAGCACTAATAATTCCTTTGTATAATTAGTACTTCTTGTGTGTATTGCCTCTTCTTATTGAATCGCTGAATGCCTCCTCATTTGTAAGTTGCTTTGGAAAAAGTATCTTCTAAATGATTATAATGCATAGCAGACAAAAAAAGATACTATGGAAGTCAATGGCTGATTTTACAACATTCTTCTATCCCTAGTTCTGCCCTTTTGGCACCCTACTTTTATGCCATTCACTCATACGAAAGGATCCCAAAAAGTGGTATAGTATGGTTTGCGACTTTGGTACTTTTATCAGTAGAAACAGAAATAAATGTGTACCATACTATACTGTACCAAAGTAGACTACAGAATACACAAGACGTGTCACTTCTAGAGTTTTGAATGGGGAAAAGTGTAACGGTCGATATGGCAAATGAAGCCCCAGGAGCCAGTAATCGATCACTATAGCCTATAGACCAGGGGTGGGCAAACTTGATCCTGTAGGGCCGGTGTCCTGCAGAGTTTACCTCCGACCATAATCAAACACACCTGCCTATATCTTTCTAGTGATCTTGAAGATACTGCTCAGCATGTTCAAGAATGTTTGATTAGTGTTGGAGCAAAACTCTGCAGCACACCGGCCCTCCAGGACTGAATTTGCTCACCCCTGCTATAGACTGACATTTCTCCGGGGAAGAAGTTCGGACCAGATGTGTGCTTTTACGACAGTTTTTGTGGTCAACAAACACACTGAATTTCAGCGAATACTTGCTTCACAGACATAAGAAATATATCCACATAAAGCTTGACATCTGTAGTTTTCGATTAACCAACTACACTTGAAAACAAAAGTTTTTTGGTTTTGTAATCTCTATGAAACGAACGCGAGGTACAGTCTGTCCTGTCAACACACATCACATGAAAGCAATTACTCAAACACCTACAAAAGTGTAAACAAAGAGTCGCTGTCACTTCTGGAGGAGATTCACAATCAAGACCAAGTGGTGGATTACTTCAGAAGAGCAGAGCGATCTGATGAAGCATTATCTAGAGGATGATAATGTGTAGAACAGCCATGAATGAGGTTGGTGTCGTGATCTCGTTCCATTCGAGTGCGCATTAGCTTGGGCAACCTGAAAGAATGCTGATTTTGTTTGATTCAAACGTTCAGAAACAAAATTTATGAGACTTATGGTGTCTAATTTAACTGGTGATTCCAAATATGTAATGTAATCGTAAGCTTGGCAAACAGTTTTGGAGAATTAAATGTTTCCCTATTCAGCTATAACTGAGACAACAGTATAAAGATGTGGATAAAAACTCCGGCTTGTGCATGTAAGCAACCAAAGTGTTGTCATGAGCTTGTTTTTGCAACTCTCTCACCTTTACAGGTCCAGTCATAGGCCGCGTGTAAGACCCTGCAGGCCAGCTCTTCTAGAGGTAGCACTCGCTCAGACTCAGAGACGATGGCCTTCACTTCAGAGGGCAGAGGAACAGTCACATCTCCCAAAGTCAAGCAGAGCTGCTTCACGTCTGAGATCTGCAGAGCCAGACCACATCTGTGCAGATACATACAGATAAACAAACTCATACACATATATAAACACAATGAAAGGGGTTCGTCTGAAACAAACACATGAAGAAAAGCCATCAACACTAGCAGTTAAAAGATAGAAATATTTTTTGAATTCTCAATAAAGTCACTATTGTTCACCAGGGCTCCTTTTATTAAAAGGGACAGTTCACCCAAACATTACAGTTCTGTCATTTACTCACCCTTTACTTGTTCCAAACTTGAGAGACAGAGAATCAAGCGGTTTAAAGTGCACCTATTATGCAAAATTCATTTTTATAAGGGGTTTAAACACAGCTGTGTGGCAACAGTCTACGAATATAACCAGCATCTAATGGTAAAAATATATTATTTTTTTTTATATTCACACTTGAATGAAACAGTCTGCAGAAACACTTTGATTGACATTCTTCATTTGTACGTGTCATCAGAGGAGGAAAGCCCCGCCCATTAGTGACCATCTCTCCCTCATTAGCATAGGATGTTAGCCTTGTTTTTGAATCTGCCACTATGCTGACACTTGGGCTGTTTCTCAATTCCAAGAACGCAGAGAACGGACTCGTGTTCTTGTGGAAAGCGGCCTTGCCAGGTCACATCGGAAGAACGAACTCTGGAGACTGCGAGGACAGAGAACGCGTCCTGTGAGAAATGAGACGCTGCGTTCTTCCTGATGGTCGCGTGACCCTTGCGCGTCTTTAACCGAAAATTATTTAAACATTACAGCATTTATACAGCGATTTATTGTTTTCCCCCGTTTCACAATATATGTTATGCATAAAGACTTCATAATTATACGCTGCACATCACAAATAAAACAGATTTTAATACGGATTTCAACAAATAAACACCCTTAATGTGTTTATGCCTTTATTAAGATTTTCATGCTAATGTTTACTTTCACCGTCTCATTTAGGGAAACTCCTGAGGGAAATAAGTATATCTCTGAACTTTAATAATAAATCTGTATATAATGCTGCGCTTCCCACCTCCAGTCGCAATGACTTCTGGGACTTTTAGAGGGAGTTCGGTGCTCAAGTCTGCATCTGTGCATCCTCGATATCAAGAACACATCCGGGAACTTTCACGCGTCCTCCAGTCTTGCGGTCTTGAGTATTGAGTTCAAAATATTACTTCTTACATATAAAGCATTAAATAATCTAGCTCCTGTTTATCTAACCAACCTTCTGTCTCGCTACAATCCAACCCGCTCTCTAAGATCTCAAAACTCAGGGCTTCTAGTAGTACCCAGAATAGCAAAATCAAATAAAGGGGGTCGAGCCTTCTCATTTATGGCTCCTAAACTCTGGAATAGCCTTCCTGACAATGTCCGGGGCTCAGACTCACTCTCACAGTTCAAAACTAGATTAAAGACCTATCTTTTTAGTAAAGCATACACTCAATACATCACTTAGCGGTATGATGCACGAATGTGCTCCACGCATCCCCTTTATATACACTATGAACTGCAGCTACGCTAATTATTTTCTTTGTTCTCTATTCCAACTGGGGATACTCTTCCCGAGGCCCCCAGAGACTATGCAGCGCCACGGATGCGATCCAAGACCCGTGACGAGACGATCCCAAGGCTCCTTAACCCTGGACCAGGCTGTATCCTGAGCAGCTGCTTGGCGGAGTAGCAAGCAAGAGACGGATTCCCGTGACCCTCCAAGGACAGACGAGTCTCGAGTTCTCCAGCCTCCAGCGACTAGACTGCAGCTAGAGCTGCGCACCGATGGATTACTCTTCAGTGTTTGGACTCTAAGTAGTGAATATTAAACAACACTGAACTGACCTGAACTCAGCTATATACTAGCTAATAATTTAATAGCTAATAACTAAACTGACATTTTCAATTTACTATAACCTTCTATGTGAAGCTGCTTTGACACAATCCACATTGTAAAAGCGCTATACAAATAAAGGTGAATTGAATTATTGGAACTGAACTTCGGCGGATGATGATGATGTTACACGAGAACACGAGGACGCAAGATCGCTGATGAACGCATATTGAAAAAAGCCATAGGCATTTGTATCCCCGCCCTCTTTTGAAAAGAACACAATCTCATTTGAATTTAAAGCGACAGTCACCATAAAATGAGCCTAAACAGCCTAAAATGAGCAGATTCAAACAGTTATAAAACATTATTTGTGCACTATTCTGAGCTGAAACTTCACATACAGACTCACTAGACACTAGTTTTGACTTAATTTTGACACATTAAAACAAGACTATTTTTTCCTTGTCTAGGAAATGCTTCTTGATTTAAGAATGTTTTGATATTTAGACTAGAAGCAAGACAAAAAAATCTAAGTAATTAAAAGCAAAGTATTTTTGCAGTGTGTCTAATTTTAAAATGATCGAAAAAGTGTTGCATTTTTTCCATTCAGACTCTGTTAATGATCCTTGTGCCAGTCAGTGCTCGACTGGAGGATCTGTGAATCTCTTTCGGGGAAAACAGACAGCAAAAGCAGCGGAATGTGTTAAAAGAGGACAGGCCAAGTTTATAGTTGAAGGATGAGTTGGAGGATCACCAAAGCGAATCTTTAAAGGATATTCAAGAGTTCTGTTGTTTGTCCGAGAAGCAAACGCTTCTTGCAGAGTTACATGTGTGAAGAAAATCAGTGTTGTTTACTTTCAGATGGATGGAAAGTCTGACCGAAGACGCACACGCATTTTCCACTAGTCCCTGTCTGCACTGTTTGTCCAAAAAATTGGGGTTTTGTAGTCTCGGTAAGCTTCACTTTTCAGCAAGTTGGTCTATTATTGTATGATCATCTATTTATGATTTGAACTGACCATAATGCTGAAAATAAATGTATGGAAAAACAAACAAAATAGAAACAGACAAAAAAACATGAATCTAACTTTTTGTGTTGAACCTCTATGTGTGTGTGTGTGTGTGTGTGTGTGTGTGTGTGTGTGTGTGTGTTCCATAGTGGGACTGATGATAATAATTTCCATTTTTTTCTCAATATTTAAAGTAGGAGAAAGTTACTGGCAGCTCTTATGTAATAACAATAAATACATATAATAAAATAATATCATATCATATAATAATGTGTATAAGAATAACAAGACTGAAGTATCACACAACATAGAAGTGTTCATATTTTTGACAACATTGTGAAAAAATAAAAAAGATTGAGCTTACTTAAGCTAACGTTTTTAATATTGTGTAGTTAACAGCATGAATAATAAAAAAATATATATTAATTTGTCATTTCTTTTATGATTTTTAATGTAAATAAAGTAATTTATGTAATTTTCTTGTAAATATTAAGTAAAATGACATTATGAACAAAAATGAGTTTACTTAAGCTGTCATGTTTGTAATATTGTGTACTTAATATGAAAAATAAAATATAAATGTCAGAATTTCTCTATATTGTTCTGATATTAACTCCAGTGAGAAAACATTAATAATGAATTTTTTTCAATTAAGTTATGATTAATAAAACTACATTATGTAAAAAAAAGATTTAAGGTTACTTTAGGTGACGTTTTAATATTGTGTAGTTAATAGTCTGATTAATAAAAAATATATTTTAATTTATACATTTCTTTAATGATTTTTATTGTAAATAATGTAATTTTTATGTAATTTTTGATGTAAATAATAATTAATAAAATAAAATGACTTTATGTACAAAAATGAGTTTACTTAAGTCATCATGTTTTAATAATGTGTAGATAATAGTGTGAAAAATAATATATAAATATATCAATTTTGTCATTTCTTTATAGTGTTTTGACATTAAATCCAGTGAGAAAACTTATTTATAATGACGGTTTTTAAATGTGAATAATGATTCATAAAAATAAAGGTGTTATAATATTCTGACTGATTGGCAGCCCTACTTTCTAGTATTTTTGAGGAAAAACGAATACTATGAAAGTCAACGGCTGATTTTCCAATGTTCTTCATTAACTCATGTTCAACAGAAGAAAGACACACAAACTGCTTTAGAACAAGTGGAGGAAGAGTAAATGGTGAAACAAAAAGAGGAAAAAAAAAACAAGAATTGTGTTGAAGCTCTATGTGTGTGTGTGTGTGTGTGTGTGTGTGTGTGTGTGTGTGTGTGTGTGCGTGTGTGTCTGTTTTTTTCATAACAAAAGAGAACACGTTATTTTATCAAAATTTACAATTTATATGACAGAGAAATGTACAAAAATGAGTTTACTTAAGTCATCATGTTTTTTAATAATGTGTAGATAATAGTGTGAAAAAAATATACAAATATATTAATTTTGTCATTTCTTTATATTGTTTTGACATTAAATCCAGTGAGAAAAACTATTTATACTGACGGTTTATAAATGTGAATAATGATTCATATAAATGATTCAAATAAAAGTGTTATAATATTTTAACTGATTGGCAGCCCTACTTTCTAGTATTTTTGAGTAATACTATGAAAGTTAACGGCTGATTTTCCAATGTTCTTCATTAACTCTTGTTCAACAGAAGAAACTCAAACAGCTTTGGAACAAGTGGAAGAAGAGTAAAGGATGAAGCTCTATGTGTGTGTGTGTGTGTGTGTGTGCGTGTGTGTGTGTGCGTGTGTGTGTGTGTGTGTGTATACACATGTTTTTGAGACATGTCAGGACACAAATCTGTATAATGACACAGGTATGACACAGGTATTACAAAAAGAAGGTGAAATACGAGGACATTGGTGACGTCCTCATTTCTCAAAAAGCTTATAAACCCCACAGAATGAGTTTAATCAGAGAGTAAAGCTGCACACAGTCTCCTTTGATGGTTGGGTTTACAGGTAGGGTGGAGTGAGGGCAATATAATATACGCTTTGGACAGTATAAAATAAATGGAAACCTATGTAACGTACCCACTTTTCACAAAAACAAACGTGTGTGTGTGTGTGTGTGTGTGTGTGTGTGTGTGTGTGTGTGTGTG
>CAIGQQ010037820.1:12163902-12201231 GCA_903798035.1 Danio albolineatus
ATATATATATATATATATATATATATATATATATATATATATATATAATATGTAAAAATAATTCAGTATAAAGTAAGATTGAACATATATTTGAATATATTATTTACATGAACAAATACTTAAAAATACCTCAAATATAAATATATATTAAAGCCAGAATACATTTAAGCTACATAGATCAAATATTGTAGTTTTATCAGCTTAATCAACTGCTTCTAAAGCAATCTAAACTAAAATACTGTAAAAAAAATGATGTTCTTGCCTTTAATATGCTAGAAACACAAGATATGACTGATTAATTAGGAATATTTATACATGTATACGCAAGAAGTAAGACCAAATAGAAATAAAAGAAATGGTATACCCTTTTCTTCTCAAAACACACGCACGCACACACACACACACACACACACACACAATATCTTAATAAAATAATAACTTTCTGCTATAATGTTATATGATTAAAAACACAGTCTCCCAGCAGTGTTTTGAGTGCTCATATGTCCAGCTCTCTCACTTCACAATAAACACAGACCTGAAGCCAGACGACAATCCTACTCATATCAGGCCAAAGAAAACCCAGCTCTCTCACATCAACAAATCGGGTATAAATTTAGAGCACAGCATCGACGGCAAGAGCAGTGGTTTTAAAATCCAAAAGCAACATCGGCCAGAGTCAAAAACTGTTGAGTAAACGGCATTAATTCTCCAGCTAATCCAGATCTGTGTGTCAGCTTTTAGTTTTCAGCTTTGTGTTATCCATCATACAGTAGGTGGCAGACTTTCTACTTTTAAAAAGACAGTTCACCCAAAAATTAATATTCTGTCATCACGTATTCACATTGTGTCCTTCCAAAGCTCTTAGAATATTTTTTTATGATTTGTATAAAGATGATGCATCAAGCTCGACATCAGTGAAACTGGCCAGAACAGAAAGGTACTTTGAATTTTCTAAACTAGACAAAATTATGCTGAAACAAAAAATAATATCGGATTTTTATTGTGCTCATTGTAGTGCATGTGCAATAAAATGCATATCGGTTTTAATATAATATTACTAATGCATGAATTAAATCTATCTTGGATAATATATTGCAAGAAAGTTCTCATCAATCTACATCTATGACGTCAAAAGATCTATGGCTTCATAAAACAACAAAACCAAACCACAAAACAAGTCACTTTAGCTCAAAAAACGATAGAATATTATGGGATTTAAGGGGTTAGTTCACCCAAAAATGTAATGAAATGTAATGTGTATTTATATAGCGCATTTATCGTGTATGGCCATATACCCAAAGCGCTTCACAATCATGAGGGGGAGTCTCTCCACACCACCACCAGTGTCCAACATCCACTTGGATGATACAACGCCAGTGCGCTCACCACACACCAGCTATTGGTGAAGTGGAGAGACAGTGATAGAGGCCATGATGGTTGAGGGCCGAGAGGGAATTTTGCCGCGACACCAGGGTTGCATCCGTACTGTTTACAAGAAGTGCCATGGGAAAAATGAAAATCCTCTCATGGTTTCATCGCAGATAAACACAAAGGAAGATTTTTGAAAGGACATCAGTAGATGTCCCGAGATCTGTTTGGTTACTGATATTCTTCCAAATATCTTCCTTTGGGTTCAGCAGAACATTTTTTTAAATAGAGAACTGAAACAGCCAGAGCGCGAGTAAAACACTACAGAGTTTCAGTTTTTGAGTTAACAATACTGTTTAATGCGTTATTTAACACTCTAATTTCAAAGGATGCATCAAATTTTTAGCAACTGGAAATTATTGGCCAAACAAATTATTAGCAGTCTAAAAGAGACAATAACGACAAAAAACACAAGCAGATGATATGCTATGATGCACTGCACTGCCCTGTAGTGTTCAGCACTGGTTTCACTCTCCCTCCAGCTATAATCCCTGCATGGAGTGGAGCAGCTTTCACACTGGATGAAGAAAGCGCTTCACCACAAAACCCATTCATTTCAATGGCTTGCGTCATGCAAGGCAGTTTGTTGCTATGCAGAGCAAAGCTTAAGAGATGGAGTAGTTCAAAATAGCTCATGACCAGATATTCTTATCTATGTATGAACTGTACTTGCTTACCAGAAAAGCAAAGTCCACTCAAATAACATGGTAAAAGGATGTCTCATGATTCGTTCACTGTCGACAAAATTTTTTTAATCAAAAATATTTTAAGTCAGTATAATTTAGGTAACTGAGTTAAATTTAAGTCTTACAAAATTACTTTATATTCTTTAATAAAATAAAGAATTACTACAAAGCCTTTTTGGTTTTGGCTTTATGACCAAGTGCACCCGGAAGTTTATTAGTAGCTGGTTAACGTCTCAACCGTTCCAGTTTCTTCGCCTTTTGATGAAGGGTAGCGACATCTTCCTCTGTTTGCGATACCCTGTCCTCGGCTTCGCCAATTCTTTTGGAATGTGACATCATCTCTGTTTTCAACCCATTCATAGCTTCAAGCATGTCGACCAAATGTTTAATCGATACATCCCTTAATGGCTGAAAGAATTAAATTTGTGGCATTTGTTTCATCAGCATCCCTCTGTTCATTAGCCATTAGCTTGCTCACTTGTTCCATGTTGTCATAGCCAGTTTGCGGCTGAAATTTCAGCTGTAGTCCTGGTTTTATATTTTTGGTGGCATAGTTACTTGCAGGAGTGTTTCCTTCATTGTATATCACTTACGGGTTCGATTTGGTAACTTTTTTAGGATTAAATTGAAGAAAGTTGGCATTGGCTCAAATTAGCGTGACTAACCAGTGTGCACCATAACCGGAAGTCAGCTTATTAGTAGTTTATAGTATATTATACCACCTCTAGGAATATTTTTGGTCCTGATTGGGGTAGTGTTGCCACGATACTGGAAATTCCAACTAAGATATAATATCGATATTCGATAGCATTTTCGATACCACAGGGAAAAATTCCACAACATTAAAAGTATGTAAATGAAGTAAAAAGAGAAACAATAACTAAACTATTTATTGCTTATACCAGGTACACCAGCAGTCTTTAAGTGCAAAACAACAATATACTTAAAAATAATATTAATAATAATAAATGAGTACAATCTCATCTTATTTTCTGATTAAAACAAAAGTGCTAAAATCTTAATATTATTATGAAGTATTCATCACACAAGACAGTGTGAGAGAGCAAAGCCAGTACTGATACAAACCAAAAGCAAGATTGTATCATTTTAAATATTTCAGTGTGGATATCTATGAATGAAGAACAGAAGTTTGGAAATCTTTCAAAGCATCAAATACAGGCCATAAATGAGTAAGTGAAAGACGACTTACAGCATGTCAGGGCAGTTGTCTGGTTTGTCCAGCAGGCCTCCTTCCATCACGAACCGCAGGACCTGCTCATTGGACATCCCCTGATACGGCTGCTCCGCCAGGGTGGCTATTTCCCACAAAACCACCCCGAAAGACCTGAAGACCACAACAGATGCAAAAAGCTTGAATAGATGCGTTTCACACCAACAAATGACCGATTACACTTTCATTTCTAAGTTCCACTGAAGCTGAAAGAGCTGTTCCCCGAAGATGTGTTTTCAGATATCAAATATCAATATTTTCCCAGAGAACGTGAGTGATGTGTGCTCTAACTGCATAAAACTTACGAATGGGAGCGAGTTGTCATTATAATGAGTCCACCGCTCAGACAAATGATATAATATATACTGCGGTCTGTTGATAATAAAGCTATTGAGCACTTAACAGAAATACCTTCAGTCGCACTTGACTAGAGCAAAGCTTTTTCTTTTGGTTCTAATTATGCTTTTGCAGACAAGTGTACATCTAAATTAGATATAAAAAAGCTTCAAAGCCAGCAAAATAACAGTCATAGGCTGTTGTAAAACTCTGAAACGCTCTACATAAGACTCTTTTCATTAAACACTATTATTATAGTGTAACGCACTTTTAAGCGCACTGAACTATTTGCTCTATTCAAAGAACGTCTTTTAATCCACGATGTACACCAAACTGCGATTAAAAAAATACAGTATGTTTTGATGTTCATTAATTCATTAATTTTCCTTCGGCTAAGTCTCTATTTCAGAGGTCACCACAGCGGAATGAACCGCCAACTATTCCAGCATATGTTTAATGCAGGGGATGCCCTTCCAGCCGCAACCCAGTACTGGGAAACACCCATACACACTCACTCATTCACACACGCACTCATACACTATGGACAATTTCGCTTGTTATATTCACCTATAGCGCATGTCTTTGGACTTGTGGGAGAAACCGGAGCACCCAGAAGAAACTCACGAGAACACAGGGAGAACATACAAACTCCTGCCGGCCCATTAGTAATAATTTATTGAACATGACATGACTGTACTCAACATGACTGTACTCAAATGGCCTCCACAGTCACCAGATCTCAATGCAATAGAGCACCTTTGGGATGTGGTGGAACGGGAGATTCACATCATGGATGTGCAGCCGACAAATCTGCAGCAACTATGTGATGCTATCATGTCAATATGGACCAAAATCTCTGTGGATTACATCCTGTACCTTGTTTAATCTATCAACGGAAGGATTAAGGCAATTCTGAAGGCAAAAGTGGGTCCAACCAGGCACTAGTATGATGTACCTAATAAAGTGGCCGGTGAGTGCATATTCACATATGTATCACAATTTTACTCTGATGTCACATTATTTTTAACTATGCTAAATTTTTAATTACAATCATAACACACTATGTGTGATTCCTTTGTAAACTTTACAAGCCATTCCTCCTTGTCAAGCCCTGACGGTGACCCTCGACAGACATAAACGGTGAACTGTAGGGTAAGACACTCCAGACACCTGAAGGAACGGGAGATTCACATCATGGATGTGCAGCCGACAAATCTGCAGCAACTGTGTGATGCTATCATGTCAATATGGACCAGAATCTCTGAGGAATATTTCCAGTACCTTGTTGAATCTATCTCAGGAAGGATTAATGCAGTTCTGAAGGCAAAAGGAGGGTCCAACCTGGCACTAGAATGGTGTACCTAATAAAGTGGCCGGCGAGTGCATATTCACATTTTTAAATAAAAATGATTAAATTTTTAATTACAATCATAACACACTATATCTGATTCCTTTGTAAACCTTACAAGCCATTCCTCCTTGTAAAACCCCGACGGTGACCCTCGACAGACCTAAAAGGTGAACTGTAGGGTCAGACACTCCAGACACCTGAAGGAAACCCGAGAGATTGGTGTAATTAAGTTCATCCTCTTCCTGAACCTGAGGAGTGCACGATTCTGATCCTTAACAATAGATTCAAGAGCGAACCTCCCAACGAGAGCAAACGGCCACTTATCACGACACAGGAGGACGGATTCCTCCAGGCTCTGGAATGCCGCTCATATCAGCCGCAGCTGTTGCCGTTTCCGGAAAAAAAAAAGAAGCACAGTCTAGACTCCCTGAGGTTTTCTTTGAAAGTCTAGTCAAATGAGACTAGCATACGAGGGGAAATGTTTCTAGCTCATATGCGGGCCGATGAGGCTTGATCGCCAGCTTCATTTGAAATATATGGAAAGACGTTTCTCCTCATTGCCTGCCGCATTAACGTATGCTGCGTGTAATGGAAAATGTTTGTTGAGTGCGGTTTTCATTTCTCGTGCAGCCAGCGGAGGAACTGAAGTGGTCACTGGGGTGGTTTTTCACTCAAATGCAGATGTCTAGGAAAAAATAGATGGGCTGCACCCAGATATACTGTGCACTGTACACTATTGAGATTTTTGTAATGTTTTAGCACAACTTTTCTGCTCATCGAGGCTGCATTTATTTGATCAGAATTACAGTAAAATTGTGAAATAATATAATATTAATTAAAAAAAGCTGTTTTTTTAATGTTGTTTACCATTTCATTTATTCTTGTGATGTAAAGCACATTTTTAGCATCATTAATCCAGTCTTCAATGTCAGCAATCACTTTAACATGATGATTTGCTGTTCTTTTATGAGCGATTAAAATTGGTACTCACTAAATAAGTCATTAACAATAATTGCTTTAATTATCAATGAAAACAACATTTCTGCATCATAGTTTTGTGTAACTTGTGATATATTCTTTGAGCTAATAATAAAATAACAACTTTTACTTGAAAATAAAACAGTTTTAACTACATTAGAAATGTTACTTAGTTTAGTACTTTAATTAAATGTGTGCTTGAAGAATAAAAGTAAATAGATGATCAATTTTAATGGTAATTTGAATGGTGCTGTATCAGTTTCAGTTTCTACAAAAATATTAAGCAAACCAACAAATTTAAACACTGATAATAATATTTAATAATAATAATAATAATAATAATAATAAATAATTAATCATTAATAATAATAATAATAATAATAATAATAATAATAATAATAAATAATGTTAATAATAATAACAACAATAATGATACATAATTAATAATTAATAATAATAATAATAATAATAATAATAAATAAACAAACAAACAATTTCTTGAGCTGCAGATCATCATATTAAAAAGATTTCTAGATATACTGAGCACTATGCACTACAGAGTCTTTTCTGCTTATCAAGGCTGCATTTATTTGACCAAAATTACAGTAAATACATCATTCTAATCATTTCTAATCAATTATAATCATTTTAAATGGCTGTTTTTGATAAAATGTGGTTTACCATTTCATTTACTCCTGCGATGCAAAGTTGATTTTTTAGCATCATTACGCCAGTCTTCAGTGTCACATTATCCTACAGAAATCATTCTAATATGCTGATTTGAATCATTCTATTATGCTGATCTGAATATGCTGATCATTCTAATACGCTGATTTCTATTATGGCTAATACTGGCACTCATTAAATAAGTCATTAACAATAATTCCTTTAATTATCAATTCTTTTCTGCATCATAGTTTTATAAAAATTGTAAAATATTTTAGAATTATCTGATAAAAAAAGCAAAAAATAACAGTGTTTACTTGAAAATAAAACATAATTTTGTACTATAATGTGTGCTTGAGGAATAAAAGTAAAGAAATGATCAATTTTAACAATATATATTATTATTATATATTAAGATAAAATAAAAAATATTAAGCAAACCAACACATTTCAACACTAATAATAACAAAAATAATAATATTAATCAATCAATCAATAAATAAATAATTTATTGAGCAGCGGATCATCATATAAAAAAATTATTTCTGAAGGACCATGTGACACTGAAGGCTAATGATGCTAAACTGCGATTACAAAATTTGTAAACTACAATTAATATGATATAGTAATAATTATTTGATATAGTAACAATATTTTTACTCATAAAATGCAACCTTGGTGAGCAGAATAAGCTTCTTTAAAAAAAAAAAAAATCTTCCTGATCCTCAACTTTTGACCGGTAATATACATCTCTGTGTGTTTTAACATCACCCACACACTGACTCTCTGCAGAATACATGACCAAACGTACCAGACATCAGACATGGTGGTGAACACTCCATCTTTGAGGGACTCTGGAGACATCCAGCGCACAGGCAGCAGGCCTTTACCTCCTTTTCTGTAGTAATCCGTCTCATAAATGTCTCTCGTCATGCCAAAATCTACAGGTTGAGCATAAATGAGGTGAAATTACTAAGGTTTTATAGTTGACCTTGAGGTTTAGCCAAAAAATGTGGAGTTTCTTTAGCAACTGATTATTTAGGACGGGATGAAAAACTGATGAGAAAACATTACAACACTAAAAGTCAATATAAATATTTTTGAAGATATAGATATAGATGCAACATAATAATATAGAATGGAAATATAAAGTATGGAATTTGGATTTTATTTTTCCCAGTTGCATGCTACACATCATGATGGTTAAAATAATACAAATTGTATGATTTATTCAATTCCATGTTGCAATGTACATCCGAATGAAAACAAACATCAAATAATAAATAAGTTGATTGGAGACAACAATTCAAATAGACAAAGAAATAAATATAAAAAAATTCATTGAAAAATGAATGCATTGAAAGGACAAAACATTTAAATATATACATTTATTGGTGGCCAATAATAAAATTAAATTAGTTATTTGTCTATAGGTATTATTGGCATTTTTATTCTTGGAATTACACTCCAATTCGTAATTTGTAATAAAAATGACTCAAGATTAATATTAATAAGCTTATATTACAGCTTTACAGAGTTTATATTTGGTCACTACTTTAGCACATCACTAATAACACAAAATCAGATAAATAAAATAAAAACTAGGCAACTAAAATAAACTTTTCCCAATTTTATCAAATGCTGTTAACGATGAACTGCGACTAATACAAATTAAAAGTTTGCATTTACATAATTTTGTGTGTACTGTGTATATTTATCATGTGTAATAAATATTAAGATGTTAATATTTTAAAAGTGAATGCATTGATGCATGTGCATTTACATATAAATAATAAATATACATCAGGGAAATAAGTATTGAACATGTCACAGTTTCTCTCAGAAAACATTTCTATAGGTAACAACCATAGAAATCCATATATGCAAACAAAGCTAATCTAACTAGTTTACAAATTAAGTTATGCATAATAAAATGAAATGACGCAGGGAAAAAGTATTGAACACATGAAGAAAGGGAGGTGTAGAAAGGCAGTGAAAGCACAGACAGCAACATAAATCTCTCAGTAGTTATATAGCAACCCTCTGCCTTTCGTCATTGTAAATGAATATTCGCTGCTTCAGTCCAACATCTACGTTACCAGAATGATGAAGATGAAACCAGGGTGGACATTTTAGCAAGACAACGATCCAAATCACAGCCAAGGAAACTCTTAAATGCTTTCAGAGAAAAAAAAATAAAAATCAAGCTGTAGAATGGCCCAGCCAATCACCTGACTTGAATCCAGATTTGATAGACAACACCCACAGAACCATCAAGATTTTTACACACTGTTGAAGTATGAAAAAAATCAGACCTGATCAATGCATGTGACTTTATTCTTCATATGAGAGACGTCTTTATGCTGTCATTACCAAAAAAAGTCACCAAAATGGTCAAAAGTCACCATTACCAAACATTCGATTCAGTGGTTCAGTACTTTCTCCTTGTGTCATTCCACTGTTATTACACATAACTCATCTTTCAGATTTTTTTGTTTTGTTTTATTTTTATGTTTGCATTGTTTGGCTTTTTACCAAAATCTGGTTGGATTCCACGTCAACAGCTCCTTTTAAAATATTTCAATATTAAAATATGTTGAGTAGTTATTTTTCCCCCAGTTTTTGTAAATACAAACTGTATTTTTGCATCTGATCAGTCAAGAATAATCAACGGCACTAATTTCATCACATACCACCAATTTTGACGATAAAATCTTCAGCCACCATGCAGTTCCTTGCTGCTAAATCTCTGTGAACAAACTTATTGGCGTTGAGATATGCCATGCCATCCGCGATCTCTCCTGCCATCTGAATCATCTTCTTTAATGGCGGCAAAGGCAAGCTGGAGGTGTTCTGGAGGAGAAAGAGAACGAAATGGAGTCTTATGCATTAAATGAAGAAGTTCTGAATTATGCTAGTGGAAAACTAGGCTGAAATCAATTGTTTGCATACAGAATTGCTGTTTCAAATCAATGTATTTTAATTTAGAATGCAGTCTTAAAAGACAGCGGCCTACTTAGGTAGTGCACCTTAAGTTTAAACAATGACAAAAACATCTGTTCATTTTTCTCACTGGAACACAGTTTAAAGGCACAATATATACAATTTTTTTTTTCATTAAAACGTCCCAAAACCGCTAGAACGGTATATATGTAGCTGACATATACCTATGAAGTAAAAATGATTAACCCTCATGTGATTTTTTTCTACTTTTTCAAATGTTTCCCAATTGATGTTTAATGCTGCGTTCACACCAGATGCGGCATGCGTGGACAAATCACACTATTCGAGTGTAAACAGATGCATAAACATTTTGAGTTTACTCGATTAATTCGAGCCCAGTTTGATGAACAGTTGTCCAGTGTCAGCAAGAGGATTTCCCCTCGGAACACCAACAACAGGCACTACGTCACAGGGTGCTTTCACACTAGGACTTTTGGTCCATACTAGGGCTGTGCAATATGGACTAAATAATCATATTGCGTTTTTTTTTTTTAACGAATATTGCGATTTTATTTGCGATTTTGGCTTTTTCAAACAAGCTTCATACATGCCTTCTAAATGTATTCAGTGCACAAGAAGTGCATAACAAAACATTTCACAATGAACAAAAAAATTAATTATAAATAAAAAGAAATTATTTATTAAAACTATTATGTTTAGAAATGTGTTAAACAGAAATTGTGGGAAAAAATATACAAGGGGCTAATAATTCATGAGGGCTAGTAATTCTGACTTCAACTGTATACTTTCATTATACCAAATGTGTTTGAAGAATGTTAAAATACAGCGAAATAGGCAATTTTAACTAGTGAAACGCACTGTGTGCTGTGTGTTCATAATATTGATGTCACACAAGCTCAAACTCCCATGATTCCACACTCTATCATGGCAACATTTAAGTACGCTTTTGTTTGTTGTGAATATACACCCTCTAGTAGCGAAAATTAAAACTGTGCCTTTAAGGGACTGATAGAGCTAATAATGAGAAACTGTGCACCAGAACTCCATTTAAGCAGAAAAAAAATCTGCCATGAATGATGTGAAGAAGATTAGTTCTGATTAATGAAAATCGTTCAATTATGCATCATAATTCCACTACACTTCCAGATGGCAGTCGCTAACATGCTGGAATTTAGAATAACAGCTCAGCCAAATATTTGCTTGATGAAGTGAAGATGTCAGATTAATGTCTGTCTTTACCTCAACGGATCGAAGAGAGCGTAAGTAACTCTTCAGATCTCCTCTCGTCATCAGCTCCATGATCACCAGAGTGGGTTGACCCTGCGAGACCACGCCCAGCAGACGCACCTAAACCAATCAAAACACACCAGTTAAAAGTCAACATTACAACCTTAATGATTTATTCTTGTTTTAAGGCTGCTTCAAACCAAAATTGGCAATATTTAGAAAGCGGAGTATTGACAGAATTGTTACACTTTGACTTCAATCCTCAATTTAGATTAAATTAAAAATCTTAATTGATCCTGACCTTGATTCAATGATTAATTTCATACATCAGAAATTTTATATAGTAGTCAACATTTGAAGCGGATCAGAGAAGTTTTTCAAAATTGTCTAAAGACAAAAATGAGTGGTCAATAGTTTGAGGACAACTTCGAGGAAAGGTTTTGATCCACGTCAAATGTTGACTACTGTAGAGATTAGAATTGACATAAACAAGGAGACATGGAAAGCGGTCTTGAACAGGATTAATTCTTCCTCTATCTGTGCATGTCAAAGGCTCATACAATGCATGGTAGTGCATAGAGCTCATTTGTCCAAGAGCTGGCTAGCTCGCATCAACCCATCTATTGACCCTGAGTGTGACAGGTGTCATTCTGGATCAGCTACTCTAATTCATATGTTTTGGTCCTGTCCTTTCCTGCTTTCTTTTTGGAGTTAATTTTTCCTCTCGTTGTCTGCTATTACAGCTGTTGATATTCCACCAATTTTTGGCAGGCATGTGATCAGCCGAGGACAAAAAAGAAGAAAGACGAGACCAAGAGACCTCAATGTCGCGACAGATCCACACGCTGCCGCTAGACGGCGCCACTAACTCTGTTAGTTCTCCTTGTGTCCACAGAATATAGCTTTCCCTGTAATTTAGTTGACTCTTTATTCCAACGTGACAAATAAACTACTAGTCAGTCAACAATTCAATATGTAAAATATTAAGTCCGGTTGAACTGAGTAGCCTAACATACTTTTAACATTCCACCCTGAAAAAATTCAACATCGCTAATAAGAGTTTATCACTTTCCCTTTCCTTAGGCTTAGTCCCTCATTGTAATAATTTTAATTAATTATTAAATATATTTTTATAAATTTGTAATACCATCTAAACTTCGGCGACATGGTGGCGCAGTAGGTAGTGCTGTCGCCTCACAGCAAGAAGGTCGCTAGTTTGAGCCTCAGCTGGGTCAGTTGGCATTTCTGTGTGGAGTTTGCATGTTCTCCCCATGTTCGCGTGAGTTTCCCCCACAGTCCAAAGATATGCAGTACAGGTGAACTGGGCTGGCTAAATTGTCCGTAGTGTATGTGTGTGTATGAGAATGCATGGATGTTTCCCAGAGATGAGTTGCGGCTGGTAGGGCATCCGCTGCGTAAAACAAATGCTGGATAAATTGGCTGTTTACTCCGCTGTGGTGACCCCGGATTAATAAAGGGACTAAGCCGACAAGAAAATGGATGAATGACCATCTAAACTTGACACAATTTGAGGCGCTAGGCTGAATTAACGAAGACATAAGGACAGATGATTTGCAGAGAACAATAACAAATGTGCATCCTGCAGCTGTATTTATAATGTACATAGAGCACACGTGGTCGTGACATGCAAATGTGAGTGCGGAAAAAGTGCACAGCCCAGCACGCATTCAAAGTGATTTAATAATCTTGCATATTGTCAGCGGCTTCGTCACATTATAGGACTACAGAATGTCATTATGTTATATACAGAATAGCATAGGTAAGTCTACAATTACATCCCTGAAAGATGTCTGGAATAAAGCGTATCGTCTGCTTTGATATTTATGTGAATTACAGGGGTCGCCCCAATGAGCTCGGGAACTACTTTATACGGAAGAATCACATCCCTGCTTTAGGGTTCTCCCACCCGGTCAACTTTACCCTCTCATTTTGCAGACTTTGTAGGCTTCCTAACCCTTCATGAAACTAGAGAAAATTAGGTACTGTACTCTCTTCACCGACCTACTGTAGCACTATTTTCATCAAACTATGAGAACCCCTTTACAAACATGTCCAAACTCTTCAACTTAACCCTGTTCTTTCTAATAGAGTGTCCACCCCCAACTCCTAGCTTGGTACTCGATACTAGTTTTGGTCAACACATTGTCGACCTGTATTTTCTGTATGTAAGATTGCACTAGTGTTCTCTCCTTTTTTTAAGTATGTTTTTTTTTTGGGGTTGTTTTTTTTGCTCAAAATACTCTTCAGTGTATTTGCTTATTGTTACATGCTTTTGTTGTTCTTTATTTTGTATCTTTTCTAATGTGTTTTACAATGTATAAATACATAAACTTTGGGCTCACTTCATATTAAGTGTCCTTAACTACTATGTACTTGCATAAAAAAAAAACAATGTACTTACTGTGTTGATAATGTATTTGAGAACACTTGTGGTGCTCTTGAGTTGAGAAAGGGGTAGGGTTAAGGACAAGTTTGGTGGTATCGCTAGGTTTAAGGGTAGGTTAATGTATAAGGGATGGTCAACAGTGTATTTACAAATGTAATTACAGAAATTAATTACAGATGTAATTAATCAAACAGAAGTACAGCGTAAAAACATATATTTACACAATAAGTACATTGTTACAAATTATTAATTTCTGTGTAAGTATCTATTAGTTAAGGCCACTTAATATGAAGTGGAATCTAATATTCTTATACTGAGAGCATAAGATGAGACATGTGAAGAGATTTTTGACTCACCACATGGTGACAGTTGAACTCTTTCATCACAGAGGCTTCATTAAGGAACTCGATGCGTTCATGCAAACTGGCCGATTCGTTGACCGTTTTGATGGCCACCCTGGTTTCCGGCTCATCTTTAACCACACCTTTGGCGATGCCCTCATACACCATACCAAACGACCCCTGTCCCAGCTCTCGGCACATCGTGATCTTCTCCCTCTCCACTTCCCATTCATCCGGCACATACACTGCAAACATACATCATCATGCAGATAATCACTAATCAACAACATATAATACCAGTCAAAATTATGAGGTCACGCTTATCCCACTATATGTACACTAGTCACTTTCAACAAACACTATATGCCATTTTACCCTCTCTTCTGCATAATTCATTGTGCAAAAATGTATTTAATGTATAGTACGTATGTTAAGTTTAGTCATACTTTATTTTACTGAACAATTCATGTTATTAACAAACTATTAGCTAATACTTTTAGCTCTATAAACTGCTAATTAGCTGCTAATTAATAGTTAAGGTAGTAGCTGGGTTTAGGTTAATATTTCAATAAAAACATCTACGCACATATAAAAAGTTATACTTTGCATTATGCTGAATCATCTTTGCATCAAATTACACAAAAAATAGCTAATATGTCTGTGATGTCTAATGCAGCATCTATCTGCGAGACAGTTACTGTTTTCTCTTCTGGCTGCAGTTATAAGTCTCGCTCGTCTTTTTATCTTTTTCTGGAAGTCATGAAAACACTATTGTGAAGTTTTCTTGTGCTATTTGAGTAAACTGGTGAAAAACCCAGAGATGTGAAAAGTTCTACTGTATAGCTCAATAATTGTTTTTCTTATAATGTATTGTTGTATGTTCATATTTATGTTTAACCAGTATATATCCAGCCAGACATGATATTTTGTTCCACTATATGTCCACATGTTGCAGAATGTCAATATACGGTAGCTCAACTAGAGTAAAAAATTTTTTTTAAAAGAAGCCGGTTCTGTTCATTAAGCCAATTCTGTTCATTTAATTGCTAAAGAAATACAGTAAAAACTGTAAAATGGTTAGGTTATTACTACAATTTAATACAACAGTTTTCTTTCAACACCATTAATCCAGTCTTCACTGTTACATGAGCATCCAGAAATCCTTTTAATATGATGTTCTGCTGCCCAAGAAATGTTTAGTATTGCTATTAGTATTGAAAAATCCCACTAAAAAATGTATTCACTTTTAAGTACCCATTTAATAAAAATTAAACATCAAGAACATCAAGACATTCATAATGCAAATAAATAGATTTTATATCAAATAAATAGTAATATTTTGAAGCAAAAAGAAACAATTTAATCTCCACAAAATATGAAGCAGGAAAATGATTGAAAACGCTTATGATTTTCGAATTATCATGTGATATTGAAGACTAAAGTAATAATAAAAAATGAATAAATCACAAGAAAGAACTAAATATGAACTGAAAACTAAAACTCTTTACTTAAAAACCATAAATAACTAAATAACGTATCTTCAATAAGAAAAAAATTTAAAAAATTGCAATAATATTTCACAATATTATAGTTTTGACTGTATTACATTTCATTCATTCATTTTCTTGTCGGCTTAGTCCCTTTATTAATCCGGGGTCGCCACAGCGGAATGAACTGCCAACTTATCCAGCATATTTTTTACGCAGCGGATGCCCTTCCAGCCGCAACCCATCTCTGGGAAACATCCATACACACACATTCCCACTCACACACTTCGGACAATTTAGCCTACTCAATTCACCTATACCACATGTCTTTGGACTTGTGGGGGAAACCGGAGCACCCGGAGGAAACCCACGCAACCACGGGGAGAACATGCAAACTCCACACAGAAATGCCAACTGACCCAGCCGGGGCTCGAACCAGCGACCTTCTTGCTGTGAGGTGAATGTGCTACTCACTACGCCACCGTGGCGTCTTGACTGTATTTTTACAAATCAAATGTATGCAGTCTTGGTGAGCAACACAGGCTTCTTCTTTAAAAACCTAAAACAAATCTTACAGATCCTGAATGGTTCCTGATAGTTCATTTATGAAAACATTTAGATCACTTGAGGAAATAAAAGTAAATAAAATTCCGTTTAATCCACTTCAATATTTTACAGTCCACGTTTTGCATTTTACATCTAGCTTTGTGTGTGTGTGTGTGTGTGTGTGTGAGTGTGTGTGAAATTTCCCATCAATTTCTAAATAAAAATGTCTGCAAAAATTCAGCATACTCACTCTCTGCTGCACTGAAGTACTCTGGGTTAACAGACGCATAAAGCACTCCGTTTCCAAGCCTGTCGTTGTTTCTGTGGATTCCAGACAACACTTGTTTACCAAAAAACAGCAGTAAAATGTTTAACAGAGAACAAGCTGGAAACATTTCAAGGTAATTGCTTTACTTTTTTAATATTGCAGCATCTGGAGCGTCTCTGATATTTGTGCTTTGTCCAGAGGGGACAACGCTGTAAAAATGTATTAATGGAGAATAGTGTTAAAACTGGTACCGGTTCTTGTTCAGCCATTTGTACACTATTGCCGCCCCACCAATGATGAACAGGAGGCACGGGATGATGATGAGAAACATTGCAGGATCATAACTCGATTCTTGAAAACGCAAAGAAGACAAGTGTGAATAACTCAATAACGGGATGACAAATTGCTTGTTTTGAAGGTGATGGTAGACCTACGTTCCAGCTGATGCACGGAGAAAGCTATGGGCTCTGTCCAGGATCCGTTTCCAGCGAGAGACGTGGCCCTGACACGGACAGAATAGTTCCCTGGTCCTAAGTTTGAGAGTTTCACTCCTTTGTGCTTCCTGTAATGTTGACGGGAAACACACTCGTGCTTCTCAGGCTGATGAGTGGAAAAAACAAAACAGAAAAGCATATTGGTCAATATAAAGAGAGCTAAACCAAAATGACTAAGTTTAACTCAAAATGCTTAATAAATGCACTTTGGATTTATTTTAATGAAAAACATTAACAACTGACCGAAAGTTCTATCAATTATTACTGAATATGCAGTTGAAGATGAAAACGATTAGCCCTTCTGTGACATTTGAATTATTTTTCAAGTGATGTTTAATGGAGTAAGATCATAGTTCAACCGGCAAACAAGATAACTAGATAACAAGATAACTAGATCACTCTCATGCTGTTTTGGCAGTGGAACAGATCGGTATGAACCTGCTTGTTGGAAAGTTTGGTACTGACCTTTATATAAAACAACTTATAATCATCATTTGTGCTATGTTCACTCACTGGCCACTTTATTAGGTACACCTGCCTAACTGCTCGTTAACGCAAATTTCTAATCAGCTAATCACATGACAGCAACTCGATGCATTTAGGCATGTAGACATGACCTGCTGCAGTTCAAACCGGGCATCAGACTGGGAAAAGAATGGTGATTTAAGTGGTTGTTGGTGTCAGAGGGCTGGTCTGAGTATTTCAGAAACTGCTTATCTACTGGGACTTCGAAGCACAACCATTTCTAGGGTTTACATAGAATGGTCCGAAAAAGAGAAAATATCCAGTGAGTGGCTGTTCTGTGGGCGCAGATGCTTTGTTGATACCAAAGGAGAATGGCCAGACTGGTTTGAGCTGACAGAAAGGCAACAGTCACTCAAATAACCACTCGTTACAATCGAGGTATACAGAAGAGCATTTCTGAATGCACAACACTTTGAACCTTGAGGCAGATGGGCTACAGCAACAGAAGATCACACCGAGTGCCACTCCTGTCAGCAGAAAACAGCTAAGAACAACTGAGGCTATAATTCACACAGGCTCACCAAAATTGAACAATAGAAGATTGGAAAAATGTTATGAGTTTCGATATGAACTTATGAGTCTCGATTTCTGGTGCGACATCGGAATGGTAGGCTCAGAATTAGTCGTCAACAACATGATAGCATGGATCCATCCTACCTTGTATCAACGGTTCAGGCTGCTGGTGGTGGTGTAATGGTGTGGGGGGGATATTTTCTTGGCACACTTTGGGCCCTTTAGTCTTTTTTCTAGTATTTTTCTTTTGGAAAAAGTTGGATTTCTTAAAGTTTGTCTGGAATAAATATAGTTTTACTTCTTTTTTTAAAATGATTTTTGGGGTTAATATTATTAGCCCCCTTAAGATATACATATTTTTTTATTTGGCTATAGAACAAACCGGTGTTATACAATGCCTTGGCTAATTAACCTACCTTGCCTAGTTGAGCTAATTAACAAAGTAAAGCCTTTGAATCAATAGATCTGACTCATAGATCTGCTTTTGATATTGGTGTAAATGTAAAGTATGTCTGACAAAAAGATTTAATAAAGACTTCCATTAACTGAGGGTTTATGTGCACAATCACTTAGAGCTGCATCTGAGCACATTTGCTAGTATAAAGCCATTTTTGCATGCACCTTAAGCTAAAAGAATACATGTCATTGTTCTGTTCCAACTCGGATCGCGAAAACTAAACAGTATATGTTCTATTTCGCGGTTTTAAAAAATAAATAAAGAAAAAACAATTAGTAATATGTCAAAAATAACATTAAATCAAGCATGTCTCATGGTGCAAAAGAGAATTTGCACAATCTTATTTTTTAAGGCGGAAATTGTTTTTTTTATTTACAACACTTAAAGACTTTTTAAGAAACAATACAATTTAGACACTATGTATATCAGCAGGGAGATTGTAGTAATGAAAAAGTGTAATCAAAAGCATGAATTCTTGAGAAAAAAAACACAAAACATATTAAAGTATAAAAACAATTCTATTAATTATCCATTTAACAGAGATCATTTAAAAACAATAAATTACTTATTAAATACCATCTTAAACAATTATGAATTAGAATTAGTAGGATAAGTTTAAAAACAATAATGAAGAAGATTTTTAAAGGTTTTAACCTTTTGTTTTTTAGCTCAACAGTTACCTCTGTTCCAAGTCTATACTGGATCTCATAGAGCATGATCAGGCCGTTGGGTTTATCTGGTTCAGGCCACTTCAGGAACACAGAATCCTCCAGACCCTCCCAGGTCACAGAGCCTGGGATGTCATCAGCTCTTTCTACAAGAAAAAAAAACCAGACTTATTTCCATTGATATTAAATACATAATTTTATCAGAGATAAAGTACTAAATAGGAATGCCAAACATTACTGGCACTGCAATGCCCAGCACCGTTTTTTCTCTCCCTCCAAACGTATTCACTGTATTGAACGAAGTGGCTCTCACACTGGAAGCGAAAAGCGCTGCGCTATGAAACATATTAATCTCAATGAATTGTGCTGTGCAAGATTGGTTTGTTGCTGCACCGACCAAAGCACAAGAGCAGTGGAGCGCACCATCAGACTATAGTGCAAAACATTGGTCAATGTTCAAAATACCTCAATTTTCTGCTCTGTGGATATTACACTCATGCACATGTACTTAACTGTGCATGAACATAAACTGTGCCACTTATACGTACTGCTAATGTACAGACAGGACATTTCTTTGTAGTATACTTGATCCTCCTGCTTATAATGGCACTAATGTGCTGTCATGGCAACACTGGTAAAACGATGCCTCTCAACTCAGATAATCAATAAAATGCTACTGTCAATAAAAGGGCTTACTTTTAATGGTTTGTGTGTGTGTCTTTTTTTTATCAGTATAATTTGAGCTATTGAGTTCAACATAAAAAGTTTTACAAAATTACTTTGTATTATTTGGGGGCAAAAGAAGTATCCCTCCTTCCAAATTTTCTTTGAAAAGACCAGTTAAACTGGCAAAGAAGACAACTGCAGATCTCTCTCATGTTGTTTTGTCAGTGGAACAGATCATTATGAACCTGCTTGTTGGGAAGTTTGATGCTGACCTGTATATAACACAACTTATAATCATCATTTGTGCTATGTGCACTTACTGGCCACTTTATTAGATACACCCATCCAACAGCTCCTTAACGCAAATTTAATCGGCTAATCACATGACAGCAACTCGATGCATTTAGGCATGTAGACATGGTCAAGACGATCTGCTGCAGTTCAAACTGTGCATCAGAATGGGGAAGAAAGGGGATTTAAGTGGTTGCTGGTGCCAGACGGGCTGGTCTGAGTATTTCAGAAATTGCTGTTCTACTGGGATTTTCACATACAACCATTTCTAGGATTTACAGAGAATGGTCTAAAGAATAGAAAATATCCAGTGAGCGGCAGTTCTGTGGGTGCATATGCCTTGTTGATGCCAGTGCTCAGAGGAGAATGGCCAGACTGGTTTGAGCTAATCGAAAGGCAATAGTAACTTAAATAACAACTCGTTACTATCGAGGTATGCAGAAGAGCATCTCTGAACGTACAACACGTCTAACCTTGAGGCAGATGGGCTACAGCAGCAGAAGACCACACTGGGTGCCACTTCTGTCAGCTAAGATTAGAAAACTGAGGCTACAATTTGCAGAGGCTCGCCAAAATTAGACAATAGAATATTGGAAAAACGTTGCCTGGTCTGATGAGTCTCGATTTCTGCTGCGACATTCGGATGGTAGAGTCAGCATTTGGTGTCAACAACATGAAAGCATGAATCCATTCTGCCTTGTATCAACGGTTCAGGCTGCTGGTGGTGGTGGTGTAATGGTGTGGGTATATTTTCTTGGCACACTTTGGGCCCATTAGTACCAATTGAGCATCGTGTCAATTGATGATTTTTCCATCATCATTTCCATCTTTGAAAGGAGAAAAAACTCAGAATACAAGCTGCTTTCCCACAGGTTGACGTTATTGGGTTCCAGTTAAAATAGAAAAAGATTCCCAAATAAGCATTGCTTTATTCCCTCATTAACGACTCTACTAAACTTAGGATATACTGTATGGTTGAAGCACATTGATGGTGTTGCAGGTATTTGGAAAAAAACGTTATCTTTTTAATATTCAGTTATGTATCTATTGCAATTGAATTGAATTGAACATTGCGTATTTTGTGTGTGGCAGCCCTTGTTTGCAGGACAAATTTTCTTTAGGGACAAATAAATAATCCTATCCAGCATCCAGAATTTGACATTTTGCCTCAGATTTTTAGTCTTTAAACAAAGTATAATATAAAATAATAGTTATTCTGATTATACTTTTTCAAAAGTGTTAATTGTAAAGTCAATCCCAGTGCAATGAGACCACTTGGAAATTTTCTCTGCAAATTTTTAGGTATGGGTTAGAGTGGTTTGTTTATATTTATTCTATTTCTTCTAAATTTCATAACCATTTTTTTTGAATAAAACAGCAAATTTCTTCATTTGTTGCAATTGAAAATTATCCTCTATAAGTCTTATTTACGTGTTGATGTCCCACTCTTACCTGCTGCTTTGGTGCGGGAGAAGACGAATGCGGCGGCGCTGCAGTGTCGAACCTCTTCATTGCATGCGTGCAGGTCGATGCGATAAACAGTGAAGGGCTGCAGGCCAGTGATTTCAATGTGTCGATCCTTCACCTTCCTCTCCAAAAAGAAAAATTCCCGTCTAGGCGGCTCGTCTTCTGAGAAGTTTCCCTCGGTCAGGTTCCAGTGTCCCGCCAGGAGAGTGTGAATGGAGGTTACGTTGGCCACACCAAACAGATCCCGCCGTCGCCTGTCTGGAGGTCTGAAACCAGAGAGATTGAGATCTATTAGGGAAATAGTGCACGAATTCATGAATCAGTAGAATGGGAGTATAACTGACCTCAGTTAACAGTAAGTGCTTTTTTTTCTGGGAGTAATATTTCTAAAGGAGCTATTGACATAGAACAGAACCAGACTTTGGTAAATCCCCAAACAATACAATCATAAAAATAAAACAAACAAAAAAACAATCTGAAAAATGAATTGTGTGTTATAAAAACAGAATGACACAAGGAGAAGGTACTTATCTACTGAAACGTATTTAATACTTTAAAATAAAGTTTTTTTTGGTGATGGCAGCTTAAAGACGCCTCTCATATGGAGAATAAAGTCACATGAATTGCTCAGACTTTAACAGAGTGTAAAAATCTTGATGGTTCAGTGGGTCTCGTCTGTCAAATCTGATCTTTATTTTGTATTTTCTATAATGTATTCAAGTCAGGTGATTGGGTGGGCCATTCCACAGCTTGATTTTCTTTCTCTGAAAGCATTTGAGAGTTTCCTCGGCTGTGTTTTGGATCATTGCCTTGCTGAAATGTCCACCCTGGTTTCATCTTCATCATCCTGGTAATGTAGATGTTGGACTGAAGCAGCTAATATTCATTCACAATGAGGGCAGAGGGTTTCTGAAGACCTACTAAGAGATTTCAGCTGCAGTCTGTGTTTTCACCGCCTTTCTACACCTCTGCTTCTTCATGTGTTCAATACTTTTTCCGTGTGGCATTTCATTTTATTACATAGAACTTTATTTTAAAACTAATTAGATTAGGTTTTCTTTGCATAATGTATATGGATTTCTTTGGTTGTTTCCAACATCCGGGGAAAAGTCAAGTCAATGGCACCTATAGAAAGAAGTATTTTGAGAAAAATGGTGACATGTTTGATACTTATTTTCCACGGTGTAAATAATAAAATAAGTTTTGTGATTTGATAAGATATTCCCTTATCAAGGAATCTTCTGGTTGTAGGATATAAGGTTGAGGCAAAATTATGCAGTTCCAGGTATTGTAAACAAACTCTTATTTTTTTTTTTTTTGTATCCGTTTATGTGTATTCAAACACTTTTCCCAAAATTGTTAATTGCAAAGTTAATCCCTGTGCTTTGAGACCACTTCAAAATTGTGGATCTGTGAGGTATATGTTTGAGTGAAATGTTAATATTTATTATATTTCTTCCAAATTTCATAACCATTTTTTTTCACAATAAAACAGCAAAGGTCAGAATTGCAAATCTTTTCATTTGTTGCGACTGACATCAGAGCTATTCTACCAAATACTGCTCGTTTTAACTCATGCAGAGGTAAAACATTGATACTATATTGCCTAAAAATAAATACTAGCATGTCTGAAAACATGGTAGCTTTCTTGTTATTTAATGGAAAAATATCTTTAATTTTAAATTAAGAAAAAATGTCATCATTAATACAGAATAAAACCAAAAAAAATATACATTTTATGAGTGTCTATTTAATACAATTGTCTAATTTAAGTTATTTTATGCAGAGAAGGGGAATTATGACGTTACCCTTTAAGTTAACTTACAAAAAAAACACAATAAAACGCATATGAAATTATACATTATTTACCACCACTTCAAACTAATATTGCGTAGCTGTTTTTTTTTTTTTAAGGACCTCTTGTATTAACAAATGTCTTTTATGGTTAGTCACTCCAGTATTATTATCAACAATTTTTCTTTAAAAGCATTTCATTTCGTTTACTCTTTTTTTGTATTCTCAGTGGTTTTATTATTTGATTTTCATTACTATTCTTGTGTTTACTGGTATCCTTGCTTTGTCCTTTTTTGTTTCTGTTTGTATGCTCATCTTGTTTTTGCTTTGCTTTTATTTTCATTAAAACAGATAAACATTCTTTAGAAATAATAATTTTCTACATTAATCGACAGCAGTTCAACCAACTCTGAACGCAGCCTTTATTCGCAATATCAGGGAAAAGATTTTTAACCCTATTTGTGAACGTGTGGGGCAAGAACCACATGGCCGTTCCCCCATGAGAGCGACTTACTCTCGTCCATGCCAAAGCAATCATGCATCCTATCCTCAGATGATCTGGCAACCGCTCTGAATCCACACACACACACATATACACGGAGCACAGCTGGTCTCCATTCTTCGGCCTGCTAACACTCACACTGCAGCAGTTTGTCACTCAACTCCCTACAAGCTGCAAGTCCTTCCTCTGCCTGCTGGAAACACACATCCTACCAGCACAGATGGCTTGAGTTTGACTGAGAGACGCGATATGAAGATATACATCCCTCTGCATGACAGACGCATGTGACACTGCTTATGTTCAGACTGGAAGATGGATGTTTTCCACACTGGACTCACTGTTCAAATGCATGGGATCAGAATGTTTTGAGGATTCACAACTTAGAGTTCAAGTCAAATTTATTAGCGCTGACTTTTGTTTCTTTTTCAAATTTTTCCCAATTGAACTTTAACAGAGCAAGGATTTTTTCACAGTATTTCCTGTAATATTCTTTTTTTTATTCCAGAGTCCATCAAGATTCTTTGGATTCATCTTCAGTGCCTTCACCTTCATCTTACCACAGGCATGCTCAAAAATGTTTATGTCTGGTGACTGGGCTGCCCAATCCTGGAGCACCTTGACCTTCTTTACTTTCAGAAACTTTGATATGGAGGCTGAAGTATGAGAAGGAGCGCTATTCTGCTGAAGAATCTCCCCTCTCCTGTGGTTTGTAATGTAACGGGCAGCACAAATGTCTTGATACCTCAAGCCGCCTTTCCACTGCACACGACATTTGGACACGACTGTCGGATTACGCCCCCTTGTGGCAGTCGCACAATATTTTCAGTGTTGTCGGGCACCATGGGGGAGACGCTGATTCTCGCAGTGTCTGAAATAAAGGATTCTCGCAGTGCCCTAAATAGGAGTGCAAGAGCAAGAGCCTTTATTCTCCGTGTGTTCATCATGGTTGAATGAATAAATGAATACTGAAGCTCATAGGCCGCTAAAAAATGTCTATAATCATATTTTTATTACACATTTATGAATAGAAATGTTTTTTTTAATACAGGCTTTTTCTGATTCAAAAAATAACGAAAAAACCCTATTTCTCATCTCGCGCGCACGGACCTGCTTGGACAACACTGAAATACATCACATCCGGTCGGCCGGTCGCATACGGTCTAGTCGCAGGAGTTCAAATATTTCAACGGATCCGCAGGTCAAATCGGATCCGAATTTTCCGCATACGGAGATGATCGGAACTCCACGCAGCTCCCGGACTACTCTCCATTGGAAATGAATGACTTCCGGTCTGTCGCTTGTCGTTTGTCGTGTGCAGTAGAAAGGCGGCTTCAGGCTGTTGATGTTGCCCACTCTGCAAGATCTCTCGTATGCCCCCATACTGAATGTAACCCCACACCATGACTTTTCCTTCACCAAACTTGACTGATTTCTGTAAGAATCTTGGGTCCATGCGGGTTCCAATAGGTCTTCTGCAGCATTTGTGATGATTGGGATGCAGTTCAACAGATGATTCATTGGAAAAATCGACCTTCTACCACTTGTCCAAATTATCAACTAGAAGTCAAGTTATTAGTTGCTGCTCTTACAACAGGGATCGACGACAAGACTTTTGTCAGGTAGTGTATAATCCCAATTCAACTCTGCAGATCCTACAGTACGAGGTATTGCAGATGCACACATTGTGATATCGATGCTAAAACGATATATTGTGCAGCCCTAGTTCACTGTTTGTGTGTATTCCCTGCTGTGTGTGTGCAGTTGCATAGGTTTAATACAGGTCACCATACTTGGCCACGTCACGACTTTCACTTTTAACTTTCAAAAAGGTTTTCAATATCCCTGCCACTACAAACAGAGGCATTCAGAACATTTGCCACTCTCTAATCCAGTCCCTTTCCATCTCATTCTCAGTCCCTTCAGTTCCCACATCTCTCCGAAACAGCTTCTCTGGATCTCCTTTCTGCAGAGCGGCGCTCATTGATCTGTGTGCTCTCCAGCTCCAGGGGAACTTCCCTTTATTTCATTGGTATTCCAGATGGCATTACTGTGCATTTCCTGGCAGCCGAAGCGATTTGAGCGGGGAACGGCAACTCGACGGATATGATTTCCTCTCCTTCTTCTTCCCCCGAATGCTGAACTTTGAGGGAACTCGAGGCGCTTCCCCCCAAATCTCGCTTTTCAATAAAAACAGGTTGTGCTGGCCCGGGTACAGACATGCTTCTCGGCTGCCTGACATAGTTCTGGCATGGCTGCTTTCTTCTACAGCCAAGTAATGACAAACACGCAGAGAATTAAAATAAAAAAAAAATTAAGAATAAAAAAAATAAATCAGACCAGACAGAGCAAAATAATCCTGTCTCAAATCCTGCAGACACAAGTGCTCAGCATAAATGAGTACACTTTAAAAAAATAATATTAATAAATGAATCCATTTCTCAGTGAATGTAGAGAACTAATTTTGGTGCATTATAAACAGTTATATCCATTAAAATAAGAGCTTGGTCAAATAATACTGAGGTCAGATTGTATGATTTTCAAAGTAGTCACGTCACACTTGTTTTCATACTACATGACTATCTGGGGTAGCGTTCCATCGCTGTTGTGATTACACTGCAAGATGGATCGGCGACAGAGGGTTTCACACTGCTTGACTTTACTATTAGGAAGAATCGCTGACAACTTTGTCTCGGTCCGCAAACTATGTCTCACAACCAAACACACGTAACATGAAAACAACGCAATGTCACGAAGTATATCTTTTGCTGTTAACTACATAATGAGAAAGAAGCCTTTAGTGGAGTATAAAATCAATGTATTTTGCTCACCAGGGTTTTAAAGGGAATTAGTAATTTGTCTCAAATGTTTTTCTTTTTCGACCTGTTGTGGTATTGCTCAGATGACATGTCAAACAGGCGCAGGTGCTCCTGCCAGATTTACACTAGTTTTTCCCTCCAAATCTTGTGTCCAAATAGACCAAAAAAGCCCTTTTCTCAACTAAAGCCATGCTTGTTGATATTGTGGTCAATACCTTGGTAACTCCTCCCTCAACTTCCCGCCAGCCTGGAAGCTGCAATCAGAACTCATTTCACACGGCATGATTTTGAATCGCCTAAAGGTCCAGATATTTACCATTCCAAATATTTTATGTTGGCGAAGACTCAAAGATTGTGTCTTAGATCGTTCACACTTTGTGACTGTTACACACGTGAATGAGCACTGAATTGCCTGTGATTTCAGGCATTTGTTGGTGATTTAAGTCTAAATCTGAGCCAAAATCATGCAGTTTGAACTAGGCATGGGACGATAACCATTTTCAAGGTATACCTCGGTTTGATAAAGTCAAGGTTTTCATGCCGCCAAAATTTTCTGTAATACAGTTCCTAAGGTATAATTTTATTCTTTTTTTAATAACTTTATTTTAGCTTTTTTAGGACAACAGTATCTCCAGCAGAAAAAAATATCCAAAGATGTTGTTTTAAATTGTAAAAAAATTGTGTTAATGAAACTAATGAAGACAGCAGAAGTCGATGTTTCTTTGTAATTATTTAGCCTGACATATTTACTGCTGCAAAATATTATAAATCTTTCAAAAAATAAAATATATTGTGTACAAAGGGGGAAAAGTTTTAGTTATTTGCCCAGACATTTAAAAAGAATATATTTTAGAGCAGTAATCTCAATACCGTGAAAGTTATCATACCGTCAGAATCTTATACCGGCCCATGCCTAGTCTGAACTCGGGCTAACTTATTACGGAATCGAAAGATAATACATCATAAATTAAAATGAGATATTGGGGGGGAAAAAAATAAATAAAAATCAAACTTGTTTGAGAATCTTGGTCGCTTGGGCACCAAAATGTAGCCCACAAGCTAGCAAAATGAGAAACAGACGTCTTTGGAAAGTTTCTTTGTAAAGGTGGAAAAAAGTTAACTGCACTGACCCACGAACTGCCAAGGAATGGATCCGCAATCCATTTGTCAACAAATCAGGTGAATACTGCATGTCTGTGCAAGAAAATGATCAATGGCAGTAGATTGCAAATGATTGCAATTATTGCGTCTTTTCCGCGTGCTAGTTTCTTTATTTCCAATGGAGGCGTGCGGCTTGTGTGCACATATTGGGAGCAAAGTGCTCGCGCCTTCCAGGCACACCAGTTAAAAACACCTTGAATGCCATGAACGCACCATGAGTCACGTGACAAGAACTGGCCAATCAGCTTCATATTTTGTATGGAATATACACATTTCAGTAGATTAATTATCTCAGACAAACACTGCAGTGCTTTTTATTTTTCTCCATAAATAAAACTTGTATCAGAGTTGCAGCAATGTTTGTCAGCTTGTCATCTTCTGAGTACATAACGTTACACCCAGCCCCCAGGCCGTGGTAAAATTGCTAAATGTTGACCGGTCCGCTGTAATAAAAAGGTTTGGGACCACTGATCTAAAGCGTTACATGGACATAGGAAGATTAGGACTCGTTTAAAATAATTAAACACCAATTATTTTGAACTAAAACACAATTCTTCAGTCAGTTCAAAACTTTGTATTTGTATAACTCTTTTAGACTTTTAAGACTTAAAAATACAGTAAAAAAGTGATGTAATAATATTGCCAAATATTATAGAAATATATACTTTACTCCGGTGATAAAAGATAAAGTACTATACCATCCTTCAGAAATCATTATAAAATTGTGATACAGTTTTGAGTTGGCAGGATTCATTCCTCTATATATATATATATATATATATATATATATATATAAAAGTAAATTATGTACAGCGGAAATGAAGATAATAAATAATACCCAGCGAAAACCCTGGGTATACAGAGCAATTATGGCACACTCAATGGGACACAAATGTGCTGCCCTGCCCAATGATGGCTGATAATAGGATACAGATGTCGCTTCTCATTTTAGCACAGAATGCTTAATGTGTTACACCTTTGAGATCAGAGACAAAACGCGGATTAAGTAGTCATTTACTCTGCATGGTCTCCTGTGTTATTTGGATCCAGACCCAAGAGCCCGTACCACACCATTACCAAGACCAGAGGCGGAGGGAAACAATTACTGAGGGAAACGCTGAGAAGCTTCCAAAAACAAGCTCTCGGATGAGAAACAAAGGGGTCATTACCAATGCTAACATCCAGAGACATCAACAGTCCACTTCAATCTTCATCTGGGAGATTGTGAAAGGTCAATGCAGATTTATGACTACTGAAGGTTTCATTTGAAATTTAATGGGGGTTTTGTACCGGCTGCTGAATTAAAACCTGGACGAGGATGAGCTCACATGCTCTGATATCGATTTTAATGCTCTTGCCAATTTCAGAAATAGTTCATGCTTATGTCACTTCAAAACTCTTTGGCAAAATACAAAAAGGAGATACTATACTGGGAACAATATTTTTTTTTTTGGAATATTTTTATCCATTTCTCAGTGAATATAGGTAATATATTTTCAACACAGGCTCATTGTGGATGCGTATCCCTGTCTACATTTCTGGAGAGCGCGAATTATGTAGCTAGAGGTACGTCTGGCTGCATTTCTTCTTTAAAACAAATGCTATGGGGTGGTATGACGGCTTCGACAGCTTCTGTTCATATTAACGCTACAAGCTGACTGCTTACCTCCACATGGACGGCTTTTCTAGTATTACCAGTTTGCCTGACTTAAGACATGGAGCGAAGTTGATTGCGGGTTCGAGTGTGTCGAAGAACGCTCCCAGACCAGATAAATCAAAAGCTAAAAAAATTAAAAGGCTGAAAACGTGGTGAAATCAGGCAGCCGCAACGACTTTTCTTTTTTCTAGATTGCTTTTGAAAACACTATCGGTTGGGTTTAGGGAAGGGGGGTGGGTGGGTCAGTTGGTCAGTCTACAGCAAACGGTCCTGGTTGGCTGAAGTGTATATTGCACCCTCTGGAGGATTTATGCAAGAATAGGATGTGTGAGAGGAATTTGTGATTCTGTACAAGCGTACACAGCAGCCTCTGGTGGATTTGCATAAATAAAAACTGCAAACAGACGTACCAAGGGTTTTGTATCCCCAGAAATGTAGACCTGGGTACGTTTCCACAATGAGCCTGGGTTGTATATTTTGGTGCATTTCAATAAAACAGATTTATTAAATGGATATATTTATTAAAATAATATTTTAGTCACTGAACATCTTTAGAAGTAGAAAGACGATACATTTAAATTCATGTGAAACATTGGGGAAAAAATTACTATTTAAATACAAAAATGTATACATTTTATACAGTTTCTCTTTTTTCAATTCAGGTTACTCATTTGGGACCTTTCTCATAAGTTATTTTGCTAGATAAGCTCCAGATTTGGCTTCAGTACAGACTATTATAATGTAGATAATACTGCAAAGCTTTCTTTAGAAAATCTAAATTTAAAAAAGAGATTTGTGAGGTGTGTACTCATACATGTTTCACCTTTTTTCTGATTTCTAGAGAAATATAATTTTATTCGAATTATGATATAATTATAATAAAATCTTACAAGTTTAATTAAAAGTTAAGGAGATTTATAACAGGCCAAGCGACAGTGGATTTTTTAATCATTACTTTTAGTTTGAAAATCTAGCAAATGACTAATGAACTGATCAGAAAGTACAGAAACTCACTTAATATTAGAAATAGAGTACAAATAACATTTTAAATATAAAAAATGTATAAAATAATTATTTTAAAAATGTAATGAAAATTATATTTAAATAGAGATACTGAATGATAATGGATTTTTAAAAGGATTTTCTTACTTTATAATCTGGCAGATAAGCAATTTATTTGCCAATAATTTATTATATTATTAAAATCAAACTCCAAAAATAAAATCCTAAATGTGTTTGACATTTTATTTTCTTTCTCTCCCTTTCCTGTGCATTATTTATATATTTAATAACAAAAAAAGTTAATAAAAACACAGCAAAGTGATAAAAACAACTTTTAAATGTTATTATTTCACAATATTTGCTTTGTTCTTATAAAAAATGTCATTTAAATATTTGAAAATCTTATGTGGAGAAAAAAAATGTAATTTTTATAAGAAATATTCAGTCACACTTTAGAATAAGGTTTCATTAGTTAATGTATTTCCTAACATGAACTAATTATGAACAATGTATTCAATCTTGTACAGAATTTATTCACTAATGCATTATGAAAATTGTTTACATTAGTAAATGCACCATGAGTTAACATGAACTAACAATGAACAACTGTATTTTTGTTAGCTAACATGAAGAAATACTGTAATAAACATAATATTTATTGTTCATTCATGTTAGTAAATGTGTTAAGGAACATGAACTAATACAACCTTATTGCAAACTCTAGGGTTTACCTGGGAGTGAAAATGGCATTGTGAAGAAAGTTCTCGAAGGCTTTGCGGTAGTAGATGTCGTCCTCAATTCGCTTCAGATCCTCCTCTGTTTTAGGGCAGGGACAGCAGGGGGGTTTGTCTCGTCCCCCTGTTTCAGGATTGGTTGGTTTCGTGTCTTCGGTTTCTGTCAAACCCGTGGCTGAAACCCTCACAGGGATCTTCAGTTCTGTCAGAGAATTACACAAACATCGTTATATTTTCTTCCTGTAGTGATCTTGTGACAATCTGGAATTATTTAACAGTGCCAGAGAAAATCAAGTATGAGTAATACAGAGCGGCACTAATAATACACAGACAGTGTTGAACATGTTGCACATCATTTCATTATTGCAAAGCTTGGTGTATTTTGAAGTCGAAAACTAAAAGAGTTTTCAAACAGTGTTTGATCTAATTTCCCAAGATGCACTGACATCGAAAGCTTCAGATGTTCGCAATAATACGTTTCATGCTAAAAAGTCTCAACTGCTGTTGGAAAAATGATGCACAGTTTGAGGTACGGTTGGGTAGAGAAAAAAACTGTGCTATTAATGGCTGGTTGGTACTGGACCGCTCTTTAAATACCATTGGTATGAATGAGGAACTGATTTGAGTCTTTTTTTTGTGATGGCACCTTTAATGCTGAAAAGCTTTTGGAGAGAGAGATTTTGGAGCACAATATGCTGCCTTCTTTTCCAGGGACACCCATGCATGTTTCACAATGCAAATGCAAAACACCATGCAAAGACAATGCAAAACCACATTCTGCACACATTACAAGGCCCTGGCAGCGGAGGAAGAGGATAAGTGGCCTGCCTGCAGTACCGACCTGCCTCAAATAGAGAAAGTGTGGCGCATTTTGAAGCGACAACGAATACCCTATGCTTTTGCGCACCTTAAGATTTGTTTGCTGGAAGAATGGGACAAAATTACACCTGAAACACTTTAAGACTTTTGGTTTGTACTGGACCTCTCTTCGTATCTTTTTGGTATAAATAAGGAATTGATGAGTCTATTTAGTGATTTATGCATCTATATACGTCAAAAGGGGATTCGTTAATTATGAAAGGAATGTATATAATCATGAAAAAACATTGGTGCCATCTTTAATAATGATGGTACTGTAAGTGCTTGTGCTATACTAACTTTTTTATGGTGTCATTTTTTTGTGCTTTGGCATACTACGACGTTAGGCTGCATTAATCAGAGCAAGCGTTGAGAGGGGAACACTTAAAAGAATAGTATTTGACGAGCATATATGTTCATGTTAATCTGTTTCTACTTATCCTGAGGTTCACATAATCATCAATCCGGCCCGTATCCAGAGCAGATGGTTGTTATGGTCAAGGGTGATTAACTTTTCTTTATCTATGTTGTCATGCTTTTACACAATATACATTGCAAAAAGCGCTACCGAAATAAAGATGAATTGAACTGTATGTCCACGATGTTTTTTAGATTATATCTAAGTGTAGGTACTCACCAATGAATTTTGTGGAGAAACGAGGAGGAGCTTTGTGTAACACTTTATTTTGATGGTCCATTTGAGTATTAGTAGACTGTCTGCTTAATATCTGTTGATACTAACATTCAACAGACATTTAACTGACTATAAGAAACTTTGCAAGTACATGTCAATTTACACTAACCCTACCCCTAACACCAACCTAACAGTCTACTTATAATCTAATGAGAATTAGTTGCAATGTGTGACCGAGCTTCGTCTTGAAAATGTTTTGCCACTTATAAAGATTTTGAAGTTATATAAACCCTGTATAAATGTGTGTGAATTTTACTTCAATTTTTCGTTGGTTTGTACTGGACCATATCAAAACATAGAATTTAGTGCCCAAAACTCAAAATTAAAAAAAAATTAAAATGCATTAGCTGTCGATTGAAATCATGAGACTGGTTACAGCGGGAGGACTGGATTCTTTAAAGGTACCTTAGAATGGTAAGCTAGATATATAGGCATAGTTGAATAACAAAAGTTTAGTACATGGAAATGACGTACCGTGAGCCTCAAACATACTTATTTAAATCTCATTTGAACAAAAAAACACAGAAAAATATGTAAATAACACTGACTGTCGGAATCATTAATATGTACACCCCCAGCAGCATTTGAACGGCCACAATGCTTATTACTGAAATAACAACAGAAATAAAAAGTTCATTCATTTATTCTTCTTCAGCTTAGTCCCTTATTTATCAGAGGTTGCCACAATGAACTATGCTGGCAAATGTTTTATGCAGTGGATGCCCTTCCAGCCTGCCACCCAGTACTGGAAAACACCCTCACGCATTCACACACGCACTCATACACTATGGTCAATTTAGTTCATAATTATAATTAATCAATTATAAATTAATCAAATGTATTTAAAGTATCAATTTAAGGACCAGTACCATTTAACCGTCGACAACTACCAGGTCATTCTGAGAGTTTTTACATTTTGTTAGAAAAAACAGATATCTAAAATATCCTGACTTTTCCAAAATATGTGTACACTTCTTTCTAGTATTGTTTTTTTTTAAATTACAAAACTAGATTATTACTTTTTACAGTTCCGATTATGTCTACCTTGAACTACCATAGCCGTCAAAATGGCCGCATGCATTTCAGTGTCCTCTACTCTTCCCTTTTACTTTAAATATGCATGCCTCTGTTGCCTAGCAACTTCCTGCTAACATAAACACAACTTTCTGGTAGCAAAAACATAACTTTGCTTTAGATATGTCTTTCAAAACGAGGGTGGCACGGTGGCTCAGTGGTTAACACTGTCGCGTCACAGCATGAAGTTTGCTGGTTCGAGTCACGGCTGGGTCAGTTGGCATTTCTGTGTGGAGTTTGCCGGTTCTCCCCATGTTGGCGAGAATTTCCTTCAGGTGCTCTGGTTTCCCCACATTCCAAAGAAATGCACTTTAGGTGAACTGAATAAACTAAATTGGTCAGAGTGTATCTGTGTGTGCGTGTGTGTGTGCTTGTTTGTGAATATGACTTTGTGTTTCCCAGTACTGGGTTGCGGCTGGAAGGGCATCCACTGTGGAAACCCCTGAAAAATAAGGGACTAAGCTGAAATAAATGAATAAATGCCTTTCAAAACATGAATGAATGCTGTTCAAATAATCTTAATTCTAATATCTAAATAGAATGAATGTAAATAGAATGTAAATATGAAGAGACAATATGACGTCTTATATGAGAATGGTCAGAATGACCACTATGCTGATTCTAGTAATTATAGAACTCTTGTAGTTCCCATGTTAAAAAGCATCCATTTGTCATTTGTATTGTACTAAACCAAAAAGTTCCTCAAGCTTAGTTTGTACCTTTGGAGCAGTAGTTGTGCTGGTAGAGTTCACGGTCCTCGCCCTGCTGCTTCCAGCGGAGCAGGTAGTAGGTGTTGTTTCCATTGGGGGCCAGAGGTGGAGACCAGCGCACCACCAGCTTTGATGAAGAATTAGAGTACGCACGAATGTCTACAGGTATTGAGGGGGCTGTTGGAAAAAAAAAACATCTCTAATTAGACACAAACACAAATATTTACTTCAGAGCAAATCCTACTGGAGCAACCTACAGTATTTCATGAATCCTCCATACTGGAGTTTGAGGCGACAGGCTTTGAGTTACTCTATTTATGTTGATTGTCACTTTCACACTACCTGACAAAAGTCTTGCCGCCTATCAAAGTTTTAGGAACAACAAATAATAACTTGGTTTCTAGTTGATCATTTGGTATCGGAAGTGGCTTATATGACAGGCAAAGGCCTCTAGATTACGCTTATTTTACCAAAATAAAATATGATCATGTCTTGATTTTTTTATTATTTAATTAGGACAGTTAGGTCTGACTTTGCTCAGACAAAAGTCTTGAAACTTAACAGAAATAATGTACAGTATAGAATATAAAGTTATGGTGCAGTGGAAAAATAATTAATATTGTGTATGACTCCCATAAACTTGGACGATTGCATCCATACATCTCTGCACTGACTCAAATAACTTATTAATAAAGTCATCTGGAATGGCAAAGAAAGCGTGGAGGACTCCCAGAGTTCATCAAGATTCTTTGGCTTCATCTTCAGTGCCTCCTCCTCCGTCTTACCCCAGACATGCTCAATAATGTCAATGTCTGGTGACTGGGCTGGCTAATCCTGGAGCACCTTGACCTTCTATGCTTTCAGGAACTTAGATGTGGAGGCTGTAGTATGAGGAGCACTATTCTGCTGAAGAACCTGCCGTCTCCTGTGGTTTGTAATGTAATGGGCAGCCATACTGAATGTAACCCCAAACCATAATTTTTATTAACCATAATTTTTATAACCCCAAACTTGACTGATTTCTGTGCAGTATTTGATTGTGATGCAGTTCAACAAAAGATTAATTGGAAAAATCATCGTTCTGCCACTTTTACAAACGATCAACTACAAGTCAAGTTACAATTTTTTGCTGTACATGGAATACATTTGCTGTACATGGAATAAGTTGATTCTACTAAAAATCTATTCTTAAGGAGATTCTTAAAGGCATAGTTCACCCAAAAATGAAAATGTACACAGTATTTACTCCCCCTAAAGTATTTAAACATCTTTCTTCTGTTGAACACTAAAGAAGATATTTTGAAGAAAGCCGAAAATCTATAACCATCAACATTCATTGTAGGAAAAACAATGAAAGTCAATGTCTTACATCAGTTTATCTTTTTTTGTGTTCAACAGTGAACTCAAAAGAAAGGTGACCAAATGATAACAGAATTTTCCCTTTTAGTTCGCTGGAAAATTAAAATCAGCTACAATTTTACTCATCATCAGCTCAGTCAGTATGTATACACAAACGATTTACTTAAACTGTAGCTCTTAGTGATTCAGTTGATATAATCCGATTCAGTGTCAACTGGCAAGATCAAAACAAAAACAAAAAAACAACGTTAAAATTAATGTTGCAAATAACATTTATATATTTTTTTTCTCTATATTTACATTTTGTACTCTCAAAACGCTGGTAACCCCATTACATAAAAATATTATATTATTAGAAGCATAATAGAACCAAATGTTCATTTTTAGTTGATCTATGCCTTTAATTAGCATGAAAAATAGTGAAACATTCTTAAAACACTACATGTTCAAAGCAAAACCACACATATACTAGTGCTCAGTGTTTAAGGTTGGAACATTTTTTATGTTTTTTATTGGAACATTTTTTATGTTTTTTATTATGTTTTGCTAGTGTTCTGCTCACCAAAGCTGACTTTATTTGCTCAAATAACACTTGAAATATTTGTACAATTTAAAAAAACTTAAAATTTTAAATAATTGCAACATTTATTAAAATGTAATTCAATCCCGTGAATGAATTTTCAGAATCATTACTCCAGTTTTTAGCGTCACATTATTCTTCAGAAACCATTCTAATAATCTGATAAGGGATTGAAATCAACTTTACTTTAAATAAATGAATAAATTAGGAGTACTATCTGATAATTTATAAATCCTTTAATAACTCATGAACTCATTGCTTTTCAGGAAATGTATCTTCTTGTTTTTTACTTTTTTTCTTTATATTTTAAATGAAATGAAGATAATGATACTGATCATTTATAAATAATACATGATTTTCGAAGAACTTCATGACTAGACTGACCTTGTTTTTATTTTATTTTTTTACCCGACTGTCGTTTTTACCTGATGGTTTAGTGCGAATGTAAACCACTTCACTCTGCGGCCCAAGATGCAGTCTGTCCTTGTCTCTGTCCCTGTCCTCCACAATTAACGTTACAGCTTTAACAAAGATGGCATACTGAGTCCAGGGCTTCAGCGCGGACAGCACAACTCCTGGGTTCAGGATTTTCTCATCCGGTAAGTCCACGTCAACCATGTTCCAGCTGTCCGATCCGCAACTGTCCTGACCATCAAACTCTGTAATGTTTTGGAAAGGCCTGGAAGAGAACATAAAGCCATGATAAAGCTGCTTAAATATGCTTTTAAAGTCAAAATATAAATCACAAAACATTTACTTTCCTAATAATGCAGCTGCGGAAAGAACACTCTGTAAATTACGTTCGCTGTTTGTTCAAACTACTTATTTAAAATGAGCTGAAACAACACAATTCTTGAGATTTTGGGGGGACAATTTAATTGTTTTATGTTCAATCCATTTAAATTTGTAAAAACTAATCAGCTAACTTAATTCCTTCATGTTTATTGTGTGAAATAAAAGAGCCCTTTAGAATACAGTTGAAGTCAGAATTGTTAAACCCCCTGAATTATTAGCCCCCGTTTATTTTTTTCCCCAATTTCTGTTTAACGTAGAGAAGATTTTTTCAACACATTTCTAATCACAGATTTTTTAATCTTTCCCATGATAACAGTAAATAATATTTGACCAGATATTTTGTCAAGACACCTCTATAAAGCTTAAAGTGACATTAAAATGCTTAAAAGGTTAATTAGGTTAACTAGGCAGGATAAGGTAATTAGACAAGTTATTGTGTAATAATGGTTTGTTCTGTAGACTATCGAAAAACAAAATAGCTTAAAGGGGCTAATAATATTGACCTTAAAATGGTTTTAAAAAAATTTAAAACTGCTTTTATTCTAGACGAAATAAAACAAATAAGACTTTCTTCAGAAGAAAAAATATTATCAGAC
>CAIGQQ010037820.1:12216231-12237250 GCA_903798035.1 Danio albolineatus
CTCATATTTTTTAGCTTTATTTTAACTCCCAAAATAATAAAGAACATAATTATCATAATTTTAGTAACAATAACAAAAGTAAATGAGCCCCAGGAATAGTAATGGCAGTTTGCTAAAATATTTCAAACTGATTGTGCATGAAGATGAGCAGCGTTTAGACCTTTGGTTGCTGCGCCTGACGTAGTTGTCTCCGTCGACAGGTTTGCGGTAAGTTGTAAGAGCTTCATTCAGCTGCTCTTCAATCATGTCCACATATTTCAGATTATACTCCTGCAAACACACACACACACACACAGTTTACTACATCTGCAGTCAAGAGGAAGAAAAACAGAGAGAGATATTTCACCTTGAGCCATTTCTCCAGCTGTTTGCTGACGTAGCCTCTTTCGTTGAGGTAGGAGAAGCCTTTTGGGATGGACAGAAATCTACAGATATGAGCAGAGAGAAAGAAGACTTACTAACAATTTAGCTGATTTAGAGATGCATTAGACAGACAGAAGCAGATACACTTAGTCATTCAGCTGATGCTTTTGTCTAAAGTGACTTACAGTTGAGGAGGGATTTAGCGATTCAACAAGAGGCAATACACAAAAGAAGTGATAATTATTAGTGGTGTAATGGCCCGTTTCCACTGAGTGGTACAGTACGTTACGGTACGGGTCGGTACGGGTCACCTTTATCAGGCTTGCGTTTCCACTGCAAAAGGGTACACTTTTAGGTGGGCGTGGTGTACGACAGAAAGTTTGTCGACGTCAATTTCGCTCGAGGAAATGTCTACAGTAAAGCTTTATGGGTCGTTCACAAATAATACGAGAAGCACTTCTCACAAAACAGAGGCTTTATTATACACAAAAACACTGGTGTATAAACGTTCATTACTGACTGAACATGATCTGATTATAACTGCAGATCAATGATGCGAAATAGCCTACGGTCCGCGATTATATCAAATAAATAAATAAATGCAGCATATATGAACACACACAGCCCCACACAGTCTCAGATGTTACCAAATTACAGAAAAACTACACACAGCAGACATGTATGCCTTATTTAGGTTCAAAAACAATACGAAATATAGCCCCGTCTGTGCAAACCTCTCATCTGTGTCTTTAATCTTCACCAGTACATGTAGCCTCTCCGTCATTATTCTCTCGTTAGAGAGTAACTCCGTCATTCCGAGTTTATAATAGTCCAGGATAAGATCTTTGTTATTTTAAATATTGACGCGCACGCGATCGCAAGCGACAAAGCGAAAGCACTCGCCCTCGCGCTTATGGGCTCGTAACCCATAACAATCTGCTCTTCTCTCAGCTCTGTGGCCGTTCAAGACGACGACAATGTTTGTTTGAGCTCGGGTCGACCATGGCTCGTTATTATATGCTGATATTATTTCGGAGCATTCTCTCTCGGCTGTGTATTAAACATGGCGGGTCTTTTGTTTTCATTCTGCTTGTTGCGTGAGCAAATGACGTATCTCTGTAAGCCAATGGCGTTCCGCTACGCGTCTAGCTCCGCCTTACGGCTCGCTTTGGTACGCTTGGGTCCATTTGCAAAGGGTGACTAAAAAGTGGTACGGTACGGTACGGTTCGGTTCGGTACGCTTTTAGACAGTGGAAACGGCCTTAAAAGCGTATCGAACCGTACCGTACCGTACCGTACCACTCAGTGGAAACGGGCCATAAAGGATCACAAATCTCACGGTTCGGATCACACTGCAGTTTTTGAGTCACGGATCGAACCATTTTTCTGATCAGCAAAAAAGGGAGGAGACAAATGTCATTTGCTGCAAAAATCATTGGCTTTAACAAACAGAACTTAGAAGTTGTAACTTTAATAAAAATAAAAATCAAGAAAGAAGCAGCTGAAAAAAAGAAAATATTCAATACAATAAATGATCTTTGCTACTGCTGCTGATAATGCTGCATCATAAATCTAACATCTTGTATAACACATTTATTTTCAATTAATGATTCAACAATTCACACATACGGTAAAACTTTGTTTTGATATAGGTGGGTCATTTTTGAAAACCTATTCAGTGACATAATTTTGATGGTTGTTTGTCGCCACCCATTGGTTACACAGTGTAATTGCTACAACGTTCACCAGCGTCAAGTTCCATTAAATGGTGATTTTAATCTTTACCATAAGCACCAGTGTTTACATCTGAACTATAAACTGTTCTCCCAGTACTTCTTTAGTATTTAATTGTTTATAACCAACTCAAAGAGTGGAAAAACAATTCTCTCTCGATCAAACACAGATTTTAGTGCAGCACTAATTTTTGCCAGATGTTTTCACACATACGAGGAATTTGTTTTGGTGACAGAGCTTCTACAGTGCAACAGAATTACAGAGACAGGACAAACAACAGATAATAAATATATTCAAAAAATAGAAGTGTTAAATATAAATATACAACTGAACAAGAGTATGTACAGGTGTATTACTATATACAGCGTTATATATGCAGCAGTTATGTGCAAATTGGCATGTAAAGTGTGTTGTTAAATAAGTGTATGTGTGTGTAAAAAGTGTATTGCAGTAGTGATGTTGGTTCCACATGTAATTTTCATCCAGTGTTCATGAGATGGATTGCCTGAGGGAAGAAACTGTTTCTGTGTCGGGCTGTTCTGGTGCGCAGTGCTCTGTAGCGTCGACCAGAAGGTAACAGTTCAAAGAGGCAGTGTGCTGGGTGTGAGGGGTCCAGAGTGATTTTGGCAGCCCTTCTGCTCGCTCTGGATAAGTACAGTTCTTGGAGAGTAGGGAGGGTTGTAACAATGATTCGCTCAGCAGTCCCAACTATTCGACGTAGTCTTCGAAGGTCAGATTTGGTAGCTGAGCTAAACCAGACAGTTATTGAAGTGCAGATGACTGATTCAATGATGGAGGTGTAGAACTGTTTCAGAAGCTCCTTTGGGAGGTTGAACTTCCTCAGTCCTAATATAGTCTTAATATAGTATAATTCAAAATTATTACATCTCAAAGACATCTAATCTAATACCTCAAGCTCACATTTAGTCTTAAATATGGTAGTGAAAATAAATGAATGAATGAATGAATTAATTAATTAATTAATAAAAACAAATAAATAGAATATTTTTAAAATATTACATCTCAAAGAGATCTAACGTAATACCTTAAGCTTGCATTTTGGTTATAAACATGTAAGTGATGAAAATGTATGATAAAATTACACTCCTATCTGGAGACAAGGCATAGGCCGGTATGAAAATTCTGACGGTATGATAACCTTGGATAAAAATTATCACGGTTTCACGGCATGACGGTGTTGTGTTTACTGCTCTAAAATATATTCTTTTTAATGTCTGGCGGAAAAACAAAACCTTTTCCCCCCTTTGAACACAATATATTTTATTTTGAGAAACATTTAAAGTATTTTGGAGCAGTAAACATGTCAGGCTTAATAATTCAAGTGAATCATTGACTTCTGCGGTCTTCATTTGTTTCAAAAACACAGACGTCTTTCCAATTTACACCTAAAAAACTACAAAAAAAATGTGAATAAAAAAATCTTACTCATACCTTAAGAACGGTATAGCACAAAATTGTGGCAGTATGAAAACCTTGACTTTTTCAAACCACAGTATACCTTGAAAATGGTTATCGTCCCATACTGGAGACCACCCCAAGCCTACAGTTAGAGCTCCGAGAGCATCCAGAACTATGGAGCAGAAACGTGCCGTAAGCAGGAAGACACACTGAAATGAACAGGCAGTGTTTGGCGCGGGCATGTCCTCAGTGAACCTAAAATCTGTTTGTGCATCACTGTGGCAGAACGCAACCGCAGCACTCAAGAAGGCCATAGAGATCCCTTCAAACATCTGTGCCATTAGAGAGAGGGGAAAAAAACCCTCAGGTGACCATTATAGAAGATTTGTAGCTTTTTAGAAGACAGACATTTTACAAGACTTCAGATATTCCTAACATTTAATCTACATTTTACTACACTGTACAAATTTGTATGACAACAAATGTTTTTATGTTACTTTAAAGGTCCCATGAGTTTTTTTTAGATGTTAGTATCAGTATTTTAAGATACTATTTAAAATTTAAGATAGCATTTAAATAGTTTTAAAGATATCTATAAGCTAGTGTGCTTCAAAACAGTAATAAAATTCATGTTTAGAAGATATAAAAATGATATTATAATGTAAAGCTTGTAGTTTGTCACTTTCGCCTATATGGATCAATGTTATTCGCGTCAGCTCACACTACAGTTTCTCATCTAATCAAAACCAATCAAACGCTATCTAGTATCTGACAAGCCCCGTCCCCTTCAAGACGCTTATCGTTTGCTTTTCATTTGATGCACTTGAGCTCAATTGTTCTCACTGGCAGAGCGGTGATAAAAACAAAACACTATTGGCAGTTTTAGGCCCCGTTTACACTAGTGCGTTTTAGTTTTAAAATGGCGTTTTAGCATGAAAACAATCCGCGTCCACACTAGTGTTTCACCCAGCGTTTCTGAACACATCTCTATACACACTACTCCACCAAAAACGTATATCACGTGACCATTCGCGCACTCTGAGCATGCGTGTTCAAGTATAAACAGGAAACATGTGTCTCGCTCGGCATTCTAAATAGGGCTTACGCAGCTGGAAACGCGAGCGATTAGCGAGTGCTCAAACAGTAGCTTGCCTCTTGCGAATATATGCAGCTGTTGTAGTAAAAAAGGCAGTTTAACTGCACAATGGTGTCTAAAACGGACAATAGTGCAAACAACGCTCCCATTTCTGTCCATGTTGTTTACAGTGAAGGCTGGTCTGTCATCTTCCGGTGGCGTTATCGTCATGTGAAAGGGGCTTGATGAATAAGGGAAGGTTACGCAATGACCCAAAAGCGAATCTCAGTAGCGAATCTCTACAGCCACGCCTCTGTTTTCAAATGTCTCCGTTTCCCTCCATCTACACTGAGACGGAGCAGCAGCGGTTTAGAATGAAAACAGCCTCTCCATCGTTTCCAAAACGCTCCGTTTTCGGGGCTCGAAAATTCCGGCGTAGTGTGGACGGATGGAGTAACCGTAGCAAAACTTATGCGTTTTAAAACGAAAACGCAATAGTGTAAACAGGGCCTTAGAAAAGGGATGGAGCTACACTATGCCCCATAGAAATTCGGTTGAGATTACGTTGAATATTGGAATAAGAACTGCATATTTCAAAGCACTTCATGGGACCTTGAACATATTTTAATAAATTAATCAGGTTTCAACTGCATTCTACAAAATGTAACTTAATATGTTGAGACAACTAGAAAAGTTCATTTGATTCAACTAAAACATTTAAGGCAGAAACTTTTTTTTTTTTACAGTGAACAAGAACCACTCAGTTTTATTGTCATGAATGCACTCAAGACAGTTGGCTGAGGATTAAAGGTAATAAAGTTTTTTTGACAATTTCCTGCAAAGAGAATTGATCAGATGCTGACCCGCATCCAACTTTTGATGAAAATCAGGCAGACAGTTACATATTTCATGGTCATGTATTTCATAACATTTAATGTCAGCATTTTTAAATAAGATAATGTATTAAATGATAAGATTAAAAGGATAATGCGAAAAAAAATAAAAACTGAAATCGCGATGTATCTACAGTTTTTTTTTTACTCTTAAAGTGTCACTAGACAATTTTTGAGGCTTCTACGAAAACTGAGGCTGCAGTTCACAGGCTCACCAAAATTGGACGATATAAGATTGGAAAAAATGTTGCCTGGTCTGATGAGTCTCAATTTCTGCTACGACGTTTAGATGGTAGGGTCAGAATTTGGCGTCAACAACATGAAAGCTTGGATCTATCCAGCCATGTATCAATGGTTCAGGCTGGTGCTGGTGGTGTAATGGTGTGGGGAATGTTTTCTTGGCCCATTAGTACCAATTGAGCATCGTCTCAACGTTACAGCCTACCTGAGTATTGTTGAGTATTGGAACGGAAGATTCGCATCATGGATGTGCAGACGACAAATCTGCAGCAAGTCTCTGAGGAAAATTTCCAGTGCCTTTTTGAATCTATGCCACAAAGGATTAAGGTTCTTGTGTATCTTAAAATATGTTGTGGCTCAAATTCCAAAGCAAATTATAAGACTTATATTATATTAATCTTTACTGGATCTTTACTTTAATCTTTATGATTCAATTTATATATATATTTCTATTCTTTTTTAATTTAAATTATTTGATTTAAATTCATAAAAAATAGGTCTGACATTTATAATAAATGTAACTTATAATGAATTAAACCATATATATTTTTGTCTCTGTTGTAGGTTTGAACTTTTTTCCTATTGAAAACATACAGTGAGAATATAAATATGAAATTTTACATTTCAAAGTATTTTTTGATGGTGTAATATAGTTTGCAAATGTGTTTTCTTTGAAATATATTGTATTAATAATTACCAAAATAATGTATTTTGGTACAAATGTTTAAATGTGTTTCTAAGTGCAATTAAAATAAATAAATGTGCTTTGTTTACGAGTTAATAATATATTAAAGGTGACTATGATTTATGTTTGTTTTATTCTTCTATGCTCTCTATGGAGGATGAGAGAGCTCCAGGATTTCATCTAAAATATCTTAATTTGTGTTTTCAAGATGAACAAAGGTCTCAGGGAGGCGAGTAATTAACAACATAATGTTATTTTTTGTGTGAACTAACCCTTAAATTGTCTTTTCTCAAGCCAGTGCGCCACAAAAAATATCATTACAGAAAATGACACCACACGTCACCTGCTGTCGCTCCCATTAAGGATGAATGAGGTAACCGATTTGTTAAGCTGGAAATTGCCACACTTCTCAAGTATCTCCAATAGTAGAAACGCATCCAGACCGTAATGTTGATGAAGTACTATATGCAGAGCTGTAAAAGTGCTCCAGCTGGGCAGCGCATCACTGCACACAAACCCCCGAATGACACCTGATAGAGTTTCACTATCAGATCAGATGGTAAACATCAGCCGCAACATGCTTGGCCTTCAGCAAAACAAGATCCATCTTGCTGTCCTCAGCTCATCTCGCTCTACACAATCAACACGCATTCACCATCAAATCAAAAGTGAAAGCTGTGCTAAGTTTGTTTTTAAAAAAAAGATTGGGGTCATGTTTTGTACAGTGCTCAACATAAAGGAGTACACTATTCTCTGGGGCTGTGACGAGATCTCGTGTCTCGTGAGAATTGTCGTCGAGGTGAAAGGTTGTCTGGTGAGTTGTGATGTTAGCATGATAGAGCGTGAGGGTGAGATTAGTATTGAAAATTGGAAGCAGGATTATATTTGAACTGCAAATCAAGTGCTTTGCTCATACCTGGCAACCCAGGCTGGCATTGGTGTTGCACGTGTCACTCGATTGCTTGGTGCGTGTCACTCGATTGTATATATCTTTTTGATTTTGCTAATATTTAAAATGATACTTAAAGAATATTTTATGTTCTACAGTAAAATAACAATAAATACTATTAGTGATGTAACGATTCACTGTGAGACGGTTGTCAATCGATTCAAACGTGATTCAAACTTATACAAATGTTGAATGAATCATGATACATGTTTTGAACAGAGGGGGTGCTGTGTTTACAGGCGCAAACTTGCTTTACCTGCACATCAGTGGCGAGCAAGAGGTGGAGCGGCAGAGTAAAATGACATCGGTGAAGTGCGCCAGATAAAACACTAACTGTGTACAAATACTGTGAAAAGACATTTACTTGAACTAACGGAACAATGAATATGATGCACATAAACCGTCAGCACAGTGGAAAACCACTGTCACAGACGTCTATCAGCAAAAAAAATTAATAACAAGCAAAACTACGCAGACCGGATGAATTGCAGCTCTGCTCGCTCTGACGAGTGCTAAAGTTACGGAGATCACACAGTGCATCAGCGTCTTCATAGCGAAGTGTGACGATGTTTTTTAGACTGAAAGAGAAAGCTGTGCTGATTCTGAACCAGGTATTAGCAGTGGTGGAAAGAGAACTGAAAAATCATACTCAAGTAAAAGTACCATTACTTGCCCAAAAATGTAGTGCAAGTAGAGTAAAGGTATCTGTAGTAAATATTACTTAAAGTATGAGTAAAAAGTAGACCTTTTAAAAGTGCTCAAGAGTAATGAGTATTACACTGTAGTAAAGCTGATGCGTTTACAGAATGTTACATTTACACATCCCTGCACAAACAACATGTAGTGTATTTAGGGATCTTCCTATTTTCATTTGTTCCTTCCAACCTTCCTTCAATTATTTGCTTGTTCTCTCCTTCCTTCCTTCATTCATTTGTTTGTTCCCTCCTTCCTTCATTCACTCATTCGTTCATATTTTTTTTCCTTCCTACATTAGGTCCTTTTGTTTATTCATTCATTTGTTCGTTCCTTCCTTCCTTAGTTTGTTCAGTCCTTCCTTAAATTCTTCCTTCATTAGTTTGGTCCTTCCTTCTTTCCTCCTTTCATTTGTTCACTCATTCTTTCTTTCATATTTTTGATCTTTCCTTCATTAGGTCCTTTGTTCATTCGTTCCTTCCTTCCTTCTTTAGTTTGTTCAGTCCTTCCTCGAATCCTTCCTTCCATTCCTTGTTCAGTCCTTACTTTTATTTTGAACCTTCCTTCCATTCTTCATTCGTTCCATTTAGTGATTGTTTAAGGCTGTTTGGTGATTTCAGTCATCATACAGTTGACATTCATAATTTTCAGTGACATGCAGTCTATAAACAGTCTCTGGATCATTGCGTTTGCTGCACTTATAAAGCGCCCATGTCTTGAGATTGTTCAGTATAATGCGATTTACTTTCTATGTGTGATTTAATCTGACAGGAATCACAGGACTGATCTTTCTACTTTACACAATGACCACAGACAAGAAAGAAATACAGTAGTGACTGCTGGTTGAAGGAAAGTAGTGGAGTAAAAGTAGCGATACTGCACTAAACATGTACTCAAGGGAAAGTAAAAGTCCACAATTTTAAAACTACAATAAATCAATAAATTACAATTCCTGAGAAAAACTAATCAATTACAGTAGTGTGAGTTTTTGTAATTAGTTACTTTACACCACTGGTATTAGACAATTTTTACCCTCTGCTTTTCAAACAGTTTTTATTTTTATTTTTTATAATTTGCTTATTGCTATTAAATATATTTAAAAATGTTCAAGACTATGTCTTCTTAAGTGTATCACACTGATGCTTATACTAATTAACTACACAAGTTATAATAATTTTAAATACTAATTTTCACCTTTATAATTATGTTCAACTTCTCTGTCTCTATCTTACTATATAATTATTAATTATAGTCAGTATTTAATGCCAGTGGCCAGTCCCCTGGAGCAGAGGGCCTATTGACCGCCTCTGTACACACTGCTCTCTGGTTTAGGAAAGGCTTTCCTCTCCACACCGGCTGTCTCAGTCCCCAGCGAAAGAGTTTTCTCATCAGCAGGGGACATTGTAAATGTGCAAAAGCCTCAGCTTATGCCAGAAAACATAGATATGCTGACATTTCTTTTTAAAGTGTAATATCCCAGCACACAGTTTCAGTTTGTTTATAATAACGAGTCTTCTTTAGTTTCTATTATTCTTTTTTTATTTATTTTTTATTTTTTTGGAATTTATTTGTTTTTAAAATATCCATTTGGTTGTGGCAGAAAATATATTATTTTGCCAAAAAATGTGCAGCATTTAAGAAATAAATGAAAAGGCTCTTCACCTTACATTTGTTTCAAATAAATTTGTTAAAAAATAATGACTAAATCGTGAATCGAGAGATTAGTATCGAATCGTATCGAATCAGGAGTCAGGTGAATCGTTACATCCCTAATTACAAGTTGATGTAAAAAAGCACCTAGTGTTTTGCATTTTGTGCATTTTGTCATTGCCAGTGGTGTAGTGGTAAGTGCGTCGACACATGCACTCCGGTGTTCACGGCGACCCGAGTTCGATTCCCGCCTCGTGGTCCTATGTCGATCCTTCCCCTCTCTCTGCTCCCCACGCTTTCCTGTCAATACTCTATACTGTCCTGTCCATTAAAGGTGAAAACCTCCCAAAAAAGGCATTTGAGACATTCATCATTGAGAATTTCTTAGAAATTGTGTAAAAATCTTGTCTCGTTCTCGTGAACCCAATCTTGTGTCTAGTCTTGTGAAGATTTTCGAAACCCCCCTAAATATTCTCCTACTTAGCTTAGAGCCTATTTTTTGAGACAGAGAAAGAGAAAGACACACAGAGAGAGAGAGAGAGAGAGAGAGAGAGAGAGAGAGAGAGAGAGAGAGAGAGAGAGACTGATACTGACAGATACTGACAGCCCTTATTTTTACTCATCAAAAACATATCATTTTGATTATTCAAATACCATGTCATTGCAGTCAGTAAATGATCTGACAACAGAAGAGCAATAAAAAGGAATGACTGAAGCTTTCAATAACTAACCCACGTCCACACTAGACAAACAAATAAATAAACTTAAGCCAATTAGACTGGGAGACACGTCTCAATGTTCTTGTCTGTCAGATATTGGTGACATTTTCTCAAACATCCTTATTAGTCTCCCACTCGAATCTGGCAAGATCAGAAACAGCCATTCTAACCTGACAATACGAGACCTGTCCGCTTTCACATAAAAGAGCTTGCGCCCCATAAAACCCTTTTAATAAGCCCAAAAACCGCTCACATTTACTGTAGTCAATCCCAGCTTGCAGATGGAGGGCTGAACGGTTATTACAAGTCCGACAGTTGGCTAGGTAACAGTCTACCATAACATTGCCTAACAATTTCCAGATTCGAGACCTAAATACATGAAGTGTTCAGGGGCCATTTTACCCCATGTGCCTCGCAAAAAGAGTGGCTGTTTTTGACTTTCTCTGAGGTCTTGTTCGTGTATAGTATTCAGCCTGTTCTCTTCGCTAAGATGGACTAACGCTAATAACAGACTCTTCATCCAGACAGACTGAGGCTGATTCAATGCCTCGGATCCAACATAAAAGTAACGTAAACATTGAGGATATTAAAGAAGCTCACGCAAAGTGGTGTACGCGTAATGAAACTCACTAATGATAATAATAACAACAGCAACAACAACGTTAATAACAATATGAATTTATATGCAACCCCAAAAGTTTTATGGAAAACACAAACAAAACAGTAGTGATTTCCAAATTTACTTTGACTTGTATTTCATTGCAGTCAATATGAACATAAAATATTTAATGTTTTGTTTGGTCAACTTCATTTCGTTTGCAAATATGCGTCCTTCCCTGTCATTCAGACCTGCAACACATTCCAAAAACAGTTTGGACAGGAGCAATTTAGGGCTAGTAATCAGGCAAATTGGTTAAATAATGATGTGATGATGTCAAAAGATGATTGTAATTATGATCTGGTTCAAAAGTCTAAGTCCTAGTCTAAAGCTCTAGTCCTTTAGGAGCAAAGATGGGCCGAGGATCGCCAGTTTGCCAACAAATACGTGAGAAAATGATTAAAATTATTAAAAAACAATATTTCTCAAAGAAAGATTGGAAGACATTGGATATTTCACTTTCAACAGTGCAGAACATCATCAAAAGATTGAAGGAATCTGGAGGAATTTCAATGCGTAAAGTACAAGGGTGCATGCCTAAGCTGAATAACGGTGATCTCCGATCCCTCAGATGGCACTGCATCAAGAATCCTCATTCATCTATAAGAGATGTCACTAAATGGGCTCAGGACTACTTTGGCAAACCTTTGTCAAGCACCACAATATGTAGTTACATCCACAAATGCCAGTTAAAACTGTACTGTGCCAAAAGGAAGCCCTATGTTAACAGTGTCCAGAAGCATCGCTGACTTCTCTTCTCTATCACACAGTGGAAACGTACCGTGGTCAGATCAGCAAGTATTTTAGGAAAACTATAAAACTATAAAAAATCATGAAGAACACATTAAATAATGCTTGTTGTATTGTCTGTAGTGAAATATGAGTCAAAGTAAATTTAGAAATCACTACTTTTTTTATTTGTTTTTTTCCATACTGTGCCAGATTTTTTCTGATTTGGGGTTGTAATATTATATTTATAAATCATGTAAAGCAAAGCCTCAATAAGTACATTAAATAACAAGACTGTAATTAAAAATAATTAAGTAAATCATTTATAGTAATAATAGTACAAAGAGTTAGTCGTTCTAGAGTAAATTTAATATATGAACCAAAACATTTTATTGCTATTATTATTATTATTATTGTAATATTATTACTAACAATAATTATTATTATTATTATTTCACTGCTATTATCACCATTCAAATACAAAACACAATATTAAATATTATTACCATTAACTTTCAAGACAAAAAAATACATTTCACAAGCTTTTCACTACTTCTAAAATTCTTAAAAATATTTATTATAATATATATATATTTTTTTAAAATATGGCTTTCCCAAACAAGCTAGAAAAGAGTAAAAAAAAATTAAGATGAAAAATAAATATGAAAAAAAAAATGAATAAAATTAAATTTAAGTAAAACAAGTAATAATCCTTGCTTAGATGAACTAGCACTACAACAGACCTTTCATCCAACACCTGCGATCCAACAACAAAAACACTAGGCACACAAAACAAACACAAAAGTGCAGTACATGTAATAAAACAGTCCTCGAAGCGGGAATGTGGCCCAACGGCGATGTAGACAAGAATTAAGAACAGCGTCTGAATGACAGGAATAAGTGAGCCTTTCGAAAGCAAATTCCCGTCACAGGTCTGCGGTTTGCGTCTTATTGCCTCATTATGCTGGGCTTGCTGAAACCGTGGGCGTTTGAGGTCTTCCTGCAATGTTTCGGATGGCATGGTGCAGGATTTGCTCAGCTAACTGGCACTAGAAAGCACAGGTTTGGCTTTTACCATCACCTCTGCTTTGTGTTCTCCTGTCTTCAAGCTCTACAGAGGCCAAAGGTGTTGGTATTAAAGCCAATCCTGCAGCTGCAAATAATAATAATAATAGTAATAATAGTAATAATAATACAAATAATAATAATAATACAAATAATAATATTAATAATATAATAATGAATAATAGTTATTGTTATTGTTGTTGTTATTATAATTATTATTAGTATCATTAGTATTATTCATGCCAAAATAAAGCATAACTCATAATATGCTCCAGCATGTGCCAAGCAGATAAGGTCTGCCCCAAGGCTCAAATGAGCGTGAGGTATCTGGTATAAATAGTCCACACTGCAATGATAAATCTGGATACTGATTCATGACCTAATGACCAACCTAATGAGCAACGCCAGTGTGCTGCTAAAGTCCTGCCCTTTCCACTTGGTCTTATGAAGATCTGTCAGGATCAGAAGTACGATGTTAGAGTCTTATTCTGTATTTCCACACAGGTAGTGACCCAGGTGACCAGCATTGCTTGCTCAGCACCAGCGCTGGGTCATTTAGTAGGTGGCACACGTGGAATAGCAATGAGGGATGTAAACAGCAGAAGGCTTAGGCAGCTCTGAATCATAGGGATTGATCCCTGTACCAGACAGGTGTCCTGTTCCTGCACTCACTGAGTCAGGCTCTGTCTGCTTCAGGCCAGGAGGATTAGCTTGGCCGGGTACAGTAGATTATGAGCAAGGAAATGGTGTCCGCGGTGGGATGGGTGGTCGGTAGAGGTTGAATGAGGTGGACAAGACAAAGCGTGCTCTATTCTGGTGAATTACCAGAGTCATGGTGTGATGCTGCTGACATATTCAAGGGATAGTTCACCCAAAAATGAAAATTTACTCAACCTTAATGTGTTCCAAACATTTCTTTCTTCTGTTGATAACAAAAGAAGATACTTTGAAAAATGCTGAAAACCTGTAAGCACTGACTTTCATAGCATTTGGTTAAAGTAAAGAGAAACAAAATCTCCGTTTTGGGTGAAGTATCTTTTAAATTGAGAAGGTGAATTGGGTGAATGAAAAAAACAGTTATCACCATGCTGCTTCCCCAGTTGATTACATTTACATATTGATTTGATTTTACATTATTGATTTGAATACAATTAATTGGGAATACTTTTTGTATTGCTTATTTTTCTAAAATGAGACACTGGAATGAGCCTTATTTTGAACTCGAATATTTTTGAAATAAATATAAAAAAATATTTAAAATATTAAATCATAATATTTGTAATATTAAATCAAATATTAAAAACAATTAGATCAAATTAATTATTAAATCATAAAGCATGTTAGTTAAAGCTCATGTTCCATTGAATTCCCTTTTGTAAATATGCAACTTATATATAATATACAATATTTTGATAAATAATGTGCATTGTTGAAGGGCCGATCACACCGAACATGCTTATACGTTGCAAAAATGCGAGGCATATTGCAATACTTTTTTGTAGACAAGAAAAAAAAAAGAGCGGTTCACTTTTTATGTCGCTTGGCAACAACTGAATCTGCGGCCTATTGTGCCTGAGTGTTGCTGTTGATATTGGTATAATTTTAATATTTAATAATATTGTGATACTCAAGATTTGTAAAGTCACACAGCTCCGGATAACTCCAAACAGTAACCACTAGTTTCTCCTTTATCTTCAAAAGTCTCTGTTGTCGTTTTGACAACACAAACACTGCAGTCATCTCAACAGAAACCCCGCCTCTGCTTTTATTTGATTGGAGAATGCAAAAGACGCAAAAGTAGCTACTATTTTCTGCTCCGACTTTTTTTCAACGGCAAGTGCACAGTGCACAACGGCGAAAATGTGATGGGTGCATAGGCAGCATGCAAAACGCTCATGGGCATTAGTAAATCAATCAAAAAAGCTCCCTCTCAACGTAAAAAGCGTGTTCGGTGTGAAAGGCCCCCTAAGAACTTAATTTGGACAACTTTAAAAGGCGATTTTCAGACTTTTTCGATTATTTTAACAGTCAGAAAGTATTTGTATCTCATTAATAATTAAGAAAATAGCACAAACAGCCACAAAAATATAAAATATATAATCTATACAATATATAAAATCAAGCAAATCATGTATGAACATATCCCTCTGCATAAAAACCTTCAGAATACAGAAATACTGAATTCTGTTAGTGTAAATGCAGCTTGAGATTTATGGCTCTGTGCACATTTTGAGAAAATGCCTTTAGTGATAGCCAATGGACAAAGGCGTGCAGAACAAGCCCTTAGTGTACTTAACCAGACACCGAGACACAGGACAGAACACATTCAAGCAGAAAACGGCACACTGATGAGTGCCAAATGCTTTAAGAAAATGAGAAGAACAGAAATGCCATGGTAGCGGCAGAATTTCTCATACTATTTTTTGCTTCTGGAAAGTCTTTTGTTTTATTTCAGCTAGAATAAAAGCTGTTTTTATTGTTTTTAAGACTATTTAAGGTCAATATTATTAGCCGCCTTTTTTTTTGACTGTCTAAAGCAGGGGTGCCCAAACTTTAATTTAATAAATACTACAATTTATTACATTTAAAATACTTTAATTGTATTAATAATTATACATTTTCGTACATTTATAATGAACATCTTACGATAAAAAAACATGAACAATCCCATTTATAACACTTATAAATACACTTCGGCTCGATTCACTTGCTGATGTCTTCTGCAATGTCCGCTGTCCATCAAGTGACTGTATTTATTTGTTCATTCACAACATTTAATTGAAACATTTAATTTCAGTTTGCTTCATTGTAGCTCAATAGTTAAAAAACAAAAGTTATATTAAATTAAAAATGTCAATCTCTGTTAAAGGCATCTCCCCAAAATTCCCCATCATTCTCCTTCTCTTTTCAGATGGGATGGAGGGCCAAATCAAAGGTTACCATGGGCCAACTTTGGCCCGCGGGCCCTAGTTTGAGCATCTCTGGTTTAGACACTAATGCAGGCATGTGACTTTTATCAGTTTAAATGTTTAGCAGTTTAATAGTCACCAAACTAATATTCAATAGGTTTATGTCTGGACAGATCAACACACCGCCGCTAAATGGTGCCACTAACTTGGTTAGTTCTCTTGTGTCCACAGAATATAACTTTACCTGTAATTTAGTGAGTCTTCATTCCAACGTTATAAATAAATCAATCAACAATTCGAACTGTAAAAATATTAAGTCCATTAAGTTAAGTCTAGGTGAGTTTGGGCATCTCTGTTCTAAAGAACAAACCATCGTTATACAATGATTTGCCTAATTACTCTAACTTGCCTAATTAACTTGGTAAAGCCTTTAAATGTCACTAAGCTTAATACTAGTCTTTTGAAAAATATCCAGTAAAACATTATGCACTGTCATCATGGAAAATATAAAAGAAATCAGTTATTAAAGTTATTAAAACTATGATGTTTAGAAATGTATCAATAATAATTAATTATAATAATTCAGGCTAATAATTCAGAAGGGATCATTCTGATTTCAGTTGTATACATGAGTAAAATTCCCATTATATTTTACTATATATATTTTTTAAATTAACAATTGATATAACTATAATCATAAAGCAAACAATAAAAATCTGAAAATTTTCCTAAAGCACCTCTAAAACCTCTAAAGCACTGACCAGACTCTGGAGATGCGTCAGGGAGAAATACCCTGATGTCTGCTTTGATACTTAACAGACTCAGCAGGTGTGAACATGGCGTTTTAATTTCCCAGAGGATTGATTTGTTTTCATCCTCAGCATGTCTCGGACCGTTCACAGCGGACTGGTTGTTTTGCGAGGCTTCCGCGGCCTCGTCAAAACACTGTTGCTGCTGACGTCCCATGACTGGAATCCATACCACTTCTCCGTTCAAAAAAGTTTCCGCTCTCGCCCATATGCTAAAACGCATGCTGGCGAAGCAAAATGCGACAGTGTTCACATTTCCCAGAACAGCCGTGGCCACCTACAGACACGGACAAAGGAAAGCACACACCAGCAATCCTATAGACCGCGAAGCTTATCTGATCAACAACTGAGCTCTTCATGTTGACTTCCAAGGAAGGAAGCGACCGCAAAAAACTCTGCGACTACTTGTTGGGACAAGACTACAAAGGATCATCAGTCTTCTGGGAACACAAAGTGCCGTCGCTTCATTCATGTTTCACGGTGAATAAATCCAGGAGCTCCTGAGGCCCACCGGCAACACATTCAAATGCATACCTACGCCTTTATAACATCATGCCTTTGTTGATTCTGTTGAAAGACATGCTTGAGGGAAAACAGAACACCTTACACTGCTGGAAAAAAAACCCAAGGCATTGCACTCTTAAATGACTAACCTTTACTGAGACAAAAGGGGAATAGAAGGAGCTCTCTATCAGTTTTGGACATTGTCCCAGCGGTGAACAGAGAGTACAAAGAGCTGGAGAAATCTAAGGTGTCTTACTATATTTCACCTTATCCACATTAGGAACACCACGCTCTATTATCTGATACCCACATCTGCCTTAACTGTGAGAACTCACCTGGGCACTTTATACTGACTGCATTATTTTAATGTCCCAATTTACGGGAGACTTTGAATGCTCCTACAACAAAACATGGCTATTATTGTGCTTTGAGATCAGCTCGGTCCATATTAATCTAAAGCCCTGTTTCAACCAGACTTCAGACTTTCTTTATTATCCACAAGTGGAAATTCGTCTTTGGCTTCATCACATTAAATTAAATATCATCACATCACATAAAAAAAAACAAGCAAAACAAATACATTCAATTAGTGGTGTAACGGATCACAAATCTCACGGTTTGGATCACGTTATAGCGTTTTAGTGACGGATCGGACCATTATTCGGATCAGCCAAAATGGAGGAGACATATGTAATTTGCTTTACATTTATTACATAAACTGTACTGCAAGACACTTTTGGTTTTAACAAATAGAACTTAGAACCTGCAGGGCTCAATAATAAGGACTGCCCGATGGCCCGGGCCAGCGTGAGAGATGCTCAGGACAGTAGACAGGATTGTTACTGGCCCGACCGAGTCAGCGCTGCCTTGTCACTAAAGTTTGATTTTAAATTAAACTATTATACTATTAAACTATTTACAAATACAGTCTTTTAAGCCTTTAAATGCTACCCTTTCTGTGATGTCGTAATCTGATTGGATGTTGTGAGCGTGCTGTTTTTTTCTGTAACCTGGTAACAACCAGTACAGCAAAGAGACGGCAATATAGTGGCAACATCAAATTATGAGGATTAAAGAAAACATCTGTTTGTAACGTCCAAATACATGTGGTAAAGGTGAATCGGGTAGGCTAAATTGGCCCTAGTGTATGTGTGAATGGGTGTGTATAGATGTTTCCCAGTGATGGGTAGCAGCTGGAAGGGCATCCGCTGTGTATAACATATGCTGAATAAGTTGGTGGTTCATTCCGCTGTGGCAACCACAGATTAATAAAGGGACTAAGCCGACAAGAAAACGACTGAATGAATGCACAGTTCATTGAACTGCAATGAAATACCTGCACATTTTCCATACTGCTCTTTCTGTTTGCATAAAACTTAGAATTTTGCTTGTTATACATGTATTAATATTGTTAAAGTATTTAAATTAGATTCACAGACGTCATTTTTGACATATTGTTTAAAATATGTGACTAAGAAACAGCTATTAACTTTTTTTTGGTGGGGCCAGTGAAAATTTTGGCAGGTCAAGTAAAAATCTCAACCACTGGCCAGATCTGGCCAGTAGAAAAAATCCTTAGCGTTGAACCCTGACCTGTAATTTTAGTTCAAATATAATGAAGAAATAATCAGCTGAATAAAAAGAAATAGTAAAATATTCAGTACAGAGAAAAATTTACTACTGTTGCTGATTACGTTAACTGTATAAATCAACATTATAATTTGTACACCCCATATTTATTTTTAGTCTCATTTTCAATAAATAATTTGGTTATTCACTTATAAAACTTCATGTTTTATTGCTAGATGTCTAATTTTTGAAGAATTACTCAGTAGCAAATTTTTGATGGCTGGATGTCGCAACCTTTTGGTTAAATAAGGTAATAGCTGCCTACAACTTTCATTCTTGAGCATAAAGTTAAATGGATATGACGGTGATTTTAATCTTTACCATAAACATCAAAGGTTATATCTAAACTACGAACTGTTATCCCAGTACTTCTGTTTTATTTCACTCAAAAGACTAAAGACTGAATCTCTTTATTGATTTTGAATGCAGCAATTTGAAGGATAAATAAACACACGCAAATCACCATCAATTATAATTTATTTTGCGTGGTGGTTGAGATCCCGATCTTAAATGAATAATCGTGCAGCTTACACTGAATGCATTAATGCAGGCTAAACGAGTAGTGACAGAAAACACCTTTAATAACCTAAGAAACCCACCACATCAATGTATATTGTTTTATAAAATACAATCTTGAAATTTCTGCTTTTATATCTTCCAAAAACTGTTGTAAAAATGATGCTAGCCATTTTACAACTCAAAACCACATTTTAACAGAAGAGTTTATATAAATAGAGCTATTAAATACATACATTTTAACCGAATAATTTAATGTACGAGAATTAAAAAATATATTACTTAAAAATAATTGTGTAATTATGCATATAATGTTCTCAAACTCAATTTCTGGAGGACCGCAGCTCTGCATTTAGCTCCAACTACCTCCAACTCACACCTGCTTAATAGTCTCTAGTAGTCTTGAACACCTTGATTAGTTGGATCAGCTATGTTTGATTAGGGCTGGAGCAAAACTGCAGAACTGCGGCCCTCCAGGAATCCAGTTTAATACATATGATGTAAAACAAAGATGACAGTAAATGCAAAAACATCTCAAATAAAATCTACTCCAAAAACTGGGTCAATTTGCTAACCTTTTTACCTTGATTTTGGCTTATTTTGGGCGATTTGTCATCAACTTGATCTTTAGCAAATCAACAGTATCTGTTTATCTAACTTATTCTGTATAAATCAACAACAATGTAAAAAAATAAATCCACTAAATGAGCTTAAACCTGGAATTTTCTTTTAATGATTAATAAATGAGTGGAAAAAGTCAAGAGTTAAACTATCACAACAAAACAAGCTCTCGCATTCATTAAGGTGTGACAAAAGGTCAAATCATTTATTTATTTATTTTTTACTTTCACATACTTTTAAGTCTAAACTCAGGTTAAATCAGGTTAAGACAAAAAAACAGGATATAAGCCTTTAACTTGAAAGTTTGTAAAAGTCTGGAGACAAGCACAAGGCCTCGGTGACATCTGTGTCTATCTTCAATGTCTGTCACCATGCCCGCTAACAAAAAGCTTGGCAGACACGACAGCGGGAGGCTTCACCAGGGCATCGCGGCAGAAATAATGAAGCAGGCCTAACAGGCACTGACTGAACCTGTCTCTGTTTCTTCATCGCTGAAGGGAATTGGCAGAATAGACATGAGGGTAATGCGAGAGAGAGCAGATAAGATAAGAACCAGAGTAAAAACTAAAGGCCACTTGCAATACTTCAGTGATCTCAGCATCTGAAGAGAGCACTTCGATGAAAACACACTAAACTATTACTGAGGACAACAAGCTATGGTTTGTCATACATTGAGGTGTGGCAAGAAAATAAATAAATGAAAATAAATAAATAAATAAAAAATTACAAAATTAAAAAAAAAATTTAAAAAGCAATATATATATATATATCCAAAAAAAAAAATTCGGGAAAAAAATAATAAAAAAATCAATTTTGCATTAATTCTGATATTTTTAAAATGCATCTCTATTCTATCTTGAAATTATTTGAGCTCTATCTATCTCTATAAATTTGCGCTTAGTTTTTAACAGCAGATGGCGCTCTAAGCTAGTTTTTAAAAGTAGATTGTGCTCTATGCTAGTTTTTAACAGCAGATGGCGCTCTAAGCTAGTTTTTGACAGCAGATGGCGCTCTAGGCTAGTTTTTAACAGCAGATGGTGCTCTATGCTAGTTTTTAGGAGCAGATGGCACTCTAGGCTAGTTTTTGAGAGCAGATGGTGCTCTAGGCTAGTTTTTAACATCAGATGGTGCTCTATGCTAGTTTTTAAGAGCAGATGGC
>CAIGQQ010037820.1:12237650-12303524 GCA_903798035.1 Danio albolineatus
AAATAAATATAATATAATATAATATAATATAATATAATATAATATAATATAATATAATATAATATAATATAATATAATAAATAAAATAAAATAAAACATATGCGATTATTAGACATATAAGATTAGATAAATACAGCTTAAACATTATAAATATAACTATATATAAACAACCCTTATTTAAGTTCAGAGAGTTATTTCCTCAACTACCTGCACAAAGTCAGTGTGTGTGGTTAGCATGTCCTTTGAAAAGTCACCTAGCATTAGCATTAGCATTACAATGCCCTAAGTAACGTGATCATTGATCTGGCCTTGATTAGGCTGAACAGCATCAGCTGGAAGCTCAAAAGCATTTACAGAGTTAGAAATATAAAACCAGTACACCAAATATTCCCATCCCAGATAATATGGAAATCGTGAGATTATCTGGGAAGGTTCAACAGCGCGTGGCTCATCCACAAACATTCCCCCTGCACCAAATGCCTGAATGAAGAGCGGATCACTGGGCTGAGGGTTAGGAATGGATGTCGTCATCCTTTAAAAAGAGGCCTGAAAAAAGAGCCGCAACGCCACCCGCCGCTGTCATTAATAATCGGAGATTTGGCACATGGACAGAAGGGAGCAGTGGGACACGGTGACGTGGCAAACAGCACACAAACTCCAGCCCAAGCGCATGCTGTCAGCAGAGGGACAGATGCAGGAGTAACTCCAGCTTACTGTCTGAAGGACTTTATTAAAACGTTGACGCCTGTTAACATTTTGCTTGTTTATTTGTTTGTTTTATGGTTTACTTAGCATTTTTTAAATATTTATTTTATGTCCTTTTTGAGTCTTCAGCCTTCTTTACAGCACTTTGGGTGTTTTTAAAGTGCTTTAAAAATAAAAAATTGGTTGAATAATTGATTGATTCATTAAGGAAAATCTTATACTATATACATGATGGTCAAAATTTTATAATAATAATTATTATTGTTTTTATATGCTTTTAAAGCGGCCGTTTATTTGATTAAAATATGGTAAATAGTAGTAGTTTTTGGTGGGGCAATTAAAAATCTGAACCACTGGTCCAATCACTCACACTTAATGCTTTATCCGCGTCTGGTGTGAACGCAGCAATAGAAAAGAAACATATGTTGACACGATAGCCCAGTGGTTAGTATTAGGCCTGTCACGATATCTATTTTGAATTGTACGATATATCGCTTCAAAATATATTGCGAAAAACAATATTATTGTCATTTTAAGACCATTTTATGCCACAATGACAATATAATATCATCATAATGCAAGTACCTAGAAACACTTAGAAACACCTAGAAACTTCCTAGAACACTTAATATTTCATTCTTAAGGATATTTAATTAAGACAAATTCATTTTAGCAATTTAATAATTAGGCACTGGAATCAGAATGTTAAAACGCATATCTCTAATAAATAATAATAAATATTAATATAAAAGTGCAATGTAAAAAGTAACAGAGGTTGCAATATCTGCAACCAGATCTATCTTTAGTTGTTAGAAACCCATATGAAAATATACTCAAGTAATTTACAGTAAATACTATCATGTTTTTTTAACCATACCGACACCTTCAATAGAGATATAACATTGCTAGAATTGTTTTTAATGTATGGACGATTTATATTGCATCACCAAAAATGATTGTGGTCACGTTCATGTGTTGTGCGATAAGTCGATATAGTGATTATTGTGACAGGCCTAGTTAGTATGTCGACATATGGTGCGGCAGTGCTTCTTGCGTCCCGAGTTCGAATCCTTGCTTGTGGACCTTTCCCGATCCCACCCCGCTCTCTCTCCCACTTTACACCTATCAACCAACTGTCCTGTCAAATGAAGCCAAAAAAGCCAAAAATAAATCTTTAAAAAAAGAAGAAGTAAACAAACGTCTAAACTTATGACAGTATGTTCCACTCATAAATGCCTTAAAAATTTAGGATTTTTCCCCCAACATTTCCCTAATCATAAACAGTGTGTCTAAAGTTAGAGTTCTTGTTATTAGTGGATTTTCGTCAGGAAATCCTGCAGAAACATGAAATCAGGGTGAGCCAAGATGAGAGGTTTAAATTCAAACTTGTTTTCTGAAAATCATTTCATGTCCGCCAACCTCTGCGGCTTAAAGTTAGCAAACTGCATTATTTGTTTACATGCCACAGTCCATAACATGCCGTTAACACAGCAGACTATTGACTTCTGTGGCCTTTTTAACCTTATTGATCGAAATCGGAAGCATTTCTGTTCCGCTTGGCAGGAGCTCACATTTCACTATCAGGAGAAAAAGCCACAAGCGGGAAAAACACATTGGATCGTTTTCCCCTAAAAACGTTGATGAACGGGCACAGAACAAGGATGTGTTTGTGCTCTGCTGGCGCCACGATTCGATAAAGGGTGTGAAGTCATAACAGGTCGACTGTAGACACGGATATAACAAACACACTAAATACAGGCTAAAACTTCCGTAGCAAAAATCAACAAAAAAAAAGGAATGATAATCCACTTAAACAAATAAATAAAAAAATCATGAGCAGCTGAAGAGCAGTAGCTTCATATCTGATCCTTTTTCTATATTTAAAAAAAAATTAATTAGAAAATTTAATGAAAGTAAAATTAAAATGTTTGTATTTATTTATCATTTTCAATTTCTCATTGAATATATCATTTAAATACAAATTAAATCATATTTGCGATTAAAAATACTGCAATTGATGTCTCTCAACCCTTTGGTCTTTGGATGCATGGATAAAAGAAGTGTTTACTTGCATTAAATTAGAAAAAATTAGACTAATCACTTACTGGTTCTTTAAAGACCTTTGACAAGTTTTGGCGCCCCTTTTTAGATTATCTGCTGGCAAACTCTCTTGATTCCTAAACTGAACAATAACATATGAATACATATTTATTCTTTATTTTACCTTTTTTTTTGTTAATTTTTTTTAAATGTTTAATTTTTTGTTTATCTATTTTTATTATTATTATTTATTTGTTTATTTTTTCTCAAGGGAAGTTAGAAGCTGTTGAGGGAGGGAAGTGTTCATTTGGGGTAGTGTTAACATTGACATGGAAGATTTATTATAAAATTAATGTTGCGGTTGATATTCCATGTAAAAAACCTAATAAAAGAAATTTGAAATAAAAATACTGCAATTGAACCAATACATATACGCGTTTTAAGAGGTGACCTATTGAAATACTGTTTCCGGGTCTAAGCCGCTACTCATTTGAATTGAGAAAATATTCGTTTATGACCACTATTTAGTCATATCACCCATTAAAGTGAACTTGATATAAAATCATGGTGTACACAACAGTCTCTGGACTTGGTGTCTCACAGACACCAATATCTTAACAATTTATTTTAAAAAATTAAATTCAATTCAATCACTTTCTGGCAATCGGATATTAGGCATGGACACATTTTCTAAAGTATTACATGACTTTGTAAACGTTTATTATTACATTTGTTGAGTTTCCCAATACAGTTTGATACAGCTATTGGACCCGGAGGCCACTTCCCGTGACTTCACACTTAACAAGCTATCCCAACAGAATTAATACAGCTAAAAAAAAAATCATATTCATATATAAATAAAAGAACTATAGAACCCTCCTTATTATTAGAAGGTATTAGTATATACAATAAGAAATGCAACAGCACACTTATTCGTACAATTCTCCACCAAAAAAGTCAAATCGCTCCAAGAGGGAATTCATATTGGTCAACATCAATTCAAGATATTGATTGGAAAAGAACATGGTTTCACCCATATAAACATGTAATCCCAAACAAAGCAAAGGAATTTCATTTTAAAATTTTACACAAAATATACCAGGTCAATGCAATCATCGCAAAATTTACTGATATTAAAGATACTTGTTCTTTCTGTCAGGAAAATGAGGAAACTTTGACTCGCATGTTTTTTACATGTAAAATCTCACAAAAGTTTTGGTTGGATTTACATAATTATTTGAATAAATCACAATCAACGAAACAAATCTTTAAATTGAAAGATATTATTTGTTAATATTCTAGTCCCAAAAATAAAAATGAAGAATATATATATATATAACTTTATATTATATAAAAAAAATTTTATCCACAAACCAAAATTCCTTAAATTCTCTCCCTTGTTTGTGCATTTTTAAATTAAAATTGAGTTTCGGTACCCAACCCTAATTATATAACATATATAAAACATGTGGCTAAGAAACAGCTATTAACTTTTTTTCTGGTGGGGCCAGTGAAAATTTTGGCAGGGCAAGTAAAAATCTGAAAAAATCCTTAGCGTTGAACCCTGTAGAATATTCTGTATTGTATATCGATATTATATATTGTATAAAGAATTACATATATACACCTTTTTTCAATCAAACGTTGCTTTTTCTTCAAGAGGAAAATCAGCAGAACAGCTCATACTACACTTTCTATTCAAATATACAAGTAAATCCACAAACGGGTTTGCAGGACAAATGATGACATACATAGCAAAAACATCTCCTCCATGCAGTGACGGCTGTAACTTCCCATCTGACCCCGTTTTCTCTCATTCATAAAATGGCTGTTACGCTTCCAGCTGCTGACGTCCAGTTTCGGGGGGAGCGAACGCAGCATGTTTCTGCAGTTGTTCAGGGGAAATCATCTTTTTCTGGGAACGGGCTGTTATAAAAGCCCACAGTGCCTGAATCTAATATCCTTCTCAAAGCCTTTTCAGGCCTTTCCACCTTTCCTCAACAATGATGCTTTGATAACAGCGTGAGCTTTAAGTTACACCTCTCATTTCATCCAAGACAAAACGTGTAAAAAGGCAGACGTTTAAGAAGGCCTAGGGGAACAGATCTGCCAGAGCGATACCAAATCAAGGAAGACTATTCACAGGTGGAAGACTAAATTGTTTTGAAAGAATGTGCATTGGTGTACATGATTTCTGCATCTTGAAGTGGTCGCTAGAGTGTTACTATGTGATTGCTAGGGCTTTAGTGAAAACTAAACACAGCAGATGGTGCTCTAGGATAGTTTATTAACAGCAGATGGCGCTCTAGTCAAGTTTTTAACAGTCGACGGTGCTCTAGGTTAATTTTTAAAAAGTAGATTGTGCTCTAGGCTAGTTTTTAACAGCAGATGGCGCTCTAGTTAAGTTTTTAACAGTCGATGGTGCTCTAGGTTAATTTTGAAAAAGTAGATTGTGCTCTAGGCTAGTTTTTAACAGTAGATGGCGCTCTAGTCAAGTTTTTTACAGTCGATGGTGCTCTAGGTTAATTTTTTAAAAAGTAGATTGTGCTCTAGGCTAGTTTTTAACAGCAGATGGCGCTCTAGTCAAGTTTTTAGAAGTCGATGGTGCTCTGTGCTCTAGGCTAGTTTTTAACAGTCGATGTTGCTCTAGGTTCAGAAACTCGCCAGAAGTAGTAGGTCATCCAGGTATTCTCGCATAATGTTTTTGGAATACTATGAATTCAGATATACTGCTTGGGTCGTATACTGCTTTTAATGTACTATATAGTATAAGTATGCAATTTCGGACGCAGCCCAAGCTACAACAAGCTATGGTTTTATCTTAATCACAGATGATTGTCAATATCACAATCTAATTAGGTGTACGACACTGCTTTTGAATTATTTATCTGAAATTTAGCAAATTTCGTAACATTCCATTGTTATACAACTAATTCTTTATTTATGACTGGATTCCACAAACGCATTTACGTTTGTCGCATACCAGAAACCATAGGGCCCTACAAATCGTAATATAAATTTAATACAGTTATTCAAAAGACAAGAAGGTAATATTGAGCAAGTTGCATATTACACACTGTCCTTTTTCAACACTGTGGCATTGTGTATCTGAATGAATCTATTTTTATTATCTTTTATTTCTGGATTTTATGGCATATTACAGTAAAAAGACGGTAACACTATTTCGATGGTCCATTTGAGTATTAGTAGACTGTCTGTTTAATATCTGTAGATACTGACATTCAACAGACATTTAACTGACTATAAGAAACTTTGCAAGTACATGTCAACTTACACTTACCCTACCCCTAACCCCAACCTAACAGTCTACTTATAATCTAATGAGAATTAGTTGCAATGTAACTTAAATTCAACAAACGGACCATCAAAATAAAGTGTGACCAAAAAGACTGTATAAAACGTATGAATAGTATCAACTTAAGCACACCATAAAATAAAAATAAAAAATACCAACAAATAAAAAAGGTAAATAATAATGGGACTTAACAAAAACTAAAACTGTGCAATCTGTATCACACAATACACTTTATTTTGAACTAGGAAAACGAAAATAATCAGTTTGCTGGAACAAGGATTCAGTCTATATATAACAATAATACATGTTCTTTGACATATTTCCTAAATGGGTTTCAAATTTTCTTAAATTGTTTAATTTACTTCTATAAAGTCTAATTTTTTTTCAACTTTAGGAAAAAGAGGACATCCCGAGTCCATTGTTTTGGAGTTCTCTGGTCTCTGATGCTTCCACCTAAGCTGAATGAATCTATTTTAGATCAAAATCAAGGCTTCTGCGGTGCATTCATAAAGTAAATCTCTAATCTCATGCTTCATTTCTAAATGAATCAGCTGTTTTGAACAAATCGCTTGAATGAATGGCTTAATCATTCCAACTGAGACTTCTTCAGCACCTACTGTCAGTATCACTGTCATATTTATTCATCCACAACAGCCAGCACAAAAACACACTCTGCGAAATATGTAAAGATTCAAACACATGACACAAATCCCTCGGCCATCATTATTGTTAAACCTTACAACCTTAATGCCCAAGATTGGCATTTTTAAAGCACACAGACGTGTTTCGCTTGTGTTTGAGTTTGCTGGTAGTGTTATGAGGTGTTCGCTAGGTGCACAGAGCACACTCACAAACTCACACACATGGGAGCTTTCATGCAGCAGTATAAATATTTTAGCTGCTAATTATGGTGAAGGGGCACAGACATGGGGCCACATCACGCTTGTTTGTTTGTGTGTGTATTTATGTATATGTGTGTCTATGTATTATACAGTTGAAGTCAGAATTATGAGCCCTCCACGGTATATTGTCTGTTTAATAAACATAATAGTTTGAATAACTCATCTGGTTTCTTTAATCTTAGCCATGATGACAGTACATAATATTTTACTAGTTATCTTTCAAGATAATAGTATTCAGTTTATTTATTTTCTTATTTATTCATTATCAGCAACTTATGGCTTTTTCATGGCAAAATTGATATACATAAAATATTACATGATAAAAAGAAATTCGTACTATAATAAAAAGTTACTTAGATAAATATATAGGATAGAAATAAATCAAATTCACACACAAATTTATTCAAAGTTAAATTTGATTTCAGTTGAGTTCTGTTTTTGATAAATAATTATTCTAGTAATAATAAATTCTTCCTGGTGGTACATTTTTAAAAATGTCCATCAAAGTACTCTCCTTATAAAAATCTTGTCTAATGGTTCAAACTTCCACATTTAACAAAATAAGTTTCATGGTAATAGCAGCCTGGCAGTAATTATATTTAGGTGGTGCTTCGTTATTCAGTAAATACAAGTGAGTCAACCAAGAATGTCCAATTCGACATCTAGTATAGACTGTTTGATCATGCCTGGTCTCAAAATTATCATTTGCTAAGTGTCTTTCATTTATTTTCGGGTTAATTTCATGTCATTTATTATTTATGCAGTTGTCCCATTCCCTTTGCCATGTTTCGTTTATGTACAAGTTAATTGTAGGTTTCAAGTCCTTAGGAGGAATTATGCATTCTGTTACTTTCAAGCAGATAGTCTGTTTTGCTGCTTCATCTGCCAGTTTGTTTCCTGAGCTTGGAGGACCGCATCCATACATCTCTGCAATGACTCAAATAACTTAATAAAGTCATCTGGATTGTCAAAGAAAGCGTTCTTGCAGGACTCCCAGAGTTCATCAAGATTCTTTGGATTCATCTTCAACGCCTCCTCATTTATCTCAACTTAGGCCCAATCCCAATTCTATTTTTGTACCCCTACCCCTTCCCCTTGGCCCTTATAACCGAGGGTTAAAGGGAAGGGCTTCAAAACTTACCCCTAAGAATTGGGAAAGCACTTCAACACCTGCACACGTCATCACATGTCATCGTGATCTCTTGCTTCATATGAGATCAGACGATCACGACTGCTGTAGTTAATCCAGTTGTGTTATTTTTTTTATATTTATCTTCAGAAAATCACTAAAGGCGTATATTGTGTTATCATAACGATCTAATGTGGCAATAAGATCGTAACTATACTGTGTATTTACTCCGTGGCCATACTCATCTATGTAACACACGAAAACAACATTAACATTATAGCAGACACTGTAAAAGCTCATTCCCAGACACTAGACATTACTGACAGGGTATTCCAGTGTCATCGTGTGTCAGAATGTTGTGGGACTGCTGTACATTAGTTATGATTATGGATTATAGATCGCGAAATTTAGCGTTTTTTTTTTTTTTTTAAGCATGACGGTAAAACACGAACTCGGTTATGAATATATTAAAACATATGATTGTTTGTTGTAAAAATTTGTAATAATGACAAAAAATACTACTTTGTGGATCTCCTTACTTTCGGGTTCAGCTATTCTGCAGTTGTGGCAGGTGTATTCTGGGAAATTTTCTTACCCCTCCGTTTTAAGTGTGGTCCTGAAAAATCTTCATTTGAAGGGGTGTATACCCCTTGCCCTTAGCCCTACGCCTTCAAGCTAAAGAGAATTGGGACACCACTACACCTTGACGTGAACGTGCAAAATGAGGGCTAGAGCTAAGGGGAAGGGCTAAGGGGTAGAATTGGGATTGGGCCTTAGTCATCCTCAATAATGTTCATGTCTGGTGACTGGGCTGGCCAATCCTGGAGCACCTAGACCTTCTTTGCATTCAGGAACTTTGATGTGAAGACTGAAGTATGTGAAGGAGCACTATCCTGCTGAAGAATCTGCCCTCTTCTGTGGTTTGAAATGTAATGAGCAGCACAAATGTCTTGATACCTCAGGCTGTTGATGTTACCATCCACTCTGCAGATCTCTTGCTTGGCCTATACTAATGTAACCCCGAACCATGATTTTTCCCTTCACCAAACTTGACTGATTTCTCCGAGAATCATGAGTCCATACGAGTTCCAGTAGGTCTTCTGCAGTATTTGTGATGATTGGGATACGGTTCAACAGATGATTCATCGGAAAAATCTACCTTCCGTCACGTTTCCAAATGATCGACTAGAACAGGGGTGTCCAAAGTTTTTGGGCCGAGGGCCAGATGCAAAAAACAAAATGTGGTCGTGGGCCAAATTTTACAATTTCACAGACACACACACACACACACACACACACATATATATATGTGTGTGTGTGTGTGTGTGTGTGTGTGTGTGTGTGTGTGTGTGTGTGCGTGTGTGTGTGTGTGTGTGTGCGTGGTATTATTATGGAATTATTTTCTACATTTTAAAATCACAATATATATTTTACTCACCATAAACTCTGTTAATATGAACAGTGATGTGCTTTTGATTTTATTTTTTCTTGGTTGTGCCATGGCTCACCAAAATGTGGTTATCAATTATGTTTCCCTCAGTTTGGTCGATTCGTTTTATGTCATAACAGAAAATGCTGCCTAATTGAAGGCGCGTGATAGCGACACCCGGTGGTTATTTATTGAATTACGCTTATTTTGTACAGCGGCCAGATTCTATTCATATTTATAAAAAGCCTTGCGGGCCGCCACTAAACTGATTGCGGGCCGCAGATGGCCCGCGGGCCGTAGTTTGGACACCCCTGGACTAGAAGATATGTGACCACAACAGTCGGAATTTCGAACCCTAAGAAGTCATCCGAATAAAAGGGGGCTAATAATATTGACCTTTTTTAATTAAAACTGCTTTCATTCTAGCCTAAATAAAACAAATAAGACTTTTACCAGAAGAAAAAATATGGAAAAAACAGGACATACTGTGAAACATTCCTTGCTCTGTTAAACATCATTAGGGAAATATTTGAAAAAGAAAAAGAAATTTACAGGAGGGCTAATAATTTTGACTTCAACTGTATACGTATGTACGTATATACATGTGTGTGTGTGTATGTGTATATGTGTTGTGTTTTGATGCCAATGTAAGGCTCCCGAAAAGCTTGGCAGAACAGGACCATCACAAAAAGCTTTTTCAAAAAGCCGGAAAGCGAGAGGAGCTCCAGGGTCTTTGTGGGATCTCCATGCTGAAGCCACACAGGTCGGTCTGTGTGCTGAGAAACTAGGCCACAGTGTTTGTCACAGCGGCAGCAGCAAGGTGAGGGGGCTTCTGGGTAGAGGAGCGGAAGGGAGACGGTAAACGCACCCAAATAACCTCGTCTCTCACTTCGCCTACTATCTGGCAAAGGCCTCGGCTACACACTCCTAGCAAATTCCACAGTCCGGCTACACACAGCTCATACCTGTGTGAGGCCACAGAGAGAATGCAGGAGTCACTGCGTTATAAGAGACGCCTGTGTTACGAGCATCCAAAGAGCTGAGAGCGAGGTCGTAACGCATCAGGAATGTGCTTATGAGATCTTTATGAGGACAAAAAAAGGCCAAGTCAAGGGAAGCCAGAGTCGTCTGGTTATCTGTCTGCATGCCGTAAAATGAAGACTGTGATGAGGGTCAGGCTATGTTCCTGCCATTGTAATTTAAAACATAAAAGTAATAGCATAATACTGTTTACTCACCAAAGTCAATTTATACACACATTTGGTGTATGATGGCTAGTTTTGGAGGAAACTTGATCTTATTTATCAACTTTTTATAGTTTTACAGTCTTTTTTATAGTCTTTATTAGTTTTTTTTACAGTAACATATACACCCAATACAAACTAGCAGGTGTTCAATAAAATAAAAATAAAAAAATACCGGAGGAAGCTATATTATTATATTTTTTCTTTCTTTTTTTTATTTAATATTATATTATTATATTTTTAATATGTTTATTATATTGTATTAATACTTTGCTTGTCACAAACTGAAAATATGTAATTAAACAAATATTAGTCATATTTTCCAATCAATTAACCAGTTGATCAACCAATCACTTTGATGAGGTTCAAACTACTATTCTGGCATTGTTTTTTTTTGTTTTTTTTTTTACAGTAATATAGCCATCTAATCAAACTAGTAGGTGTATATTTTTGACAAAAATAAATAAAAACTAGGGGAAAAATTGTTATATTATTATATTTTATTTACAGTTTATTTGGCACAAACCTACAATAATTAATTGACATTGGTCATATTTTCCAATCAATTAATCAACCAGTTGATCAACCAATCACTTTGATGAGGGTCAGATTACTGTTCTTTTTAAGAATGGAAACATTTGTTTCATTTACTCACTAAAGTCCATTTCTACACAGATTTGGTGTATGATGGCTAATTTTTTTGCAATTTTTTTTTCTTTTTACAGTAACAATTACATACAATACAAACTGGTAGATGTTCAATTTTGACAAAACTATATTAAAACTGAGGAAATAATGTTGTATTATTACTTTTATTTACAGTTTATTTGGCATAAACCTATAATAATTAATTACATATTAGTCATATTTTCCAATTAATCAATTAACGATCTACCAAATCAACCAGTCGATCGATCGTTTGGTTGGTTGATTGGTCAATCGATTGATTGTTTGGTTGATTGTTTGGTTGATTTGGCTGATTGGTTGAACGGTCGATCGACTAACCAACCATTCAATCAATCAATTGATCGATCGATTAACTAAATCAAGTAAACAATCAACCAAATCAACCAACTGATCGACAATCAACCAATCGAATGGCCAATCAATCAAACGATTAACCAATAAATCAACCAACCAACCATTCAATCAACCAATTAATCATCCAATCGATCTATCAAACTGACCAAACAATCAACCAAATCCACTAAGTGATCGACCAACCAACCAAATCAACCAATCGATTGACCGAATCAACTAGACAATCGACCAGCCAACCAATTGATCGACCGATCAATCAATCAAATACATTTAGGTTGAGATAAAAAAATACTTTAAAGACTTAGGAGAGGGAAAATATTATACTACTTTTAAAACCAAAACAAAACAATATTTTCACCACAGAGATCAGCTAATTATATATTCATGCTGATAAGTGCTTTTGTGATGCACACTAAAATTAATAACAAAAAACAAATATTAAAATTTGCGGCTGGAAGGGCATCCGCTGCGTAAAACAAATGCTGGATAAGTTGGCGGTTCATTCCGCTGTGGCAACCCCAGATTAATAAAGGGACTAAGCCGACGAGAAAATGAATGAATGAAATATTAAAATACCTTCTGTAAAGCCTAATACTAGCATTACTTTTTCAGTCAGTCAACCAAGCAAATCAATCAATTAATCATACCAATGTTAGTTAACCAAACTAAAGGAGCTTCTTGACAGCATTTCCCAATACAATAAGAAAATAATAATAATTAGCTAAGAGGCAATATAATTCTTTTTTTTCATGTTTTTTTATGTTTAACATTATGTTTATTGTTATTTTTTTCCCCCAAGTTAAACACAAAGTACAACAAAATACAGAATAATTAAAACAGATCTTTCATCCCCACACATACTGCCCTATACATGTCCCAAACCTTCAACCCAAAATGCCACAAATAAGCCAAGAATAAAATACAATAAAAAACATGAATAAAATGTATATTTAGTGATGCACAATAGAAGTAATAAAAAACTATTAACTAATAACATTTTCTTAAAAAAAAAAAAAGGCAAATAACTCACCAAATTTAAACAATCCTACTTTTTCCCCAAATAACAAAGATGAATTATTTATATATCCGCACAGTTTCACAGCCTGTACTCTAGTTCAGCAATGGGCATTAAAAAAAACATTCCAAGCGACCACAAATGGAAAATAATTTAAAATGACTGAATCTAAATTACCGATCTAAAATTACCCTGACTTTTTTATATATTCGACGCCAACCCAATGCACCTTAACTCGCTGATGGTATTGAAGCCTGAGGACTCGCAGTACGAGCCCAGATGTTGGCAGTAAGTCACAGGTGTAAGTAGAAAGCAGAAAATAAGCCCCTGTTCTCCTCAAGCACTTCAAAGGGATCTTCACTTAAACCTAAGTGTTTCCCTGAGGCTTCCGAGCCAGAGACAGGGGTTTTAATAAAGAGCATGAGAGCTTCATGATGGTAATTACAGAATGGGCAAGAGCTATAAATCCCACTTAAAGGGCTGTGTGAGGGTTTTATCCAGGATGGGGAACAGGAAGAAACCATCAGGACAGGATATGAGGCAAGGAGGGTTTATCGTTACTACCTTCAAAAGAAGAACAAGGCGCATCGTAATGTACTGGAACAAACACACACACACCGTAAATGACAAACACCTCTGAATCCTCTTCACTTTTGTTGAGGAGCAAAACAAAAGTAATCAGAAATGTGCAGGAAAGAATTACGAGGGTCATAAACTGAGAGAACATGGCACATTTTAATGATCATTATTCTTATGGAAAAGCAATCCAAAACCGGTTATGTATCCAATTTTACCACATGTGAAACATGTATTTGAAATTATGGGTTGCACTTCAGGTTTGAGGATAATCCGTTTAGATGAACCGAAACAATCCATGTAAAACAATAAGGTTGTGCTGGAAAAAAAAGTATACATAGTGAAAACTGACAGGCTTTGTGCTTTATTTCTATCCATCATGAAAAATAAGTTATGCTTAGGGATGCTCATCTTGTCTTATCAATTGACAATCGAATATTAACCGTTAACTGATCAGATTAATATTATTGCCTGTTTTTACTGAGTGGTACAGTACGGTACGGGTCAGTATGTCACTTTTATCAGGCTTGCGTTTCCACTGCCAAAAGGGTACCGATGGTGGGCGTGGTGTACAACAATGTTTCAGACGACGCTATTCTCGCTTGAGGAAATGTCAAAATAAAGCTCTACGGGTTGTTCACGAATCATATAAGGATCATTTCTCACAAAACAGATGCTTTATACACATAAATACTTGTGTATAAATGTTAATTACTAACATTTTTATGAACATGATTTAATTATAACTGCAGATTAATTATAGTGTGAAATAGCCTACTGTAACGTCTGCAATTATATAAAATAAATAAATAAATGCAGCATATATGAACACATACATCCCCTTACAGCCTCCGATATGTTACCATATACAAAAAGACTACACACAGCATACATTTAGTCCTTTTTTGGGTTCAAAAACAACACACAAAATGTAGCCCACAGTCAGTTTCTAACTTCTGTTAGAAAGTATTTCCGTCATTCCGAGTTCATAATAGTCCAAAAGGTGATGATAATAGCTAAACATGGCAGTTTTTTATGTTTTAGGTTGCTGAAAGAATCATTTGCTCCATAGTTTTTCAGCTTCTCCTTTGTTTTTTTCGCTTTACTCTCGCGTTCGCCCATTTCTGAAAGGATCGGATGTCAAAAGCACTTCAATAATCACGGTCACATTACTATTATCAGCTCATGCAGTTCGCTATTTCAAATATAGACTCGCGGCGAGCACAGACGAGAAACCGTTCACACTTTTAGACGGCCTTGTAAAACAAAAACAGGACACAGCAGATTTTGTTCTTCTTGGCTTTGTGTGCTGTTCATCAAGACGACGACAAGGTTTGTTTGAGCTCGGGTTAACCATGGCTTGTTATTATATGTATATATTATTATGATGTAATGTCTCGGCAGTGTATTTAAAAATGGTGCTTCCTTTGTTTTCATTGTCCTCGCTTGTGTACGCACTAGTGACGTTTCTCTGAAAACCAAAAGCATTCATACATCGTCCAATCCTGACACACCTGTGTTTAAAACAGCATAGAAAAAAAAATCAACTAAATAAAAAGACACTTGACATTTTAACATGATGTAAGTATCACAAGTGTACACAAAAAAAATTCTGGGTTCTACACAATAGATTTGTGTTAGGGCTAGGGCTGGGTGATATGGCAAAAATGCAATCTCGATAATTATTTTCCACATTGAACAATAACGATATATATTACCATATTATATATACCATGTTATACCATACCATATTATATATACCATGTTAATGCTTCCAGATGTAAAGCATTCCCCCAACAATGACTGAAGCCGCAAAAATTAGAGGGTCCATTCGATGGCATAACATATTTTCAGTTGATAAATTTTCGGTGGCCAAAAATTCTCTCTAATATGATAATGAGCCTTTATTTGTCACAACACTGTTACATGCAGCAAAACTGAAACCCTCTGATCATACATATACAAGACACATTTCAGGGGGAGACAGGTCAGTCAAGAGGTAGCAAAGAAAAGTAGGAAATAAGATACATTGGGGGAAAAAAAACTCCTTCCAGACTGTCCTTAAAGTAGGGCAATATCAACACACTTAGATTCCCATTGTTGCAAATTTCCGCTGTGTGATTGGCTCTTAGATCAATATGGAGTAAAAAAAAAAAAAGTCATTGTTAGTGACATCAATTTTATCAAGATTCGATATAATATAATTTATTGGCCCAGCCCTAGTTGGAGCAAAATGAAGAAATTAAGTTAACTTATCAATTTTCACAAATTTAAATAGATTAAACATAATTAAGCTGTCCTGCCAAAAAAATCTAAAAAATTGTGTTGATTCAGTTAATTTCAAATAAGTTGTCTGAACAAATATCAAATGACATTTTTTGAGTGTTGGGGCAGGAAACTTTAAGGACTTCGATCCGATTCTGGTCATTACGATATGATTCCAAAACACTCTTTGACCAAATTATTATTATTTTTTATTTCTTCGGCTATGAAAATACATCTTGTCAACGATACATCGTAACCTTATTTGGAATTTCAATGTTTTGGTTTATTATCGTAATCTATGTATGACCGTACTGCCATCTTAAAAACAATTAATTTTATTAACCATGTTATGTTAAAGATGAACAAGCTCTGTATGTAACATTGGAACGTCAGAGTATGTCTATGATGACTTGAGGTTTTGTTTTAAGGTGTGTGACTTTTTCACAAAAAAATCTGTGGCCAAAGTGTTCACTGCGTTTTGTTCCAATAGATTATTTGTTCTTTGTGTTCAGTACAGTAAAATAATATTCAAAGCATCCATAATTATACTGTGGAAAGACTTGTTTCAAGATTTTAGGCTTATTTATGGTCTGCTGAAAGCAATTTGCCCAGTAAGTTGCCTTTTGACATTCGATGAATAAACTGCAAAGAGAATAATGGCAACCCATTGTACACAACTTTAAAAACACTTAAATGATTGTTTAGAGTTTGCTATCATAATTCAAGCAAAGCATTATGAGTGTAGGAAAATAATGTATAGTGTCACTGGGGAAAAAAACCCAAGGTAGTATGTGTTTCTAGGATCATAACAACAAAAAGCCCATAGAGCTAGAAAACACCATAACGAATGACCATTGTGACACATTTACTTAGTCATCAAGTACAAACTGAACTTTCCACAACATGGAAAATCAGACAACACGCACAATAATACTCATATCTATATTAACTGTCTTTATTAATTTTTTTTTTTTTTACATACATCATGGTTTCGCTGAATAAACACCATTATCTGTTGCTCACCTGATGTATCCGGTAACATAAACACAAGCAAATTCTAGGAAATTCTCAACTTCCCAAAGGCGAACAGCACGTCCAGGACGCACACCAAACAAAGACGTCTGTACTATCAAAACACAAATTAACTTCACAACAAATGTAGTTTCCACAGAATTTGGTTTGTAGTTCAATGCTCTCTGTTTTAATATATGACATTTAGGACTATTATTCATAAATACTGGATAAAACTCTAAAAAAAAAAAAATTGAAATAAGTAAGTAAATAAATAAATAAATAAATAAATAAATAAATAAATAATGCCATTATTGTTTAGAGAAGTTTAGGGTTTGTGTGTTTGGTTTTCAGAGTCAGAATGTTAACAGAAAAGCGTTTAAACACACTACAAGCAAGTCTGAACCTACTTGCGGTCATAAAAACTTACTTTACTTCAAAACATTTGAATTTCCTTTTTTTTATTGTCATAAAGAGAAGAAAAAAGATAACTTGTATAAAAATTAACTAAAATATCCAGTGAGTGGCAGTTTGGTGGGCGCAAATGCCTTGTTGATGCCAGAGGTCAGAGGAGAATGGTCATACTGGTTCGAGCTGATAGAAAGGCAACAGTAACTCAAATAACCACTCGTTACTACCGAGGTATGCAGAATAGCATCACTGAAAGCACAACACGTCCAACCTTGAGGCGAATGGGCTACAGCAGCAAAAGACCACTAGTGCCACTCCTGTCAGGTAAGAACAGGAAACTGACGATTTAAAAAATGTTGCCTGATCTGATGAGTCTCGATTTCTGTTGCGACATTCAGATGGTAGGGTTAGAATTTGGCGTCAACAACATGAAAGCATGAATCCATCCTGCCTTATATCAACGGTTGTTGGTGGTGTAATGGTGTGGGGGATATTTTCTTGGCACACTTTGGGCCCATTAGTACCAACTGAGCAACGTGTCAACGTCACAGACTACCTGAGTATTGTTGCTGACCATGTCCATCCCTTTATGACCACAGTGTACCCATCTTCTGATGGCTACTTCCAACAGGATAACGCACCATGTCAAAAAACACAAATCATCTCAGACTGGTTTCTTGAACATGACAATGAGTTCACACTGTACTCAAATGGCCTCCATAGTCACCAAATCTCAATTTAACAGAGCACCTTTTGGATGTGATGGAATGGGAGAGTTGCATAATGAATGTGCAGGCAATAAATCTCAGGAATATTTCCAGTATCATGTTGTATCTAAGTCACGAAGGATTAAGGTAGTTCTGAAGGCAAAAGGAAGTTCAACCCAGTACTGGTAAGGTGTACTAGTACTAGTAATAAAGTGGTCAGTGAGTGTATATACATAACACAAAAATATATAATGTAAGAAGTAAATGAAATGAAATAAAGAGATTACATAAATTGACTGCAAGAAATGTCACCAGTAGTAACTGCAACAAATAAACTACGAAAATGCTGGGTTGTTGTAACTCAAGGGTTAAATATCGACAAACGCAACCACTGGGTTTAAAAAAGTGTTTACTATAAATAAATTATTTAGATTTTTACATTGAAATAAAAAGTGCTAAAGTCAATAAATGATAGCTTCTACTGTATACCTGTGTTAATAATAATTTTGACATTTTATTAGTATTTTAAATGCAATGATGCACGTGATCACAACAGCAAACATGTGGGAAAGCAAAAAAAAGAAAAAAGACAGACAATTTTAGTCTGTCCCAGCATCAACTATACATGCAGCATTCCTGAAGTCCTGAGATCATGCTGACCTCTTCCATTGACTGTAAATGATAGATGTGAGAGCTCCAGAACTCCCTAAACCCTTTCACTCAAACATGTGAGAGAAAAGCCAGAGATCAGAGCTGGAATAAGTAGATGTGGCCCCCGTACAATGAGTATTCCTCTGCTAATGCCCAATCAGCAAGATCAATATGGCGAAAGCTTTGAAAATCCACTGCAATTTTCACAATCAACCAAACAGATTGCCCATTTTATGGAGTCTGGCAGTGTAATGTGAGGAGCCGAAGAGAATTCTCTGCTTTCAAAGTTACATTATATCTGAAGTTCTAAACTTGTCAAGTATAACACAATCAGTAGATCGTTTTGAATGTGCTAGGTATGACAATGGCAGTAAAGAAATAAAAATGATTGTAATTGCTTAGATTAAAGGAAAATGAAAAAAACTAATCAGAAGCTTGCAAAGAGAAACCAATAAGGTGTGATAAACACAGGCAATAATGCAATACAATAACTGTAGGTTTTTTGCGTTGGTTCCTAGAAAAATAAAATCCCAATCAATCAGTAGATTGACATCATTCCTATTAATCATCTGCATCACGTCTCTATTAGAGTAGTACAGCAAAATACGTAAATCAATGAGTCCAGCAACCAATCCACCCCTATACATAACCTAACAAAAGTCTTGTCACCTATCCAAGTTTAAGGAACAACAACTTGATTTCTAGTTGATCATTTGGTATCAGAAGTGGCTAATATGAAATGCAAAATCCTCTAGAGTACACTTATTTTACCAAAATAAAATATTGATCATGTCTTGATTTTTAATTATTTGACTTTGTTTAGAAAAAAGTCTTGTCCCTTAACGGAAATAAATGTACAGTAATATAAAATATAAATTCATGGTGCAGTGGAAAAAGACTTGTGTATACACAAGATATTGTGTATGATTCCCATGAGCTTGGAGGACTGCATCCATACATCTCTGCAATGACTCAAATAACTTATTAATGAAGTTCAGTAGGTACTGCATTTGAATTTACTACTTGACCATTAGAAAAGTACTCGGACATACTACATCCACCATTTTGTCATGATCATATGACCGATCCATGCCAATTGCGTCGATTTACTCCCAGATGCGCACTACAGAATCTCGCTGAAAGTAGTAGGTATGCCAGGTACTTTTTGCATACTGTTTTTTGAATTCCTTTAATTTGGACATACTACTCTGCTCGCACAAAGTTTTTAGCGTAGTATAGCGATTTCGGATGCAGCATAAGTTGCTGTTGGAAGTGGTGCTTGTGAGGCCAGCAAGGGTTTTCACGCTGTTGTCTGTGTGGGTCCTAATGCCCCAGTATAGTGATGTGGATACTTTACTGTCAGTGAGTGCTGTCCATCAAATGAGACTTTAAACTGAGGTCCTGACTCTCTGAGGACATTAAAAATCCCAGGATGCACTTTGAAAACAGTCGGCGTGTGTTCAAACTAGCCAAACTTGCACTAATGGCCGCTGTCCATTATGGGCTCATAACCATCCTGATTTCTACGGACTGGCTTCATCACTCTGTATCCATCCATCAAGTTTTTACCTAAAAAGCGAAACCCTTTTTAAGTTGTCTGTGTAGACTTGTACTTTACAGTTCTGTAAAAATACAAAAACATGTCTGTCAGCTATTTTTTTTAATTTAATAATAGCACAAAATCGTCAATTTCCACTCTGTCAGACCCGTAACAGAGAGAGATCGTATAACCTTCATAAATGCAAAAATGTAAAGTAAACTAAACGGATAATGTAAATAATGTTTGTTCTATAAATAGCCAACTCTCATGCTTTTGATTAGAAGTACTTATTTTGGGTTGTGCAGTTTAATTCATTGGAATTTCTACAAAGTACACTGTAAACTTTATTGGTCACATCCATAACGTAAGTTTATATCCCTTATTTAAAATGTTAAATACGTTGAAAGATTCATATATTTCTGATGCCTTAACTCTGTAGTGAGTGGATTTTGAAAACATAAACAGATGTTAATGCCCATTAGAAGTAATATTCATTTTCATACACCTCTATCATCCATCTACCATCATATTCCATCATGTTTTGTCCATTCCTCTCCCTTCATTCATATTCCATCATTCACCCCTATCCATTAATCAATATATCAAGCCATCACCATATCATCCAACCATTTCCATTCACTGTTGGCTACCTCTTTTCTTATATAACTCCAAGATTCAAGAGATCCGAATTGAAAAAGCTATTCTTAGTTCACTTCTAAACCACACACATTCCTGCTCTTAAGGCTCCTTATATTCAAATTCTTATAAAACAAGTCCATCTGATCTTTGAAACCAATACCCCAAAAAAGTCATGCGTTAGAGAAAGTTTCTAACATTCTGTTGTGAAATTACTTGGATGTACTTAACAACCCACTGATACCACACCAGAATCTCTGGCGATTCCCAAGAATGTGTGTGTAAAAAAATTAAGTAGCATCAGATTCGAGCAGCAAAGATTTTCCTCTCTTTTTCTAGCTCTATTGGAAAGAATCTCCCCATTTATTATAGCTCAACGTTTTATTTTTAATCAAGTAAAATTCCCAGCGATGATCCTCTATCTCTCAGATATGTAATGTTTGCAATACTCATCTATTTTCCCCCCTCAGACACAGCTGCACACTGAAATGTGTTTACTGGAAGAGGGCATCTACGTGCAAATTTCACCGGTCATCTGTCTGGTGTGGGCACAGCATTACAACCCCCACTACACTTCCAGAATTTGTTTACTTTTGCGGTGAGCAGTCCAGTAAAACATTGTGTTCGGTTTCGTCACTCAACGGCCAAGTGCTAATCATGCCGTCCTGGCAGTTTCACATACCACCTCCTCACCATCTGAAAGAGGGGACTTCCAGCTTCACACACAGATTTACTCCACAACTTACAAACTACCACTTAAAATGCTCTAAAGTCAACAATGTTCACACACATTTGACTTACATAATATGATGTTTTTCCCCCAAGCGAAGTGGGATATTTTGCAATTCTTCAATTCACACTGCTTTCCTCTCCACATGCACCAGACACCTTCTCATTAGAACCCCATAATTCTAGGAAAACACTGTGCAATTCTGAAGATGTTCCACATAGGTGAGTGGTCTTGACAAACCACCTGTAGGACACACAAGGTTTTCCTCTCCACATGCACCAGACACCTTCTTATTAGAACCCCATACTTCGAGGACAACATTGTGCAATTCTAAATGTGTTCCACACAGGTTAGTGGTCTTGACACACCACCTGTAGGGTACACACTGTTTTCTTCTCCACATGCACCAGACACCTTCTTATTAGAACTCCATACTTCGAGGAAAACATTATGCAATTCTGGGTGTGTTCTACACAGGTTAGTGGGCTTGACAAACCACCTGGAGGGCAAAAGCACAAATTTCCTCTCCATAAGCACTAGACACCTTCTTATTAGAACTCCATAATTCTAGGAAAACATTGTGCAATTTTGAAGGTGTTCCACACAGGGGAGTGGTCTTGACCAACCACCTGTAGGACACACTGCTCTCCTCTCCATACGCACCAGATACCTTTTTATTAGAACCCCATACTTCTAGGAAAACATTGTGCAATTCTGAATGTGTTCCACACAGGTGAGTGGTCTTGACAAACCACCTGTAGGACACACTGCTTTTCTCTCCATACGCACCAGATACCTTCTTATTAAAAAAAACCCATACTTCTAGGAAAACATTATGCAATTTTGAAGGTGTTCCACACAGGGGAGTGGTCTTAACAAAAAAAACAGTAGGGCACACACCATTTTCCTCTCTACATGCACCAGACACCTTCTTATTAGAACTACATACTTCGAGGAAAACATTGTGCAATTCTGGGTGTGCTCTACACAAGTGAGTGGTCTTGACAAACCACCTGTAGGACACACTGTTTTCCTCCCCCTACGCACCAGACACCTTCATATTAGAACCCCATACTTCTAGGAAAACATTGTGCAATTCTGAATGTGCTCCACACAGGTGAGGGATTTTGACAAACCACCTGTAGGACACACTGCTCTCCTCTCCATACGTACCAGATACCTTTTTATTAGAACGCCATACTTCTAGGAAAACATCGTGCAATTCTGAATGTGTTCCACACAGGTGAGTAGTCTTGACAAACCACCTGTAGAACACACTGCTCTCCTCTCCATACGCACCAGATACCTTTTTATTAGAACCCCATACTTCTAGGAAAACATTGTGCAATTCGGAATGTGTTCCACACAGGTGAGTGGTCTTGACAAACCACCTGTAGGGCACACACCATTTCCTCTCTATATGCACCAGACACCTTCTTATTAGAACTCCATAATTCTAGGAAAACATTATGAAATTCTGAGCGTGCTCTACACAGGTGAGTGGGCTTGTCAAACTACCAGACCTGTCATAGCATTTATATACTGCTACTTTGGTGATTTAAAGTGGTGATTTAAAGTTCCTTTAGGTCGCTTGTAATTTAAAATATAATGTAAATATAAAAATAAAAATAAATTAAATTTTAAAAAAGTACAAAAAATAAGATGTTTCGTAATGTCTACAAAAAAATGGTTGATTTAGCAGCAGAATAGAGTAGCACATTTTGATTATGTCAACACGGCGTGAAAATTAAGCCGTAATACTACTGCAAAGCGTCAATTTAAATGTACGTAATCTTTCATTATGTACTCACAATGTCATTTCAATCCCTTTTTGGCAGAAAACACAACATGTTTTAAAGGCCTTTGTAACTAAATAGCTGATATTTACTCTTGGTACACATTTCACACCATGTTTAAAATTGTTAAATGAACCCAAAGACCTTTGGAATGACATGAGGCAAAGTAAATGACAGCATTTGTAATACCTTGAGGGACCTCGAGTATTATTAAAGTGCAAAACTTACCACAACGTCCCCATCTTCACATTTTTTCTCAGATTATTCACTAGCTTAACATTCCAAGCATCTTGTGGCTGTCTCAAATGTCTACGAAGGAACACCAGGTGCTAGGCAATAAACAAAATGCAATGGATTGTTTGGTCAAACATGAAAAATCAGTCGTTGGTTGCGGCGTTCAATAAGCAAATGTAAATGCAAACGCCTCACACAAACAAATCTAGACTCTCGCAAGGTCAAGACAATGGAGAGCGAGAACAACGGCTCGCAAGTCATGATTTATTGCTGCATACACTATGCAGTGCTATGCCAAGCCCCCGTGATATCTTGCCACGTCAGAGCGACCAGCAATTCCCCATTCCAGAGAGCAGTCTGGGAACTTTAGCACCTGCAGCACCTGCTCGAAAGCAGCTGTGGGAACTGGAGAGGATGAAGCTAGCGGAAGAGAGAGAGCACAGAGGGTCATATGAGCTGTATATACTGAGCTACAGCTGCACGTGGCTTGTGTTTGCTCAACACCAAACTGTTTCTTAAAATGAACAACTAATTATGTACAGCGTGTGACCTATATGGATATACTGCTCCAATATCACGACAAAGGCAAATGCAAGCCCCTGTTTTACAAGTAAACAACAAAGATAACAATCTGAATAACCATTTTTGTTTGTATTTAAAATCTCAATGGAGTCATGAAAATAAACTATAACTCTTGAGTTGAATGCGTGCAGTCTTACGAGTCCTTGATAGTGCACCTGCCTACCATAGCAAGATGCCAGCGAGTAGAACCAGAGAGGTGTAATTTAATGAGTGTAATGAATGCCAGCTAAAATGAGTTGCGCAAGTAAACCTCACTCCGCTCGCCTCAATATGGACTAGGGCTGTGCGATATGGATAAAATAATCATATTGCGATTTTTGGAACGAATATTGTGATTGCAATTTTATTTACGATTTTGGCAACTGTTTTTGCTTTTTCAAACAAGCTACATACATACATTTTAAATGTATTCAGTGCACAAGAAGTGCATAACAAAACATTTCACAATGAAATAACATAGTATTAAGTTTAGTAAATAAAACGGTAGTAACATTGTCTTTAAAACAGACAACATAAAATAAATTAAGATTGACTAACCTCTTCTCCAGTTTAACACATACTGCACACAGTAGTACTAACTGCTTGATAAACAAAACTGTAATAAATTCTCTTAAAAACAGACAACATGAAAAAATAAAGATGAACTAACCTCAATTCCAGTCAGAACAATAAATATAAACTAAAGTAAATCAAAACCACCTATTCGGTTCTCCCGCTCAACTTCTTGTGTGCGGAGTGAGCTCTGATTGGTTAACATCTTTCTCCCGCTCAGCTTAGCTGTAATTGCCCAGTGTGCTGCGTCAGCTCTGCTTTGTTAACATATTAAAAATCATGCGCACAAGAACGTGAATTAAATTAATAGATAAAATTGCAGCCTTTGCGATTTAGAAATAGCATGTACTTAAAGCGCAATTTTTTTGTGATTGCGATTAATTGCACAGCCCTAATATGGACATTACATAAAACACTAGAGGGTATAGTTTGTGAACCCAATTAATTAGTGAACCCAAGTCCCATGCTGGAATAGTGATTCAAATCCCATTCAGAGGTTTTTTGTTTGTTTGGTTTTTTTTGTGTGTACTGAGTCCAAGACAAATTTCCTGAAAAGGACAATAAGGTATAACTTAATTCAACTCTAGAGGTTAGACTGGTGTAAAGAACCAGGTAGAAGTTTTTTCATTTGTTTTTTGAGGGGGTTAATGTAATGGAGGCCAGCAAATAAGAGACGCAAAAGAAAAAACTCACTCTTCTGGCTTCAAGACTAGTGAACGAAACTAAATACTGTGGCTTTTAACATCCTGAAGGAATTGGTGCCGTGACCCAGATATGCGTGAGGTGAAGACTCACACATGGGACTGACACTTGCAGCGTTTCTGCAGGTGGTATAAAGAAAGTCTTTAAAGTAAATCTTGAAAAATTGTAAAGAATAAGGTAATGCAAAAATGCTCACTAAATGTTAATACAAGAATTTGTATTAGCAACACTTCAAATTCCCAAAACTTCTTATCAAACTTCAAAGTACACAGTCTAGGTGACTCACTTCAAAGACAGAAGTAGATATTTCACTTTGGTAAACTTATTTAAAACTTATTTTATTTAACATGTGGCAAACACTAGTAAATTTTGTAATTTTGTACAATGGATTGTAGTAATATGGAGATTTGATGTTAAGTATAAACAGCATTCAATATTGATTTCATGTTGACTTCAACAATGGCATAAAAAAATCCCATTTTTCTCTTTATTGCTTTAATTGATGCCCTGAGGACATACGGTTATAGGACTAGAATTTCAAACCGGTTGCAGAGATGAAAGGATGACTAGCGCACAACAATGAACTCAGTAACTTTCCATCAACTGTGTCCACAACTCAGTTGAGTGAGCACATTAGCTGGGGTGAGTGGAGAGGTGGTGAGCTATTAAACACAGACACGCGTAAACATACTCTGGTATGCTGGATATACACCAGCACCGAGTGGGGAGGGAGGGTAGGGGGTTTGGGTCATCAAGGGTGCTGCTCTTCTCCACAGGTTCAAAACAGACCTTTAACTAGAGGCACTTTTGAGTGTGAGTCGAGGGAACATGTCAACATCCAAACATCCAAATCAACTAATGTTCTAGATATCTTTAAGCCTCTCTGAAAATCCCGGATCTGTCTGACCTCCTACCTTAAACTGACTTTTGAACTGAACTAAATATGCCAGCTAAGCTTAGACTTTAGGGTTGACGAACAGGTTAGTATGAAGACACCCATAAAGAATATCAAAAAAGTAGGGGCCAACATGCATTAAATTAAAATTGATGTAAAACACCTTTACTACTCTCTTGTTTTACACGAAAGCAACTTTGTTTAATTAGTACATTTACATTTGTGCATTTAGAAGACGTGTTTATCCAAAGCGACTTCCACCAATGAACACAAACTCGGGAAGAAGTTGGGGATTCAGTGCCTTGCTCAAGGGAATCACCTCAGCCATGGTATTGAGGTGGATATTCCCACCAACAATCCCTGCTGGTACCGGGACTCGTAAGTCATAACGGAACTCGTAAGACCTTTGGATCGTAAGTACGATTAAATGACTATTATCATTGTAATAGTCATTATATGTACATTGAATTGGTCAAAAACCTTGTGAATGTGCCCTAGTCAAGTTGGATACTGAAAAAGGTTTGTTTGGTTCATGTAAAGCATCCATCTTCAATCAGAAAGCAAGGGTCTGGAGATGTACAAGTATAAAGTAAAACAAACAGGATAAAGTACATCTCCTTCATCATCTGCTTCACGCAGGGCTGCCAATAAGCTTGTCGGCTGGATATATACCTTACATAGTGATATTGAAATATTGTCCAGCCCTAGAGCAAGAAGAAGTGCAAGAAAATGACTTCTCGCTCAGAACTTTGCATGTGAGAACGACAAGTAATCGGTGCTGTTTGCCCTTGCCGGTTCATTTCATATGGAACAGTCTTTAATAGGCATTAAGGTACACGGTGTGCTCTAGTCGACTATATATAACCCGTACTAAGTCCACATTATCTGAAGATGAAACCGTAAAACACTTCATACTTATCCTCTCATAATCTCTGACATTACTGGAGCAGGACCGCAGCCATATCAGCTCACATATCCGTCTTAGTGCTGCGAGTACTCGCTTTCACCTGTGGAATATCTCAGCTCAGACATTATTAGGCCACTTACCTGGCTGAGTGCAGATCCTACACCCTCTCACCTACTTCCCAGCTGAGTTTCGAAATTACATAATGCCTTAATTGCCAAGTTGAACTTCCATATGCATGAGCAAGATTGCGGTCAAGAAAACAGTTTGACGCTTATTTTACGACTAAAAAACAAATAGCTCCAAGTGGATCGGCCAGTTTTAAAGTAGTTAAAATAGCTGGTATGCATCAAGTGCTATTATAATGCGCCAAATCTACAATATCACCTACGGCTATTAGTGTTGTCACAATACTGGAATTTGTAACTTCGAATCTAAGGATACCTCGAAAAATATCAATATTATTTTTCATTACTATTTTCGATACTGCGAGGAAACCTCCGCACAAGCCTACCGCACAATTGAACTCCAGTAACTCTGAGGGAGATTGTCTTAGCCTATACAGTTGAAGTCAGAATTAACTTAAGACTGCTTTGTCCTTCCTTTTTTATTTGTTTACCTTTAAGACCTTTAAAATGAATGAATGAACGAACAAACAAACAAATAATTTAAGCCCGTTTTTAGTATTTAAGTAAATACATATAAAAGCAAGTTTATTTTTGAAACTAAAAATAAAATAGCAAAATGTAAACATTTAAATATATTTTTTACAATGTAAATTGGTTGCTTATTAGATCAGCATTGATATAAATGTAGAGATATATTGTTTATGAATATTACTATTCTACATAGTTTGGTAAGAAGCTTTAATTCTAAAACTATGATTGAACGGGCCGACATGGTGATTCAGTGGTTAGCACTGTCACCTCACAGCAAGAAGGTCGCTGGTCTGAGTCCCGGCTGCCATTTCTGTGTGGAGTTTGCATGTTTTCCTGGTGTTTGCATGGGTTTCCTCCGCAGTCCAAAGGCATGTGCTATAGGTGAACTGAAAAAAATTGTCTGAAGTCTATGTGAGTGAATGTATGGATGTTTACCAGTACTGGGTTGCAGCTGAAAGGTCATCCACTGTTTAAAACATATGCTAGATAAGCGACCCCTGATGAATAAAAGGACTAAGCCGAAGGAAAATAAATGAATTAATGAATTAATGAATGAATGAATGAATTAATTAATTAATGAAATGAACTAGTTTAAGTCAGTTTTTAAGTGCATGAAATACTAACAACAGCCAGCTGACATTTTGATTTAGTTTAACAAATTACTAGAATAGTTCATTAATATCAGATCAGCATTGATTAAAATAAAAAATAAAAAAAGACTCTTTTGAATCAGTCCTTTTCAGTGAATCAAAAATGCTGGGTTCTACACAATTCCTTCATATTGTCCCAATCCAATTTAAGTTAACTTAATCTGTTTTTTTTTTTGTTTTGTTTTTTCAAATTTAAGTGGATTGAGCATAAAACAATTAAGTTGTCCCCCAAAAAATCTTGTGTTGTTTAAACTCATTTTAAATAAGCAGTTTATTTATTTATTTATGTTTTAATGCCATATCAGCATTGGCTATATTCATGGCAAAACATATACTAAATATACACTATATAACTTACAATCATATCAGTTTCTTAACAAACATACATTGTACAAAAAAAAAAACCCATAAAAATAGCAACAGCACTGAAAAGAGTCATACACAATCTTTTGATTTTGATTATAGATAAATATTGTAAAATTGCTCCAGAAGGCACCTTTTCAAACATTTCACTTAAAATATTTCCCAAATAAAAACGCTCTTATTTCATTTAAAAATACACGTTCTATTAAAATCTGTTTTATCCTCAAAATAGTCTTACACAAGTCACAAATAATTATTTCTTCCCCTTTCAAAAAATATACGTAAGTCTTGAGTGTCCGATTCCACCTCGTATGTACAACCTGATCATGCCTATTTTCAAAATGGTGATTATTTCTTTTATTTACAAATGGAATTCACTTCATACAATTTGTTATTTCTACATTCATCCCATTCCATTTGCCATTTCTCATTAATGCAGATTTAAAATAGGTTTCACATCAGACACAGGAGTTTTACATTCTTTTATCTTCAACTGTAGGGCTTCCTTAGCTGCTTTATCTGCACATACATTTCCAATGTTCCCATATGACCAGGTATCCAACAGAAAATAACATAAAGTTATGTAAAAAAAGTCTTTTTCCTTTAAAAGGTCCACTTTTTCTATTATGCTAAAAATTATAGGATGATCAGTTTTTATAGATTCAAGTGTTTTGTAAGCAGGACATAGAATCTGTGCAAATTAAAAACTGGCGTTGCTGTTCTTCTTCTATTTGTTCCAGAGCTAAAAACAGTGCACAAGCTTCAGCTGTAAATATTGAGCGTTGTCCGGGAATACTTTCTGAAACACTCTGAACCAACCACTGCTGCAGCAGATACTCGTCCATCTGATTTTAAAACCATCTGTATTCACTGGTACATAAGCTGGTAGGACTGCATCATATATTCATAAATTCTCCCTGATAAAAATTTGGGTGGGCTTCCTTTTTTTTTTTAAACTGAGACTAAATAAGTAGTTTAAACAAGCAGCAAAAGTCATTTGAGTGTATACACACAACCCAGATTCTTAAGACTCCCATTTCCAGCTACATTGCTGCACTCCTTTAAAAACACTCCAACTTGTTACGACTAAGTAATCCACAAAGCTGTGGTAAAAATCACTGTCTGCCTAATCATTACAACCTTATTTTAGGGCGGTCTAATGAATCGCCATTAGCGGTGGTTAAAAACTAGTTATTCAGATTCTGAGCAGCTTAACTTTAGAGGCTTGCATACGATATGAGCACAGACATGTCTGGTAAACTTTAATGAGTGACACTGTAATACATTTGTTATGGCTAACGGACAGTAAAGCTGGGTGTTTGAGAAGAGACAGACAGGAAGACAAGCTCGACGGGACGCTCCTGGATACCTGCGGCCATTAGAGACAGCACTGACAACCGTAATGAGGCCCTGGATTAAATCGAACTCAACACTTTTGACAACCCATATCAGTGTGAAAAAGAGTTGCACTGCTTAATACCTTTTGTGGGATTTATTTCTTTTATTTAAATTATGTTAAACAATGTAATCATTTTGTTCCAAAAATATAAATATGTTCCCCCCACAAAATATAATTTATATATCACTATTGTTGTTGATGTTATAATAATAATAATAATAATAATAATAATAATAATAATAATAATAACAATGATAACAATAATAATAATAACAACAATAACAATAATAATAATAAAATAATAGTAATAATAATAATAATAATAATAATAACAACAACAAGGATAAGAATAATAACAATAAGAATAATAATAACAATGATAACAATAATAAAATAATAACAACAACAACAACAACGATGATAACAAGAAGAATAACAATGATAACAATAAAAATAAAAATAAATAATAATAATAATACTAACAAAAAAAATTATTATTGTTGTTGTTGTTGTTTATTTTTATTTATTTATTTATTTATTTGTTTGTTTGTTTGTTTGTTTGGGCCAGACAAGAACACTGATAACATTAAACATTGATAACTTTGATAACTGATGCAATATATTAAGGAACAATCTGGTATGAAAATAAAGCATACTAATAAGATTTGATTGTCAAAAGACATCATTTTTAATCATCAATGATTTCATGTAAACACCCTTTTAATCGGTGCCATTTATTGTATAAACAAAAACCATTCATTTGCAACAATAATCTGACCCAAAATGTTTGAACGTTGTACTACATTTCCAAATTAAACTCTATTCCAAAATAAAACTAGTAACATTGTGTGTAGAGCTATTTATTATTTTTATACTAATTACATACTAATTATTATTATTATTATTATTATTATTATTATTATCATTATTATTATAGTTAACTTGCTTTTTTTGGATTACCAAAAACCTAAATGCCCACAAAAATGTGACTTCATCAATATGTAAAACCTAATAGTCAAATTTAGAGGAAACAAGCAATGCACAATATGGAAAAGACAAAAATAAAAAGCACTTCACCGGTGCTGGCATCACATTCTCTGAATCCACAACTGAGCCGGTGTGTGCAACAGGAAGTGGCATCAGACGAGCGTTTCTATGAATGAGACTATGAGAGTGTGTGGGATGAATCACCGCTCCCCTGTAAATCTGCAGGAAACTCTCCACGCAGGGCCTAATTTCCCCTTCATGTGCTTCAGTCGCACAAGAAGAAGGAACAGACGGATGCAAATGATCTCCGTTTACTCCTCTTCCTGCACTTGTTCGTGCGGTGGAGGAGCCTCGCTGGATCATCAAGCAAAAAACAAACTACAGAGAAAGTGGAGAGGATGTGCTGATCTAATCCACTCAAATGTTCTTTACAGAGCGAGCCATTCAGTTTAGACCAAGTCAAAAGCCAATAGAAAAAGTGAGTGTCGCATCCTTTCATGCACAATGAGCCTTAAAAAACAGACATTAAGTATTTTTCAGTGCAACTTTTAAAAAACAAAAGAGTTTTCTTGCCATTTACACTTTTTTTTTCCTTTTATAATTGTAATTATGAACATTTGTTTGAAAAGGATGCATTAAAGTCCACGTGAATAGAAAGTTGCAGAGACTTTTATTCCAGTATTTTGATGTCCAATGTCTGTTTTGATTGTAAGTAAATAAAAAGATGAATACATTTTAGCAGGTTAACTTGCACCAATTAATTAATTCATAAAGTATAACAAAATAATGCTAGCAAAATAAGATTTTTAACTAGATTTTTAAACTGATCGAATGAGGGAATAAACAGTCATTTGCAATGACTAGTTTCTAATATTACAAACTATTTTTATTTAAGACAAAGTTTTTCCTTTATTTTAATACACAAAATTATTTAAAAACACATCAGTGTTTTACAAAAATATTAAAGTTCCCTCAAAAAATTATCACTCCTTCTCGTTTAAACTACTTGTTTATAATGAGCTGAAACAACACAATTCTTGTAATTTCTTTGGCCAGTTTATTTGTTTTATGTTCAGTCTTTATAAGTTGTTTGTCTTAAATTTGTATAAACATGAACATGAAGATAACTTCAAATAAAACAAAGAGACTTCGAAATATAGGACACATAATAGACAAGAATGATATTTTCAAGCCTTTGAGTTTAAGTTAAATAAAATACAAAAGTATTTAAACTTTTATTTTACTTTTTTTTTTGGAAAATCCTGCCCTCAATAAAATTGATTTCATCCAATGAGTTATTTTTTTGAGTGTAGCAAATGTCACATTTATAAAATAAAAAACACCCAAGAACATATTGATATATTTTATTCATTTATTTGTATTTTCTCCATTTAATAAGTTTCTCTATTGAAGACAAAATATAGTAAATTATATTATGGGAAAATCACCTGATGCAAACTAGGCATGGGACGATAACTGTTTTCAAGGTAAGATTTTTTATTTACTTTTTTTTCTAGTTTATTTTAGGTGTAAATTGGAAAGACATCTGTGTTTTTAAAAGAAATGAAGACCGCAGAAGTCAATGATTCACTTGAATTATTTAGCCTGACATGTTTACTGCTCCAAAATGCTTTAAAAGTTTCTCAAAATTTTATATATTGTGTTTAAAGGGAAAAAAGTTTTTGTTTTTTCAGCCAGATATTTTAAAAGAATATATTTTAGAGCAATAAACGCAATACCGTCATACCGTGAAGCCATAATATTTTTATCCAAGGTTATCATACCGTCAGAATCATATATCGGCCCATGCCTAATGCAAACAAGGCTGCTCAGAATAGTTGGATTACATGTTGGATTGAGTTAAAAAAAAGAAACACATATACAACCTGAGGTTGAGTAAATCCTTTGATAAATTTTAATTTTGGAATGAACTAACCTTTCATATTAAAATAATTTCTCTATTTGGAAAGATATCCTTCATTTAGATGGACTGGAATGACTTTTTCTACACAGTGATTCAGCATAAATGCTAAAAAAAATTACAAAATAAACAGCCCTGTGTGTTTTTTAATGAGTCTAACAGTATTCAAGTACAGAAATTGAATAACCAAATGTAAAATATCACAGTCAATAATATTTTTATGTTTTAATCTTTAATAAATAATCTAATCCATAATAATATTGCAGGTACACACATTGCGATATCGATGCTCGAACGATATCTTGTTCAGCCCAACTTCAAAGCTTCATTTAAATCCCAATATATAAAATTAATTACTCTCCTACATTCTTTTACACAAAATATATTTAGTTTAACTCAGAATCCTTCTACATTTCAATACTTCATGCTGTCATTCAAAAAAGAATTCAAAACATGAGCAATATTGCATGAAGAATTTGCTGCCATCATCCAAAACAAAAGATAAGTCTTCCCTGAAGTCATCATCACCTACGTCCAGAGGAGAGTTCATTCCTGACGTGTTTGGGCAAGCGCCTGGAATCCATTGGGTTAAAGAAGCGATGCCAAAATCACAGAACCCCAGACTGCCCTCGCAAAAGAGCACCAGAACAACCCCACCCCGGCCCCCACGATTTTCACACACATTCTTGCAGTATGATGGAGCGAGCCAGTGGTCCCTGCAACAGCGGAGAGCCATTCTTTTCCCCTTTATCCTCCCCATACAGCGGTGACTAAGCCAGCTGGAATTCCTGCCTAATTATATGCCCACTTAAAGGGACAGATTCCTCTCTTGCCGTTTGCACCGCCGACGCCACACACAGTCAGGCCGATAACGGATGTTTCAGTATGCCTGAGCGTACGCAGCAGGAATCTGACTAAGAGACTTGGCTTCGATGAAGTGTGCATTTAAATCACAAATAGGACTCCATATAGACTTGTAGAAACGCTTCAAGGGCGAGTCCAGGTCATGTTTTACCACATGTTTTTTTCCCTAATCTCTGTTTAATGGCAAGAAGATTTTTTCAACACATTTTTAAACTTAATAGTTTTAATAACTCATTTCTAATGACTGATTTATTTTATTTTAGCCATGATGATGTACATAATATTTGACTAGGTATTTTTCAAGGTAAGAGTATTCAGCTTAAAGTGACATTTAAAGGCTTAACTGGGTTAATTAGTCACGTTAGTGTAATTAGGTAAATCATTGTATAACAATGGCTTGTTCCGTAGACTATTGCAAAAATATATTGCTTAAGGGCTAATAATATTGACTTTAAAAAATTTTTTTTTTTTAAATTAAAACTGCTTTTATTCTAGCCAAAATAAAACAAATAAGACTTTTTTCCAGAAGAAAAAAAATTATCAGACATACTGTGAAAATTGCCTTGCTCTGTTAAACATCATTTGAAAAATATTTGAAAAAGAATAGAATAATAGAGATAGTATTTTTTTAAAAAGGTTCCCGACCCCTGTATTAAGTGAAGTTAAAATGCAACTGCTTACTTTTTTCTTTTGGCACAATAGTGATAACATTTTTACCACAATACAACTTAATTAATTGAGTATAAACTAAACATTTAATAATAAACAAACATGTTACATCTATTAATATTTTTAAATAAATGTTTATCTAAAATCTTTATACCACAACATAAATGATTAATTTAGAATAAACAAACATTCATTCATTCAGCTAAGTTGCTTTATTCATCCGGGGTCGCCACAGCGGAATGAACCGCCAACTTATCCAGCATATGTGTTACACAGCAGATGCCCTTCCAGCTGCAACCCATTACTGAGAAACACCCATACACACTCATTCATACACATACACTATGTCCAATTTAGTTTACTCAATTCTCCTATGGTGCATGTCTTTGGACTGTGGGGGAAACCGAAACACCAGGAGGAAACCCACGGCAACACGGGAAGAACATGCAAACTCCACACAGAAATGCCAACTGGCTGGGACTCAAACCAGAGATCTTCTTGCAGTAAGGTGACGGTGCTAACCACTGCACCACCATGCCACCCATAAACAAACATTAAATCTAGTTCATTTATTCATTTTCTTTTCGGCTTAGTTCCTTTATTAATCCGGGGTCGCCACAGCGGAATAAACCGTCAACTTATCCAGCATTTATTTTACACAGCGGATGCCCTTCCAGCTGCAACCCATCTATGGGAAATATTAAATCTAGTAATATTTTTAAATAAAAATGTATCTAAAATATATTTACGTTTTCATTTTTGATCCAGGGATCTTCTAATAGTCGACAAATAATTTGCCGACATTTGAAAGTAACATAATTTAGTTTGTCAGGCGAATGCCTTTAACACAGAGATCGTCTTTTCTACTTTGACGTAAACTGTTATGTTTGTTTAATTGTTTTTTTTTAATTATATTTAGAGGAAACTGAACTGAAATGTTTAAATGAATCTTATTTTATTTTAAAATGTAAATACAGTCACTCGACGAACCATGCAAAGACATCAGTGAGCAAATCAAGGCAAAAACTAGTATAATTCTGTTATAAATGAGACATGTCCAATATGTTAAAAAATAATGTATTAGTTAATATAAGGCAATGTTTTCTACTCATTGATAAACATTATTAAATAAATTTGAAAATTACCCATGGAAAATATTTTACCTTCAGTCCACTAGCCTCAATCAAGTTTGGTTTTTGGCCCTTCATAAGAAAAGGTTTGGGCACCCCTAGTTTAAAACTTTAATTTAAAAAAATAAATAAATAAAACAGGTTGTTAAACTGTGTAAACTTCATGATTTCAGATAAATAGACACGCTTTTCATGCTCTATTTTATTTTTAATGCATTAATTTATTTATTAGTATTAAACCGAACTCAAAAAATATACAAGAAAACTGAATTCCTGGATTCCTCAAGTCTGTAGAGCCTTGTTCTACTGAACTCGTCCCTCATCTGGCACTTCTAGCTCTTTTTATCTAGAATAAACAGTTGTTATCGCACAATAAAGTTTGCCAAACTAGTAACCTTGATGAAGGCCGAGACATTGGGCATGATGGTGTCAAGGGCAGACACTGTCTTTGACTGTGACTCCGGCATTGAGCCGTTCTGGCAGAGACACAATACTCCTGCTGAAAGAGTTATACTGTCCGCCGGGGTTAATGAAGTATGTGGGAGAGGCAGAACACAAAGAGGAAGTCACACTATTGTGCTGCGCGGCCAGGCAGAAACCCAGCTTTTGCATGTGGGCAGATAAACGGACGGTAATTAAAACAAGGCCCCCATTCTCCGGTCGGCCCGTTTTGAGAGAGCCCCCTGAAGCGTTTGTCGGGGGCTGAATGTTTCCGGCCACGGTGCGGAGCGGATGAGATCACTCAGAAGCAGCTCATTAAGTGATGAGTGCTTTCCCTCCCGCGGCGCCCTCTTCGACTGGAAAACAGAGGCGCCGCTCGTAACTTACACTGCCGCGGTGCTAGTAGCTAAACGTCCACATGCTAAATCAAAACAAACGTCGACGCCTTCACTTCTTTACGCTGGCCATTTGTCAAAAAGCACTGGCAAAAGTTTAAGAGGTGCAGGCTGAGGCATTTGCAATCCACTCAAGAGAGAACAGAGATGCATTCTGAAAGTCTCAGAATTGGTTTCTTGACCAATTTTTCAACACGGCTGGAGCTCCTATGTACACGAGTCTTCTGAATACACTTTTTTTTTTTTTAGAGAAAGAGTTACACATCTTACTCCCAAAACTAATTAGTATTGGGTTCCATGGTGAATATAAATATTTGGTGGAGAAGTTTTTAAAAACTTTTATTTAATTTTTACTCTTAAAAAAATTAGGGGGCGACCAATATGTTTACATCCACCTTACTTTCATGCACCAGTGTTAAATGGAAATACAAAAATGCACATACAAAAAATGAAGAGACCATAAGGAAGTGCTGTTGCCTCACAGCAAGAAGGCCACTGGTTCGAGTCTGGACTGGGAAGGCATTAGGCGTGGGACGATACCGCAATTTGGAAAAGTCATGGCTTTAAAACTGCAAAAATGTTCTGCTATACCATTTCTAAGGTATGCAGAAGAGTTTTTTATTTATGTTTTTTTTTTTCTAGGACAACAGTATCTCCAGCAGAAAAGATATCCAAAGATGACGTTTTAAATTGTAAAGAAATCTGTTTTTTAAAACTAATTAAGACAGCATTTAGCCTGATATGTTTACTGCTCCAAAATTTTATAAATGTTTCTCAAAATAAAATACATTTGTTTTACACAGTAAATTTTGCTGTGTTGAATAAACTCTTAAAGAGTTAAATTTAACACTGTACGTGAGTGTATTTGGTCCCACTCAGAATTGGTGATAAATTAACACTTTTCACTGTGTTATATTTTCAGAGTAAAATTAACTCAATTTTGAGTTAAAATTCAACACTGGTCAACACTAAAAATTGTTAAGTTGTTTTACTCTACAGGGAAATTAACTCTGACTGGTGTTCCTTAAATTAACACCACACAAAAACTAACTCGGGTTAAATGTCAATATATCACTAATACAGAGTCGATTTACAACCCATATGGTGTTGCTATAACTGTCATTAATTCACTCTGGTGCAATTTTTTTAATGCTGTTGAACATACCAAAATACATTTTAACAGAAAATACAACAGAAAACCAAATTCAATATCATTTAAAACTTTTATTGAAACATTCAGGTTTACAAAAATACAAAAACATCACGTCTGCATAAAATGGCAATATGGTACAATATGAAGTACAGAATCTGTTGTACCATATTTTCTCTGAAGATCAAATGGTTTGAAATAACACAGCTCGTTAACATTGACTACTGTTAAAACTTTGTCTGGATGCAGTCTGACTGTGAATGCATGGTAATGCTCATCAAAACATATGGTTTCCATTAGTGTGCCACATAACAGTACATTTTCATCTTTGACAGCTAGAGTCATGATCTTACAAAACACTGGCATCTCACAAGCTACTTCTGTGCAGATAACGAAGTCAGGACGATACTCTGTGCCATGATGTTTGACCCACTTTACAGCATAGACCATTTCTGACATAACCACTCCTAATTTTAAAGCAATCTCTGGGCCACCCCTAATTTCCCCAAGTTCCACCATCTTTCCTGGGCCAAGAGTCAGTCTGTACTGACTAAAAGACTCCCAATACATTGCCATACAACTCTGGTGCTTTTTGGCGAGTGTTTTGGTGATGTTTTTGAAACTTTTTAATTGTGTTTTAAAAAATTTGTGCTTAGCTTCATAACGCATACACCACATGTGCAAAATTGGTCCAATTTTTCTTATACACTGTGGGTAATGTATCATGATGTGATGTTTTGGCAGAAGATTTTTTTGGGGGAATAATTTTTTAAATAGCCGATGATGTTCAATTATTAAATGTTTAAGATAAGTGGTCATGCCATCTGTTAGGACAGGTGAAAAGACAATGTTAACAATCTGCAGAAGTAAAAGTAAAAGATGCCAGTGTTTGTCATTTTTTTGTATTAAATCCCCGAAAATTAAAGGCAAATTGCGCAATAAGCACCAAGATTGGATAGCATTTAAACCTAAATCATTGCTTTCATCAAGCAATTTGACCTTTGGAGGACGGTTTCTCTGCTGATTGTAACCATAGTCAAAAGCATGTACTCTACCATCAAGATCATTGGCACTCAGAAAATTATGCTGAATGTACTGCAGAACAAGTTTTACCTCTAGCTGGGCAACTCCTTCTAGAATGTCGTGCATTATATCAACAGCAAAATTGTTGGCGGTGTTGAAATATTTGAGTGAATTTAATAAGCATGCCCTTTTGACGCCATACACGTGAGGTAGTTTAGGGTCAGTCTGTAAAGTTTGACAATGCAGAGCATGCATCTCAGCAGTTCTTAGTTCAACCTCAGGACTATCTTCAGAGAACACTGACTGAAACTGATCCCTCTTAAGCAGACAAAAACGACAACAATATCGAGCCCCAAATGATTCCAGAAAGCCAAACAAGCTGTGCAGGCCCAGATTATCCCCTGTGACTTGAACGATAGTACCCTTAATACATCTTCCAGTCACTGGATTCTTAACTCCTTCAATCTCAAGCACTTTCAGATCATCAACCAGGGGTTCGATTATGGAATTAAAACCATAGCGCTTAACATCCTGTGCATGAAAGAGGGCACATAAATGAATATTAACCAGTGAGGAGTTAAAAACTGGGGGGAAATTTCTTAATGAAAAATAGATTGCACCCAATTTATGTATACCTTTCTTTGAGCCCAGTGGATTAGCGGTCTCAAAATCATCATAAAATAACTGAATTTGTAAGGCATCTTTTTCTGTATGGAATAAGGGATTGCTTTTAAAATGTGCTGCATCACTTAAGTCCACATAAATTCCTTCCTTTGGAACGTGTCTGGGTTTAAACAAATGGGTAAGTTGTGGATTTTTTAAAATTGTCCTTAGCGTTTCTAAAATGGGAATATAAGAAAACTTATCCGTCACAACAACTTGATCATATGTGCCTGTAGTTTTATTTCTTCTGCTGTCAAATCTTGTGCCGAGTACTATTTCACTAGGTTCAACAGTTCCCCATTTCTCTTTAAACAGTCGCTGTCGCTTGACTTCAGAATTTAACAAAGTAAATGGATTTTCTAAATTTGTAAATGTTTCCTCAATTTTTCTTTTACTAGCAGTGTCCTCAGAAGATAGACAGAGCAAAGCTGCATCCTGGGCTTGACTATGAATCTCAAAAACCACTTCTTCCATAGATGAAACAAAACCATTTATAGCAGACTGACTTAGTCCAGCAACTTTCAGTTGTGCAACAGCAGACGCACACATATCTAAAGTGCTCTTATTAGATTTTAACATTACAGATGTTGTGGCCACTTCTTCAGCACTGTCACTCTGATGAAACATTTCAGCACTACTTTTTTCCTCTGCAGTCTCACAGATGCCACTTGGGTCACAACTCTGTTCACATTGTTCTGGATGTTTTACATTCAAATGTTTCCTAAAACCTGAGAAAGTACCGAACTCAGAACCACATCCTCCCTCCAAACATTTAAGTCGGAGGCTCTTTCCAGGAACCAAACCATGAACTAATCTGAAGTGTCTAACGAGCATTTTTGAACCATTTAATTCAGTCTCACAAACAAAGCACTTCATGAGTGCACCAGAACTGTAGGCACCTAGCTAAGCAGCCTTGCTCTAACCTCAGCAACACGAGGACTTTCTTTCACTTTGCCAACATCTATGTTGTACACAGTGGTTTGAATGAAAGTGTACATGTTGTGCAGCATAGTGTTGTAAGAGGTGCCAAAAACATAATGCGCCTTAAACAGTTCATCAAAAGCACCAAGAGAAGAGGCTGACTTGCAAGGAATGGCATGCTGATCAAGGATGATGAAGTACTGGTGAACTGAATCCTTCTGAGGACCCACAGCCAGGAGATAGGGCTGAGCGCTCGCAGAGATGTCTTGCAGGTGTTCCTCGATGTTTGTTCCACTCTAAAAAAAAAGCAAGCAAGCGAAAAAGAACCATCACTAACAAGTTAAATACTAGAAAACTACGACAGAACAATAATTAAATAAAACCAGCAAACAAACCTTCTTGAAGACAACAAGATATTTTTCTGCTTGAGAAGCAGAGACTTTGCCTGGTCTCTTCCGGCCTTGGGCAGATGGTGGGATCAGATGCAACGGTAGTAGTACTGAAGCAAGGTCACTGTCCCAAACTGTTTAAACGGGTAACAAACAATTGGTTAACATAAATGTTAACTCACTGCAAAACAATGTCAAAAACTAAAAGTTAACTACATAAAAAAAGCTAAGAAATATATATATATATATATATATATATATATATATATATATATATATATATATAAAATTATTTGTAAATCTGATTAAACTTTGATCCAAACAAACAACATATAAAAAAAAATTGCTTGAATATAATTTGCAAAAATATGAATGAATTCCAATTGAATATGAACAATATTGAAAACTAAACGGAGTGTGACTATGGCTTACTTTATTCATGCTTAGGTTCCTTTATATAATTCTAATAAATATTTTATAAAACATTACCCAAACGATAATCAAATTTCTTACCGATATGAGCACCTTCTTCAGAGTCATCACAAAGAGATTCTGCTGCTAGCAGAAGTTCATGTAAATCGCTGGTGGCAGGAAGCCTTTTGCACTGCTGAATGACTTTTTTCTTGAACGCTGTTGTCCACTTCTCTAGCAGCTTTCCTGACACTCCTTCTCCAAACATCAGAACAAATTCTTGCTCAATCTAACAACAAATAACATTTTAATTATTGTAATGCTCTTAGGGTCAACTCATGACACCACTGACTATTACATTTTTATACAACAAACCATTTATCAAATATGATTATAAACACTTACCAAGCCTTTAATGTCCTTGAAACGAGGAAAAATTGTCAATATATCACTTGACTGCATGGGATCAAGAACCATCTTGCGACGATAGTCAAATGTCAGTTTCATTTTTTTCTTGATGGCATCCTCATCAGCAGAATGGTTCATGAAAGCAATTGCTTCCTTGCATTCATCCTCACTCAAGACAATCTCCGGAGTAAACTCTGAATGTCTTGCTACAGTTGGTCCACCAGACCCCCGCTCAGCATACAACACTTGACCTGACAAACGACAAAAAATTTTAACTGTTGGTTCATACAAAATAAGAAACAATCATCCAAGCACAAAGAAAATTAGGTTTCTACATTTCTGGAGTTTATTTTGTACCTTCAAATGATCCTCGTCGTTCTTTAGCCAGGTTTCTCTGTATAGTTTTGATTCTCCATGCCAAGTACCCGGTGCCACTCTCACCATCATAGTAATGCTCCTAAGAATATAAAAAAATAGGGTAAAAAGTGGGACATTCAGGCAAAATATATTATCTGTAGTATGGGTGTGTAAAAAAAATGACAAGACAAATTAAAAATTTAAAAAATGTGCAAGACTTACAAATCCATTTTTGGAGAAGGGGTCACTGAGGTAAGGGAACAAAGTCACAATTCCTCTGGCATATTTTTCTTTGACCAGCCTTGGTGGGGACCCTCTGCATAATAATAAATAATTATTACAAAAAAAAAAAAAAAAAAGATGCACAACTATATCAAGAAGCTATATATACACAAATCAGTACTATGCAGTTTACCCATTCTTTTCGGTCATATCAGCTGCCAGGATATTAACCATTTTTCTTCTTGTTTCATCCCTCAAAGACTTTGTTTTGTTATACTCATTTATTATACTCTCCCCTCCAGGTTTCTGGACAAGAACAGATTGCACCAGCTTTAAAAATAAGAGGGTAAAAGGCATGTTAGAAAAAAAAAATACGGCTAAAAAAAAACATCTTTAAATTAAAATAACTGTAAATATATATATATTTTTTTTACTTTTAATCATTTTATATTATTAAAAAAAAAGAGAAAAAAAAGTCCACCTTTTTTGCTTCATCATCCAGCTTCATTTGCTTACTAGCAGGGCCTTCTTCAATAATGAGTGTGTCCTGCGAGTCAGGAGAGTCAATGGATGAAGACAGAGACTGATCTAAATGCACAGAAGATGATTGTGGAGAGGCCGGTTCCAAGTCTGTTAGCACAAAAAATAAAAGGAGGGGGGATGAGCAAGTCTCTATTACACAAAAAAAGTGAAACATTTCAGTCAAGTAATCTGATAAATACAAACCTGCACCATGTTTTAAGGTAAGAACGCCAACGGAGGGATCTTTGATTAACTCCTCAAAAACATCACCATCCACCTCAGTCCCAGATTCATCCACAACCTTCACGTTCTCAGGTACATTTGGAACCCCAAACTTTAAAAAGGCTAAAGGATATGTAAATAATTTATTGTATAATAACAATAATAAAAATGTCAAAGCTGAATAGTTATATACAGGTAACTCTGAATATTATCAAGAAACGTAACACAGCAGCATATACATCTGGATAAAAATTGACCACATACCAAACAAGAAATCTGAATAACGTCTGAATAACATAAGTGTAATTATTTTTTACCTGCAGACAAAAAGTCCTCCAGGGTCAGATTGGATATTTTAACAAACTTTTGGGCATCCCCAAATTTCACCTTTACCAGCATGCTCTGTAAGAAAAGACCATTTGTTTCATACATGTGACAATGGGGGAAAAACGTTTAATTCCACATGTTATATATTTAATAGGTTTGTAAATAACACATAGGTTTATAAATTATGTAGCAACATTGATAACCAATAACATATATTTCTTAATTAATAATTGGTCATCCCAGTAAGTAAAGAAATTTCACAAGTACTAAAAGGTTTTACTCACATTGTGATCTGTAGAGCCTTACATGTACAAAACTTGGGAAAAAAGAAAACACCAGTATGTCAACAATAATTTTCCTGTTATGTCAAAGAACAACACACATTCACCACAGAAAAAAAGATTATTCCAATACACTTGATTTTAAAATACTGTATGTGCTGTAAGGTTGTCACTATACTGAATGTGGGTACCAATCAGTACTTAGATAAAAAAACGTCAATTTTTCCGCTTACATTTAGGCGCCTCTGAGCGCGTTCTTAAACGGCGCTGATTTGCCAGTGTTCACGTGCTCACCAGAAATGGCTGTGAATAGCCGTGAACGTCATCAGTTCACCGCAGCGCGCACTTCACCGCTGTTTACCGGGTGCAAACACACCACTTGATCGTTTTTAAGACGCGAAGATGAGCTGGTGTGTATGTGAGCGGATATATGAGAGATCCGCTGGGGAATCGCGGCTTTAAACGATTCGGTGTCCTTGTATCTGTGTTTGCAATCGGTAGACAGCGGTTACGTGCGGTGAACTGATGAGCTTCACGGCCAATCGCAGTCATTTCTGTTGAGCACGTGAATACAATGGCCAAACGCCGCTGTTTAAGAACGCGCTCAACAGCGATTAAATATTCGCAGGACATGGACGTTTTTTAAAATGTCAGTAATTGTTACCGAAAGGCACCGATATACATCATCTAGCCAACACTAATATGCTGTTAAAACGTAACTTCTTAACAGAAAACGTTAATTAGAAAATCATTTGAAATGTAACTGGAAACATTTAACCAGCACTGAGCTCGACAGCCATAAAGAGACAGTTATTTTAACACTACATATGCTTATATCTTATAACTTTTCTCTGTACCATCTTAATACATGTTGAAACAACAAAATACTGGCCTACCTGGGAGAGCTCAGATTTGCCTTCAAAAACAACTTCGAGGCTAAATGTAGCCAACCGTCTTCTTCAGAGAGTTCACCGTTCAAAACTAAATGAATATAAAAATGAGATTTAAAAACTCGCAAGAAAAAAACGATTTAAGATCATTGGCGTTTAAGCTTCATCTTTAACGTTACCACACTGTGATAAAATCTAATGGCACAGCCATAAATTGACTCATATTCGATGTTTTATCTAAAAAAAATTGCACAAAACTCATCAAAGTACAACATATGCCGTAATATTAGCACATTTACTCACAAACATTGATAAAATGAAGTTTAAAGACGTTAAACTAGAGAGCTTACCTGTACGCATGAGGGAGCAGAAAATGGCGACGATGAAAGTTCTCTGCAGGGGGTAGATTGAGGGGCGGAGCTTAACAGAGCAAAGTTAACGACGCAGAATACAACTCTGATAATTTTCACCAACACAAGGGGGTGTCTTTCACCGTTTCTTGTAAAACTAACTCATTATGAGTAAATGCAGATTAACACAGCTTAATTAACACAGCGGATTTTACTGTGTAAATATCTGGGTAAAAACAAAAACTTTATTTACTTGTATTTTGAGAAACTTTTATAATATTTTGGAGAAGTAAACATGTCAGGCTAAATAATTCAAGTGAATCATTGACTTCTGCTGTCTTCATTTGTTTCAAAAACACAGATGTCTTTACAATTTAAAACACCATCTTTGGAGATCTTTTCTGCTGGACATACTGTTGTCCTAAAAAACTACAACAAAAAAAAAATGTAACAAAAAAATCTTACGCATACCTTAGAAACGGTATAGCAGAAAAGTTTGGCGGTTTAAAAACCTTGACTTCCTAACTGCAGAATACCTTGACAACAGTTATCATCCCATGCCTTGGACAGGGTCAGGTGGCATTTCTGTGTGGAGTTTGTATGTTCTCCCAATATTGGTGTGGATTTCTTCCAGATTTCTTCTCCAGATTCCTACACAAATGCCAACTGAACCAGCAGAGGCTTGAACCAGCGTCCTTCTTGCTGTGAGGTGATTCTGCTACCCACTGTGCCACCGTGAGGCCCAATATCAAAGTGGTTTGGTATTATTACCACCAGAATTGTCTTGAACAGCTGCACTCCCAAAGACAGTTCAGACTGCCTTCACTGCATTTCATCTTCACCTTCTGAGGTGCAAGTCATTTATTATATTAGAAAAATGGCCACAGTGGTTTCTCCTGCCGTAACAATTCTTTTTCTTATTTCTATAAGAGACAATTTTATTTTCTTTGCATCACTGAATGGAAAAGGTGCTTTATTTGTGATTGTTTTATGCAATATTCCAGTATTGTGCATCATTTTTAATTCGCATCTTTGAATAGAAACATACCCAAGGCGCCAAACTTAAGTCACTCAACACCTTAGCAACTGCATACCACCACTGGAGCATCTTGGCAGTGAGTTCTCCAATATTTGTTTCACGTTTCAAACTAACATTAACAAAACATTACACATTATAGCTCAATTTGATTAGCAAACCAATTTCTGCATTGCTCTGTCCAGTCTGCACTTTCTAGATCAGAAAGGGAATTATTGTATGCAAAAAAAAGAAAAAAGAAAGAAAGCAAAAGTGAGAAGCAATAATGCAGCAAATTAAAAACTGCCTAATACCTTGTGGTATTCAGAGCAAGGAAGAAATCTCCAGTTTTGAGTCATAAGACATTGTAATCTATTCGGCTAAAGCGCTCGACATTTCAGTGACATTTTCGCCTGGTCTCCACCCAAAGGTGGCCAGCAGAGAGATGAAAGAAAGCATTTACCTGTCACCTGTGAAAGACCACTCCAAAATCTCACTACTTCATCAAACCTCACGGCAGACGTCCAACTCTCTTCTACCAAGGTCCCAAAGCAGATCACAGTAAAGTAGTCAGCCAAAAAAAAAAATCATTTTTTTGTCTCTTCAAAGGATGCAAAAGACACATTCCAGAGCTGTCATTCTGGTCTGGACAGTTTCTTTTCACTGAAGAGCCCGTAAGAATGTATCTAACTTCTAACTTGTCCAATAAACAAACTGCATGACAACAGCAAACCTCTTCATGAACACTCAAAATAAGGGGTGTAACAGATCACGGTTGATCTGTGATTTGTACAGATCACTACCCACGGTTCGGAACACATGTTGCCCATGGATTATTACTTTTTTTTTTGATAGATTAATCCTAAATTTGTGTGATCACAGAGGGATCGCCTCTTGCATGATTCAAATCACATGTATGAAAGCATTTAGTCTTTCGTGTAAAATGTGATGATGACGGAAGAAGTTGTGGTACGTTATTCAGGATGTGGTGGGTTTCTTAGGCTATTAAAGGTGTTTTCTGTCACTACTTGTTTAGCCTGCGTTAATGCATTCAGTGTAAGTTTCACAATTAGTCATTAAAAGATCGAGATCTCAACAACCATGTAAAAAATCATGAATGATGGTGATTTGCATGTTTCTTAATCCTTCGAATCGCTGCATTCAAATCTGAAAACGCAAAAATCTAGAGATTCAAGAGATTCGGTGTTTAGTAAATTGAGTTAGTTATGTAAACAGTCAAATAACACAGAAGTACTGGGATAACAGTTTAGAGTTTAGATAAAACCACTGATGTTTATGGTAAAGATTAAAATCACCGCCATGTGCATTACTTGACGCTCAAAAATGAAAGTTGTAGGCAGCAATTACATTATTTAACTAACAGGTGGCGACAACCAGCCATCAAAAATATGCCACTGAATAATTCATCAAAAATGATCCATCTAGCGATGAAACAAAGTTTTAAGTCAATAACTGAATCATTTATTTAAAATGAGACCAAAAATAAATATAGGTTGTACAAATTACAATGTTGATTTATACAGTTAGAAACAGTAGTAACAGTGAATTTTTCACAGCACTGAATATTTTACTATTAAATTTTATTCAGCTGATTATTTCTTCATTATATTATAAATAAAATTACAGGTTCTCAGTTTTGTTTGTTAAAACCAAGAGTCTTGCAGTACTGTTTTTGTAATAAATGGAAAGCAAATTACATTTGTCTCCTCCCCTTTTGGGCTAATCCGAAAAATGGTCCGATCCGTGACTAAAAAATCATGACGTGATCCGAACCATGGAATTTGTGAACCATTACAGCACTACAGAAAATGAATTATTTACATGTCAATTATGCATCTTAATATTTTGCATACGTGTTTTCCAAATGCAAATCTTGTGGTGTAAAGGAAAAAAAACGTCTCGAAAGGCATCATATTGCACTGAAGCATCGGTTACTGAGATAAGCATCCAATACGGGTGACATTTACAGCTTCAGGGTCAGTGTTATGATCAAACTGTAGCTAACAAGGTATTGAAAAGGTCATGTTTGTGTTTGCAAGTTCCTGCTAAGTATCGCATGCTTGTGAGAAGCTTTTATTAGTGTTTGCTTTCTTGTTACTGGACCTTGCTTTTCTTTAGTATCTTAACAAATACTTGTTTTCAGAATGAAGTATAGTAGTCAACATATAAAGCGGGTCAAAAAGGCCTTTTTCAAAATTGTCCTAAGACAAGAACGGGTGTTGTTAAATAGTTTTAGGCCAACTCCGAGGAACGGTTTTGAACCACTTCAAATGTTGACTAATATATAAGATTTATGGCAAACAGTTACAATAAAATGTAAATAATTACAGGCATAGTTCAGATGTTTGTCATCAAAACCTGTACGTTTTTCAGTTTCTGTGAAAAGTCTAATTAAATTCCTGAAGACCAGGGCTCGCACAATCTGTTAGCTCGACATCCCAGGGCTATTGATTTTTTTAGTCGGGCAACCAAAATTGTGACTTTAAAAGGGTGGTCCACTACAATATTAGTTTTTAAACCTTAATTGAGTGTAATGTAGCTGTGTGAACATAAACAACATCTCTGAATGTAAGATGCTCAAAGTTCAATGCAAAGGGAGATATTGGCTATTACAGAGTTAGCTTAGCAAAGCCTATTGCGATTGAAGTTTGAGGACTACAAAAAATACTCCCTGGTTAATGATGTCATAAACCCTTCAGGTTACAAGCATTCACCCCACGCAGCGAAGGGGCGTGGCCAGATGTGCTGTAATGTTATAGTAGGACGCTCCCTGGTGACATGGAGTCGATCTGCAAATCTCAGCACATTATGTTAGCTGATCAATAAGACCCTCTTGGGGGCGAGCGTTTGGAGGACCTATGACAGTCATTTTCATGTTAGCTTTTTATGATCAAAGTAAGATATATGAAAAAAGAACGTACGTTTTCACAAATGAAGCATAAGTACACATTGCTTTGCACCCCATAAACACAAATACACTCTGGACCACCCCTTTAAAACACTCCAGTGCCCCCGTAACTGTGGTTACATTCAGTAAACACTGGTGAGTTCGGTGAACTGATGACCTTCATGGCCAATCACAGTCATTTCTGTTGAGCACATGAACATAAAGACAAATCAGCTGTGTTTAGGAACGCGCTCAAATGTTAGCAGGAAATGGACGTTTTTAAATTTTCAGGACCAACTGGTACCGAATTCCAGTATCATGACAACACTAATCCGTAGTATTTCTTTTCCATTTCTTGGAGTCAATTTTTACAGCTTTTGTTAAAATATCGTCTTTTATGTTCGACAGAAAGTTTGAAAGAAAGTCATAAAAGTTTTGAATCATGGTCAGTAAAAAGTGAGTAAACTTTCTATTTTGGGTGAACAATCCCTTTAACACTGTTTGGCAAGTAAACACCCTAGTGACCATTTAGCAACACCACTTCAAAACACCTTAGCGTGCTCATAGCAATACCTTGCCACAAAGAGTTTTGAGGAGCACCTACTCAGCAACATTACGATAATACCACAATATCTGCAACTCAACTCACGCTGAACTGTTAAGTAGTCTATCTGATGTGGGCTCTTTTCTGTGTGCAGACATTTGCAGTAGGCTCTATATACTCTAAATGTAGCTGAAATGCAAAGTACAAGGCTGGTGAACAACAAGTCCTGACTGGGTAATTAAAGAGCTGGGAAGAGAAAAAAAAAGCAAAGGCAGACTGACTGGAAACCACTACCAGCCCTTGAAGAAACATCTGTGTTAAAGGAAAACAAGGTAATTATATGGAAAGAGGGAGGAACTGCTGAAGTATTTAGCCTTCAGAGAGAGGCGCTTTGTCTGCCACTGCAGCATCCTTCTGTCCAAAAAGACCACAATAGTGGAAAACTACAACCAGACCTCTCCAAATATACGTATTTTACATCTTTCTTTCACCTCGTGAAAAATCTCTCCAAACATTTTGCTTGTTTTTATCCGGCATATTACCATTGTCGGAAATTTCCACATTCCAAGGACACTTCCGGCCACAACTTTGTTGTGGACGAGGACATTATCTTCAAAGCCCAGCGCAAGCGAAGCCCCCCGCAAACACCAGACTCTATTTTTCACTGTGAACGTGAGCCAAAAGGAAAAGAAACTAACATACACAAAACACACCCAGCAGCAAACTTGCACTTTCTTCTTGCCTGTCATACATGAATCAGACTTATTAAACTTAATGGCAGGGAATGAATACTAGATGACCTTGTTTTACTTAACTAATAACAACTTGAGAAAAGCTCTGGCTGATGCTTGGTTTAAATGCATTACATCAGTGTAGGGCTGCACGATATTGGAAATATCTGATATAGTGATTTTTATTTTTCTGCGATAAATATTGCTATGAATACAGTAGGCATGGGACGAAAACCGTTTTCAAGGTATACCGCGGTTTGGAAAATATTTTCTGCTATGATGTTCCTAAGGTATGAGTAAGATTTTTTTTATTTACATTTTTGTTGTTGGTTTTTAGGTGTAAATTGGAAAGACATCTGTGTTTTTAAAACAAATGAAGACAGCAGCAAGTAAATGATGATTCACTTGAAATATTTAGCCTGACATTTTTACTGTTCCAAATCATTTTAAATGTTTCTCAAAATGAAATTTATTGTGTTCAAAGGGGAAAAAGTTTTAGATTTTTAGCCAGACATTTAAAAAGAATATATTGCATACTGTGAAACCGTGATATTTTAATCCAAGGTTATCATACCGTCAGAATCTTATACCGGCCATGCCTAGAATACAGTGTCACAAATTAGTTTGAATAGCACTTTGAGGTTTTCTGGGGAGTCTCTCAGAATTCAGGTACAGAAACTGAACAATCACAATGAAAAAAATTCCTTTCTTCGCTTTGTCTCATTTCTAGTACAAAAATCAAAAATCTCTTAGATCCAAGAAAAAATATTGTTTTGTTTTTAACTTCAGAGGAAATAAGGCAAAATTTGTTTTTCCTTGACAAAAGTAAATTTATCTGCCAGTGGGGTAAGCAAAATAATCTTGTTTTCACTTTGAAATGTAGATATTTGGACTCGAAACAAGAACAAAAAGATAAGATTTTATTTATTTATTTATTTTTTGCATAAATCAAATAAATTTTATATAAATACAGTAATTAAACACAATTCTCTTAGCTCCTGGTCAAAAATTAATCAGACTCAACATTGCATATCTTGTGATGTGAAAATTGCGGATGCACACATTGCGATATCGATGCTGAAACTATATTTTGTGCAACCCTACATCAGTGTGTTGCAAAATAAAGCAATTCATAGTCGATTCAAGTTAAATTCTCAGCATTACCACAAGAGGTGCTATAGTGACCATTAGCCTATCTGCATTTTTACATTGAAGTTTATGTGTACATGACAACATTGTTCTAATACAAAGGTTAAAACAAAAACAGAAAAGTGCGCACATCAAAAAATCTCTTGAAGGCAGGTGCTCGTTCAAAAAGTATGCTCAATGTCAATCAAAAAGGAGAAACGGCACACTGCCACTTTAGCTCTCAAAACATTTTTTTAATAATATGCAACGTTTCGACCTACATGGTCTTCATCAGGTAAAGAGACATACAACTGAATGCGCAAGAAATTATTCTAATACAAAGGTTCCCAAACTTTTCTGCCCACGACCAACAAAATAACAATGCCAGTGACTCACAACCCCCACTATATTCTGAGGTGGTTATACATAGAACCGTGCACACACATCAATAGATATAAAATCAATCCGCCGAAAAATCAATCTGCTGCATCTGACGCTATTGCTGTCTTTAATATAATGTAAACAACTCAGGGGTTGCAATCCAAAGGAAAAAAAATATAAATAAAAAGATTGGAAAGGCTGATGGCTTTTTATTTGCATGTTGTTGTTTTTTTAAATGTAACTACTAATTACTGTTTTAATCTTCTGCAGGTTATGAATAAAAATAAGTTCATTCTAATACTTTAACAAAATGAATTCTATTTTAGAAATCACCAAGCTACCCACCTCTTACTGTGTCACTCCCCCTCAGGGGGTTCCGACCCCCACTTTGGGAACCACTTTTCTAAAAGCTAATTTATACTTCTGCTATATTATTTATACTTCTAATTTATACGCCTGCCTTGCGTGTAGCCGTGCATTTATACTTCTCAGAGCTGTTTGTGCTGCTCTGCAATAACATTTCCGAACACTAGCAGGCAGAGAGGTTTTCATGTTCCTTTGTATCGAGTTTCTTCACTGGTGTTTTGTTTTTTCCTGAGCGCTAGCTTAATGTATAAACTAAGTAGCTCAAACTCATTCAGAGGTGGGAACTGGCGGATGAGCAACAACTTTAATCATAAGGTAAACACAAAACAAAAGTTTCCACCTAGAGCTGCTGCACGGGACTCCACATTTGTAAACAAACGCTCCATCAGGCTGCACAATTCACAGCTACCAAGCAGACCAATCACAGAGCTTGCGCTATGCGTCGTTGCGACTTGTGGTTACGTTTTTTTGAGAGATGCACGTCAGCATCGGCGTCAGCCACGACCAGGGCTACGTGACCGCACGAAGGCTGCACCGGACTATACATGTGCACTTGACGCATAAGTATAAATCAGCCTTACGAAACTACAAGTTGCAATCCACAAGTTACTTTGTAACCAACTTACAATCTTAATAAATTGCGACCATTCGCAAACATTATTGCAAAGTTGTGTGGTAGAGGCTCAAGTTAAGGAAGATAACTTGGAATTTAACAAGCAGCACAATCTGTATATATTTGCAATATCCATTCCATAACTAAAAACCAATCTATATCACCAGAGTCCCACACAGAAGGCAAAGTGTGATTCTATACAACTAGGGACGCATCGAAAGGAAAAGATCCCAGTAACTCTAAAATATTAGAAGACACCCATTAACTGACCTTTTTGGCAATGGTTGGAGGTCCAGCATCTCGTACACTGAGAGTTGTCCTCCATGATTCCAGGACAAACATCTCCGCACTCCTTGGACTGCTTATTTCCATCAATGAAATTGTTCAATTCAGCATCCATAATGAGAGACCAGTCCACCGAATCCAAGTAGCAGAGCTCGGGATTCTTCTCAATCCGTATTGCGCCCCGTGTGATATTCCGCAAGTTGTAGAGGCCGATGTCCTTCAGGCTGGTCAACTCAAATATGACCAGGGCGTAGTTGTAAAACAAGTTGCGGCCACGGATCACGGCCAGGTTTGGAAAGAGGGTGCTGAGGCTTTCCAGTCCCGAGACACGGAAGAGGAGAAGGTAATCCGTAATCATGGTCAGTTTGGGGAAGCTGAGGGTGCGGAAGACCTCCTGGTTGTTATTGTTTTTATCTCCAATGAGGAGGATCTGCAGGTATCCCTCAATCACAGTACAGTTCTCCAGCCGCTTGAAATTACTGATGTCGTTGCCAATATCGATACCTGGACCACAGACTGAAACGAGAACAACAAAACAAATCATCAGATGACAACGTGTAAAGTTCGACCCCCTAATGGAGCAATGCTTTTGAGACAATTGTAGTGATGGCGAAAAAAACCTGAACATTAATATCTGAATTAATAGTATGATGATTCATGGAAATGTTGCACAATTTGCAGACTAAAATAAACCACAGGTGATTCTATTCTGTTGTGGATCTTAGTCATTCTAGACGCAATATTTAATTTAATTGGAAGGAAATCTGTAGGGACTTTCTTACATGCACATTAAATTAGCTGTACTTCTGTCTTAAAAAGATGGTCCATCCAAAAATATGTTGTTCCAAATCTGTATTGCTTTCATTTTTCACTGGAACGCAAAACTCTCTGCGTCTGTGTTCAGAGTAAAGATCTGATAACTAAAAAGGGCCAGACTAAATTATGCCTACTTGGATGCAAATAATATGAAAGCATTGAATAAAGTTTCTAGATCACCTATGAGCAGCATTAAATAGTCTTGTGTAAAAACAGATAAAACCTATAGAATATTTAACCTTTTACTTGCTGTGTGAATTTCATCATCAGAAAAGTATAAATGTCCTATACCCTATGTTTGTAACAGTACATTGTACAATAGATTTCTGTGTAATAATTAGTTTATCCACAAGGTGTAAGCAGTGCATTGGAGACAATAGATTCTCAAGGTAGCCAAAAAACGGCATTATTGACCGCGCATTTGAAAGATCTCATCCCTATGCCCTAATGCCTCTGATAGGCTTCTGGAGTGATGGCTTCTAAAGAACTAGGCCATAAGGACACCAAACAACTCCCCTGCCAAAGCATCTATCAGTTGTACCCTTCGAAATCCTTTATTTAGAAGGGCTATTTGAAGTGGACAGTTTTGAGCACTTGGGTTTGAAACAACACTTCAATATGGTGGCCATGAGTGTTTTCAACCTGAAAAGCCCCTCGTAGGGCGATAAAGAACGTTTGAAATGCACCATGTAACATGAGCGTGTACCAGCTTTTAATTTTCAACAATTAGGAATGGGATGATAACCAGTTTCAAGGTTTAGCTTGGTTTGGAAGAGTCAAGATTTTAAAACTGCAAAAAATTCTGTTATACCGTTCCTATGATTTATATGCATGTTATTCGCTTCATAACTAATTTATTTAGTTTTTAGTGCAACAGTGTCTCAAGCAGAAAAAGTCCCGACACATCAAAAGCTACTGGTCAGCTTACGATTCAGCAAACATTTTAGAAAACAGCTTTTTAAAACTAATGAAGATAGCAGAAGTCAATGAGTTATTTTAATTATCCTGACATGTTTACGGTTGCAAAAAAATCTAAATAATTAAAATATATTGCGTACAATGAGGAAGTTTTGAGGAGTTTTTTACCCAGATATTTAAAAAGAATATATTTTAGAGCAATAATCACAATACCGTGAAACTGCGATATTTTTATCCAAGGTTATCGTACTGTCAGAATCTTATACTGGCCCATGCCTAGCCATATTTGATTCCTATGACGAGAGATTGTAACAAATGTAATAGGTATCTTTCGATTTTTTTCGATGATGCTTATTGATACAGTCTCTTACCATTACTTTTATGGGCAAGATGTGAAGAAATTCTAATTTAATTAAGCTTTACAGCAGTTTATAAATACCTGCAAGTAGGGCTGTGCAATATGGACAAAATAATCATGTTGCGATTTTTGGAACGAATATTACAATTGCGATTTTATTTGCGATTTTGGCAACTGTTTTTTCTTTTTGAAAAAAATAAAGCATTTCAACATGAAAAAATAAAGATGAACTAACCTCATTTCCAGTCATAACAATAAATATTAACTGACGTAAATCAAAACCACCTATTCGGTTCTCCCGCTCAACTTTGTTGTGCGCAGTGTGAGCTCTGATTGGTTAACATCTTTCTCCCGCTCAGCCTGGCTGTAATTTCCCGATGTGCTGCATCAGCTCTGATTTGTTAACATATTGAAATCTATTTTAAAATGAAAAAAAATAAAAAATCTAAATAAATTAATAGATAAAATTGCAGCCTTTGCGATTTATAAATTGCATGTGCTTAAATCTCAATTTTTTTGTGATTGCGATTAATTGCACAGCCCTACCTGCAAGCAAACAGAAGTAGGTGTATAAAATACGAAGATAAAAATAACTAAATACGATGTGGTCTGTAAGTTAAATGGCATGTTTTCTTAGTAAATGTTTTATTGCAACTAATTTTGTTCACTATGACACTATGCATATTTTGCATTTACACTGGTGTCACTTTAATGCCATGTCAGAAGCTTTTCTGTGTCACATTTGCAGTGTAAATTTGGTGTCTTGTTCCCATTAGTGGTGCAATTCCTTATTTTGTTGTCCACTAAAAAAAAGGTTTAAATTACATTAATGGAAGTAACTGATAACAACTTACAAGACGCACAATAACACTGAACAAATGCAAAACTAAAACACCAAATGAACATGCTAGACTGTCAACCCAATGAGACATGTCAAAATTTGAACCAGCAATTTTTCTTCTGCCAGTGACACTGCCGTGAGCCACAAGGCAGCCTTTATAAGACAGATTCTTGTGTTTTTATGACAGGTATCCTGACATGGCCATCTCTGCTTTCACTACCACCCATTAAGCTGTTTATTTTCCACGGCATGATTTGCCCACAGGCTAATTACAAAGAAAAATCATAAAACACTTAGGCAGAGCCAAAAAAAGGAAAGGAAAATAAATAAATAAAAAAGTATCCTAGAAAATGCAATAAGATAATATCAGAGCTTATGAATTATACAGCTTAAATGAAACTTTAAAAGATAACATTACCTTGGAGTTTATAACCTTTTCAATCTTGGATAACTGTCTCTAGCTCCTTCTTCTCATCTTGAAGATACTTTCTTTAATAGCCATCCTTAAATTCTTATTCTAACAAGTATGCATTGGTGCATTATATCCATTATGCTAAACCAGAATTAACCAAGCCTAAAAAATCTTTCACAGCCCTGGAAGACAGACAGCACCCGGCCTGTCTGCGGACTCTAACATTTTCACACTGCTGAGTAAACAGCGCTATCTTTATTGCTTTGATGGCTCTCCAAATCTCATGTTTACATTTGATAACCCAATTCCAGCCTGCCATTGCGAACTCTCGTAGGTAGCAGAGTGGAGGCATTTGGAAATGAGGTCATAAACTGATGTCATTGTTTAGAAATGAAGCAGGGAAAGAAAGAAAAAAACTTTAACCCAAGCTAGTAAATCCTAACACTTCAGATTTTACAACAAAACAGATTGCGACAGAGCATGTCCACATGGACACAGAAACACAAAGCTAGATATCTTTGCTAACAGAACATAAATTTGCTGTATTTATTTAAATTCTAAAAGCTCATGTTTGAAAACATCTTGGAGGGGTTCTGGTAACATAGAATCTGTCGCTTATTTATTTTTAGAAATGGCGATGTTGCATTTAAGTGTACCTACTACTTCATTCAGTGTAATAATAGTTGAAACATAAAAATAAACCATTAAAAGTACTCAGTCATCAAGATTAAGAGTTATTTCATGATTGTTTAAGGATTACACCAAAATGACAAAATTTCTGAATCGAAATCAAATAATCTGAACGCACTTCGCTGAAGAGCAAAAATGATTGCTAATAACTTAATTTTTGGATTAAATACTTTAATTTTGTAAGACTTTTTAGACTGAACTAAATAACAAATAACAAAATATAACAAAAAAAAGTCAATGAAATAACCACAATTTATTGACTGTAAATGAGTAGAGAGTTGTCATTTATCACTGTTGTCATGGCAGCACAGTAGTGCCATTGCAAACAGCATGAAAAATTACTACATAGATTTGTTTTCTAGATTTGTCAGCATGTTATTTGAGGGCACTAAAATGAATGGGTTTCATAATGCATTGTGTTCTGTGTCCGGTGTGAAAGCCGATGAACTCGGTGCATTGACTATGGCTAAAGAGTGACTGACAGCAGCGTGCTGAACATTGTTGGGCATTGTGACACAGCATAACCTTTTTTTTAAGTCACATTTTGGGCACTTTCTTTTCGGAACATAATTATTATTCATTCAGTCACTTTACACTCAGCTTAGTCCCTTCATTAATCAGGGTTCGGCACAGCGGAATGAACCGCCAAATTATCCAGCATGTGTTTTACGCAATGGATGCCCTTACGCCCCATTCACACGAGGCTTCAGCGTCAACGCTTGACAAAGGGCGTGTCTGAAGTTGCGGCTGACGCGATCGTCATAGCAGCGTCAGCCAATGAAGTTAGTCAGCAATCGGCTACTGTTGAGCTGGGGTATTTGCATACAGCGATCTGATTGGCTGACGCTTCCATTGGCGCTTGAAGAGTTGAGAAAGTCCCAACTCCTGTAGCGAGCAACGCCTCTGAAGCGGCGCCGACGGATCCAGAATGCAGTTCGGCAACGCCTGACGTCACCCATTCAAAGTGAATGGGAAGCGTTGACGCTGACGCCCCGTGTGAATGGGGCGTTATAGCAGCAACCCAGCACTGGGAAACACCCATACACTCCCGCATTCGCACACACACATACAATACGGCCAAATTAGCTTATTCAATTCACCTATATCACATGTGGATATAGGACTGTGGGGGAAACCGGAGCTGGGGCTCGAATCAGCGACCTTCTTGTTGTGAGGCGAGAGCGATATCCACTGCGCCACTGTGTAAATAATAATAATTTTCTTTCGGATGATCATTTTTTGGAAGTCAAAAATTCAGTGCAGCCCTTTATACTTTGCAACTATCCTTCAAACCACTGGGCTACCAATTTGTCAACATGAAGGCTATAAAACTTCAAAATATATACTATTTATATAATGGTAGGGTGCTGTTTAAATCAATTCATAGATTTTCTTTAATCAGTTTCACATTTTAATCCCATAACACAAAGTGCATGCCATATTAATTAACAAAAACAAATTATTTTATGACATCAAGTCACGATTTTCAGAACCAAACCAACATAAACAGTGTAAGCTCTAAAGCATTCAGTTCCATCTGTTAAAATGACAGAAATCAGCATAAAAATGTTGATTTAAACAATCTCAAACTAACTAGATAAGTTAAATCAACTAAAAACACGGCAAATCAACAAATAAGTCAATGAGTTCATGTCAAGATAATTTATCCTGTTAATCTGGGCCACATTCATGCCCCACTGGGACTCTTTAACCGTTCAGTGCCAACACAGACAGGTTATACTTAGGATTTCCACCGAGATCCTCGTCTGCCTCACTACCTCACTGCCCTGCAACCACTGGGGTTAACAGCAAAACCCAATTACACAGACTTCACAAACTCCTCACTCTTCCAATCAACAGAACCGGGTCTGTTTTGCTAGAGCGGCTGTTTTTACATGTTCTATTTTAAAAACACAGATTTTTTTTTCACCCCTCTCTCTCTTGATGAATCGGATGAATCAAGGGGTCTTATTTGCAGTTTACTTGGAAACATGGAAATTTTGCGGTGGTCAAACTTGAAGCTGTTTTTCATTTTTATACAAACTTCCTGGGTTATTGAATTCTAAAAGACTGAATAATGAACGCTTTTTTTCTCTCATGCATATGACAGATATGCATAAATGAGACAAATTTGATTGGAAAATGAATTTGCATTGCATATGTGGGATAAAAACTCATAAAAATGACATCCAGCATGTTCGCATGCATTGGCTAATACTGCAAAAGAAACCATGCAAGCCCAAAATGGCATCAACAACATGAGACATACAGTTACAAGTAAACAAACATCCCCCATACAAGCACGTCAGCGTTAGTCCGTCATGTGTTGTCGTCTAAAATCACTTTTGTTTACTGGCAACCACATCACAGCGTCCCAACGTATCCTACTAACCAAATAGAGATCTGATAGTAATCTTACTAACTATAACCACATAATAACAATACTATCTGTTGATTGATAACCAAAGAATATAGATATTAATGTGAGTCTAATCTTGCCAGCTAGAGGTGTCAGTGAAAAAAAGCAACTTATCTAATCTATTATGTATGTTTACAGTAAGTAGTTGCGAGACTGCACAGGTTGTATTTAAACCACAGTAAATGTGTGAAATCCATTCCATGAAGCCACAAAAAGGTTACCAAAACATTATCAAAGTGTTAAAAATAGAACTTTAATTGTGCATTGTCTTTATATGAGTTATAAAGACTATGAATATGCATTGAGAGGGTCACCAAAACGTTACCAAAGCGATAGAAATTACAACTTGAAATATGCATGGAGTTCTAAAGACTATGAATATGGTTCGAGAAGGTGACCTTAACATTACCAAAGTGTTAAAAATTAGAACCTGAAATATCATTGAGTTGTAAAGACTATGAATATGCATCTAGCAGATTACCAAAACATTACCAAAGCATTATACATTACAACTTGAAATATGCATCAAGAAGGTCACCAAAACATTACCAAAGCGGTAAAAATTAGAACTTGAAATATGCATTGAGTTATAAAGACTATGAATATGGTTCGAGAAGGTTACCAAAACACTCAAAACTAGAACTTGAAATATGTATTGAGTTATTGACTCTGAATATGCATGGAGTCATAAAGTCTATGAATATGCGTCTAGAAGGTCACCAAAACATTACCAAAGCACTAAACATTTGAACTGGAAATATGCAATGAGTTATAAAGACTATGAATATGCATTGAGAAGGTCACCAAAACAAAGCGTTAAAATTTTGGACCTGAAATATCATTGAGTTCTAAAGAAGACTATGAATATGGTTCGAGAAGGTTACCAAAACATTACCAAAGCCTTAAAAATTAGAACCTCTGAAATATCATTGAGTCATACAGACTATGAATATGCATCGAGAAGGTTACCAAAACACTCAAAACTAGAACTTGAAATATGTATTGAGTTATTGACTCTGAATATGCATGGAGTCATAAAGTCTATGAATATGCATCTAGAATGTTACCAAAACATTACCAAAGCACAAAAAATTTGAACTGGAAATATGCAATGAGTTATAAAGACTATGAATATGCATTGATAATGTCACCAAAACATTACCAAAGCATTAAAATTAGAACTTGAAACATGCATTTAGTAAAAAAAGACTATGAAAATGTATCGAAAAGGTCACCAAAACATTACCAAGGAACTCAAAAATAGAACTTGAAATATGTATTGAGTTATTGACTCTGAATATGCATTGAGTTATAAAGACTATGAATATGCATCTAGAAGATTACCAAAACATTACAACTTGAAATATGCATTGAGAAGGTTACCAAAACATTACCAAAGCGTTAAAAATTAGAACTTGAAATATGCATTGCATTTAGTAATAAAGACTATGAATATGTATCGAGAAGGTCACTAAAACATTACCAAAGCATCAAAAATTACAACTTGAAAGTGCAATGAGTTATAAAGACTATGAATTTGCATTGAGAAGGTCACCAAAACATTACCTAAGCATGAAAAATTAAAACTTGAAATATCATTGAGTTATAAAGATTACGAATATGCATTGAGGTCACCAAAACATTACCAAAGCGTTAAAAATTAGAACTTGAAATATGCATTGCATTTAGTAATAAAGACTATGAAAATGTATAGAAAAGGTCACCAAAACATTACCAAAGAACTCAAATCTAGAACTTGAAATATGTATTGAGTTATTGACTCTGATTATGCATTGAGTTATAAAGACTATGAATATGCACTGAGAAGGTCACCAAAACATTACCAAAGCACTAAAGATTAGAACGTGAAATATGCAATGAGTTATAAAGACTATGAATATGCATTGAGAAGGTTACCAAAACATTACCAAAGCCTTAAAAATTAGAACTTGAAATATGCATTGTATTTAGTAATAAAGACTATGAATATGTATCGAGAAGGTTACCAAAACATTACGAAAGCACTCATTACTAAAACTTGAAATATGCAGTGAGTTATAAAGACTATGAATTTGCATTGAGAAGGTTACCAAAACATTACCAAAGCCTTAAAGATTACAACTTGAAATATGTATTGAGTAATAAAGACTATGAATATGCATCGAGAAGGTTACCAAAACATTACCAAACCAATAAAAGCTAGAACTTGAAATATGCATTGAGTTATAAAGACACTGAATAGGCATTGAGTTATACATTCCTATACCTTGTATGAAAATAAGAGTTATTAAGCACTGGCATATTGATGAAATTAAATAAACAACAATACATTTTACGTCTAGTGCACTAAAGAACCTGTTGATTTGTAACCTAAAGCAGACAGGGCTATCCAAAATCTTAAGCTGCAAACATGGTGGGGATAACTCATGTTTGACTTGCGCTCTTCTGCTAAATTTAGATCTGTACCTACAGGTAAACACAATTAGACCATCCCAAGCTCGGTTTATATACAAGTACAGTAGTAAAATACCTACAGAACAAATAAAAAACAATTCTAATGGCTTAGGTAGCATGAGTTTGTTGTGTTTTTGACTTTGCATACTTTGGGAAACACTCAACAGACACTCATGGGGTGCATAATGTGTGTTTCCATTTCTTTCATTGAATAAAACCATTAAAGGAAGGGAAAATCATGCAATTAAAAGGAAGGTGACAGGTTTAAAAACAGCTGGTTAAGAACTGGAACCATATATCACAAATGAAAGCTTAAAACAAGAGAAATCAGCAGAAATGAAAGAAGGTTTTCTCAGACCAGCAAAAGATTTTGATTTAATGACCTTATCCCCATGCATGTAATATGTATATGCTAAAATAACTTACTTTCTCCATGACAGAGTGTGGAGAGGACCAGCACCAGACCACAAACCAAGGTCCAATATCGCCTCTGTCTGCTAGACCTCATTCCTGTACAAAAAGAAGGCAAGCACTTGCTTTCTTCAAAAAAGAAAGTAACAAAAATATTACAAATTAAGGGGAGACAGCTCAACCCTTCAAGGTAGATGATGCTTGACTCCAGAGGTCAAAAATACGACCAAAGTTGGGGGTTTCCAGCTTAGTTGTGGAGGTGTAAACAAAACATAGTGGAAACACTCAAACAAATCCAATTTCTTCCATTTTTCATGCTGCTTTTTATGACGGGATAAGTGACCCTCCAGACACCCCAGCAGCGCGGTTCTCCAGCACACCCAGCCCGCTCTGCCCTCACCATGAGGCGGATTCACGCGCACTGATTCTCGGGCTCCTTAAATGTGTTTAACGTTATTTCTCAGAGCTTCTCCTCGTCAATATATGAGAATACAACCCAGAAAAACACAAAACGCCTTGATAATCCGCATTTCCACGCTGCTTGTCGTAGGAAAATTTGGGAAAACACGTTGTCGGTCTCCTCACATGTAGGTTTTTCTCTCTCAGTAACGTTATCCCAGTGAAACCCGCTTTAGATCCGCTCACTAAAACAGTCCGTTCTAGTGTGTGTGATCTTCACCAGCCCTACACTTCTCATCCAAGGCCTCAAATCGGCGGAGAAACTCAGAAAGATGCCAAAATAATATCCGTGCAGGCTTTAAAATGGTCTCTCTCTGCCTCCCACCATCTTCAGTCTGAGATTTCGGAGCTGGATTTTTCGCCTTCGGGAAGCGGAGGGCACACGGAGGATGATGTCTGAAGGATCGGCTCCGCGTTCATTTAGGAGAAGTGAAGGATGTAGAGTAGATCCTGTAGTCTCTCTCTGTTGAATTGACGCTGTAAACAAGGCTAGATCTCCCTCTCTCACACACACGAGCGTACACACACACTCCTGCACACTATGGCAAGCCGTTTTGACTTTTATTCATTCTCAGGATATGTATTCTTGATATCAACAATTCAATTCTTGATATCAAAAATGTTAGTTCTTGATATCAACAATTCAGTTCTTGATATCAAAAAAGGTAATTGTTGATATCAAAAACTGAATTGTTGATATCAAAAACTGAATTGTTGATATCAAAAATGCAATTGTTGATATCAACAATTCAATTGTTGATATCAACAATTGCATTTTTGATATCAACAATTCAGTTTTTGATATCAACAATTGAATTTTCACTAGTTAAATGTCACCATAGGCTGCCATTCAAATTTAATTGTTGATATCAACAATTGATTTCTTACTAGTTGAAATGCAATTCTTGATATCAATAATTTAATTGTTGATATGAAAAATGTAATTGTTGATATCAATAATTTAGTTTTTGATATCAGGAATTAAATTGTTGATATCAAGAAATACTTTTCAACTAGTAAAGATGTTCATTCTTGATATCAACAATTAATTTGTCACTAGTGACAATGTTTATTTCTGATATCATAAATATAATTGTTACTAGTGAAATTATTTATTTTAGATATCAAAAATGACTTCCCTAATTGCTGATATCAGAAATACATTTTTAGATATCAGAAATAACAAATGTAACGTGTTGAAATATAATTGCAGATATCAAAAATGAACATTTCAACTAGTGAAATTAAGTGCTTGATATCAGAAATTGTCATTTTTACTAGTAACAATGTAGTTCTTGATATCAACAATTTAGTTTCTGATATCAGGAATGCAGATTGTTGATATCAACAATTAACTTGTTGATATCATAAATTAAATTTTTGATATCAAGACTGCATATCCTGAGAATTAATATAAGTCAAAACGGCTGAACATTATTTTTTGATATCAACAATTACATTTTTGATATCAAAAATTGAATTGTTGATATCAAGAATTGCATTTCCACTAGTACAAACCCGAATTCTTGATATCAAAAATGACGTCATTACTCGTAGGAAAACATTCATGATATCAAAAATTTAATTTCAACTAGTAACAAACATATTTCTTGATATCTGTAACTTAATTCTTACTAGTTAAAAATGCATTTTCACTAGTAACAATTGTTATTTTAGATCTCACAAATTGCTTTTTGGATATGTGCATAAAATTAATGACGAGTGTCATCCTCTCGGGACAAACTCCTCCCCTTCGCAAAACGGAAGTCGTCATAGTAGGGTAAACCAAGTGTGCCGCACGCCTGCTTTCGAGTGAGGGTTTTGGCCGTTAGATCGCCCCCTGGGGGCTGGCTGCAGTACAAGTTTTAAAGCCCGCCTCCTCAATGTTAACGAACGAGACTTGAGCCCACATAAAAAAAATCATTACACTTGCAATAAAATGTCCCGAAAGATGGTTCTGGTCAATTAAGGCGCTGGTTCTAATGCTGGTATAGGTGCAGATCTTCATTTTTGTAAAGAGTGGGTTTTAGCCAGTAATTTAATGCTGGGCGTGTCATCGTGATTGACAGTTCTGATTGACAGCTTCTCAAAGCACACCGTCGGAGCCTCGGGAGGAGATTGAAGTGTCATTATTCCATTTCTGTGTTACTTTACCATGATAAAATGAGTTCAGCAGTAAACTATACTGTCTGACCTACAGAATCTGATGGATCACTGTTTATTCGGCAAGGTCAGGGCTTTATCGGGCTTTATTAGTTCGCTGATACACGCCTAGCCATGACGGGGGAAATGCAGGTGATCGTTATCTAGCATTAATTCTCTTTATGGGTTTGTAATAATAATTAGGAAGACTAAACTAATGTTAGCCGATCTCCACATTGATCTAACGTTATTTGAACTTGATTTAAAGTCTCTTACGTTTTGAGTTTCTGCATGTTATTGAGTTAATGTACTGAGTTTGCTGTTATAAATTATTATTGTTCTAGAAACATTATCTTATATAACAAATAGAGCTGTAAATGTGATATATTATTTCTATACATCATTTACCATTGGCTTATTTAAAAACTCCTAATAAACATTAAAATAAATGTAAATTCCTCTTTGCCAGATATAATGAAGGCATCGAATAAACCAAATGATAACGGAGGCAAAAATATATATACAAGCGATGTTCAGCAGCTGGTAGACATCAGTTGATGTATTAATACTGCCAAGTTTAATTATTTTATATAGTGCAGGGATGGGACGTGTAAATATTCTGTTGATATTTAGAAATCTTGCTGTATTTATATTTTAAACACAGTTTTTCCCGCATGGTAAATAGCTGTCTATGGTGTGTATATTTTGGGTCCTGTTGATTAATAATAAATGTATGTGTTGTTTGTTATTGTTCATATTTTACAAGTGTTAGTTCTACTGTGAAGATAACAATACCAGCAACCCTACAAGAAGAATATTTTTTATGCTTATATTAGTCTTAATCAGGCTAGAGTGTATGAAAGATCGTTTCTTTCTGCAGTATAACATAGATTGCTTTAATTAATTTATAACCGCTTAAATAACACCGTTTTTAAATCATACATTATTACGTGTTTTTAAATGTAAGTTCTTATATTTACATTAGCGAGTTATAGTGAAGACACCGGCAGTCAATTGAGAAGTTCAGGGGGCGTGGTTCATTTGATGTATAAGCGTTTGGTTGGAAGCTTGATTTCGCGGCTCCGCCTCTGGCTCCATCAGCCAGTCCTTCCGCGCATGCCCAGGCTCCAATTTCAGCAGTGTTTTGCGACAGTTTGTGCCCGTCACGAGGTGTTTTTTTCCTTCAAAGCGTTTCATGGGAAAAGGGGCTGTCGCGTCGTCCATATTTTTTACAGTCATTGGGGTAAACACAGCGATTGCGGCGGCTTTAGCACTACCTCAAAGATTTGTCGATCTTTACATTTGGAGATGTCGACCGGCTTGACCAGATGAATTTATCAACGTTTAAGTCAAAGG
>CAIGQQ010037820.1:12314215-12357861 GCA_903798035.1 Danio albolineatus
ATATATATATATATATATATATATATATATATATATATATATATATACAGTAAGAATTATTAGCCCTCTTGAATTATTAGCCCCCGATATATTTTCCCCCATTTTCTGCTTAATGGAGAGGAGATATATTTTCAATACCTCTAAACATAATAGTTTTAATACTGATTTCTTTTATCTTTGCCATGATGATGTACATAATATTTTACTAGATATGTTTCAAGATATTAGTATTCAGTTTAAAGTGACATTTAAAGACTTCACTAGGTTAATTAGGCAAGTTAGAGTAATTAGTCAGTCATTGTATGATGATGGTTTGTTCTGTAGACAATCGAATACAGATATTGCTTAGGAGGGCTAATAATATTGACCTTAAAATTATCTTTAAAAATTTTAAAACTGCTTTTATTCTAGCCGAAATTAAACAAATAAGTCTTTCTCCAGAAGAAAAAATATTATAGGAAATACTGTGAAAATTTCTTTGCTCTGTTAAACATCATTTGGGATATCAAGCAGTGCATTAGCTCATGCACTTCAAAAAATAAATCCGTACAATATATTGTAAAAAAGCGGCAGCTGTGGTTGCCAGTAATTCATCGTTAAAAATACGACACAAACCATAAAAGTAATTTCTCATTTTTACAGTAAACTACAGTATTTCATTAATTTATAAAGGTAATATGTCTGTATTGTGTAAAACCAACATCTAAACATCGTTTGTTACACAGATAGACACCGTTAACACACAGCCATATGCAGGTGGTGATGAGGAAGTTACATAATGAACCAATGCTCATCACTAACAACTGTTCCCACAAGCAGAAGAGTGTATCGGTGTAAAGAAGGTGCTCAGTGTCATTCACACAGCTACTAAACACCAGTATGGTAACACAAATAAAATTAAAGTCATGAAGTAAACATTGTTTATCAACATTAAATATAACATAAATCTCTAATGTATATCGCTGATGAGGAAACAACTAAAGAGATCCATAGTAATGTCAACAAAACGCATAAAAAGTGTTGTGCCATGCAGGGAATTCTGGGAAAGTCAATTTACCGTTATTCACCGTATATGTTAAGGAAACATACTGTTAACCAGGTTACAGATTTTACTGTAGCATTTTTACAGTTGTTTACCGTTGAAATCACAGCCATTTTTTACAGTGTATGTTTTGGTTATGTCCCATTTTATCTGTATTTTGGTCAAATTTTTTTTTTTTATCTTACTCCATATATATTTTGTGAAGATGTTTGTGCAAATCCTTAAACTGCTGTCTTTGGTATTATATATGAAAACAACAATTTGTCATAAAGTGAATTGGACCGCGTTGCCTTTACTTCTCTTTTGGCAAGACGCTCAATTTTAATAAACTGGAAGCAATCATTTCCCCCTTCATTTAAACAGTGGGCCAATGATGTGTTGATGATGAATGATGAATGATGTGCTGCATTTCCTTAGTATGGAAAAAATAAGACTCAATTTAATTGGCTCCGGGTCCAAGTTCACTGCCATGTGGCGTCCTTTCATACATTACTTCCAAAGTCAAATGTAACTGTAAGCTGTCAGGTTTTGCTTGTATTGTACTGATGTTGTCTTATTATTATTATTATTATTTTTTTGTCTTTGTTTATATGTGCACAATGTTTACAAAGCACTATGTTTATTATTTGTGTTGTGGTGTTAGTTATGTTGATTAATGAATGTATGTTTTTTTTTTGACTATTTAAATGGATATAAAAAGGGGGGAAAAGACATAATTTGGGAAATATCTGAAACAGAAAAACCACAGGAGGGCGAATCATTTTGACTTAAACTGTATATATTCTTCAACCATTTGAAAACAGCATCATTGCGTTCAGTGCTTGCCAGATTTTCTGTATGACTATTATGAAATGGTTGATATCAGGAATATCAGGTCATGTAAATGTGTTCTGGTAACACATCCGTTCACATGCGCCAGAGAACTTCTCATGTTAAAGATTAAAAACAAACCTGAAACACCTGCAAATTCAAATATAAATGCAAAATAACCCTCTGGCAATTAAACTCTGACAAGCAGACTATAAACAGCTATGGAGAGAAATGGTGAGATCACTTCAAAGTTTCAGTAAAATCATATTAATAGTTGTTTGATTTTTTGTAATGATCTGGTAATGGTCATTTGGAGCATTTGTTTTATAAAATAGCAACCACACTGAAAAAAAATATTTAAAGCTTATTCCTTGGATTTACTCTATTTTTTTACGCTACGTGGCTGTAAACAATTTATTTGGGCTGAATTTAAACAAACAAATTAAGTTGAACATTATTAAATTGAATTTAATCGTTTAAATTCAACACAAATAAATTGTTTGCAACAGTTTTGCAGACAACATTTTTTCAGTGTGTTAAAAATAACAAACTGATTGACAATCAGTTTTTTAACTCTTCTGAAGGTAAAACATTGGTATTGTGTTGGCTAAAAATGAATACAAACATGTATGAAAACATGCCAGCTTATTATTATTTTGACCAACTATCAATAACAATGATGATTAATGTGTTTAATCATTCATTCTGACTTTAATAATAATAATAATAATAATAATAATAATAATAATATTAATAATAATAATAACAATAGGCTAAAATTAAGATTGTTTCAAACAAAAACAAATAAACAATTAATCAAGCATTAATGAGTTGACCCGTGCTCTGAACTCCCTTCAGAAACGTTAAACCTAACAACTTACAAAGCCTCCTATTTAAACCCTTTAAGCCACACTTGATCGGTTTTCACCACTAGAGGGCGCACATTCAATACAACAACAATGGCGTTGCTTGTTGATGCTGAGGAGGAGCATGGTATAAAGGAAATTATTATAACGAGAATCAGAGATCATGCACTATATTTGCTAATATTTATTTATCTGTTTTGCTGCTTGTTCAAACTAGTTATTTAAAAAAAGCTGAAACAACTCAATTTTTGCGATTTGTTTGGGACATATTAATGGTTTTATGTTCAATCCACTTAAATTTGTCAGAACCAATTAACTTAATTGATTTGAGTTGAGGCAACATGAATTGTGTGAAACTAACAGTAACAGGTGAACTTTAACTTGGTTAAAATTGTGACTTTGTTATTTTAAAATAGAAACATTTGGGAAATTGTTACTCAGCGGGTAATTGACCTTGATGTCAAAACAACAACAAACTGACATTGATATTGATTTCAAAAAAACATGTAAAAAAAAGTTGACTCACTTAAAAAACTATTGTTGCTGCTTGTTCAAAATACACGCTATAGTTTTTACAAAACTTAAAATTTTAAAAACCATTAAGTTAACTTAATTGATTTGTGTTGGGACAACATGAAGGAAGTGTGTGAAGTCCAGCATTTTTTATAGTGCTTGATATCAAAACTTTGACGTCCATTCCACACATTGATTCCCCTTTGACCACCAAAACAACCACACAGAAATTATTATAATATAAACAAATGTTTTATTCATTTTAAAAGCTTCAATTTCAAATTTACACTATTGTACACTACAGTGCATCTAAACCAGGGGTGCTCAAACTTTTCAACCCAGGCTCATTTTGATCACGTGCAGTATTTCTATATACATTTCTGGGGAACGCCAAATATGTCCCAGGAGGTACTTTTTTTTGTCGCAGTTTTTGTTTTCGCTAATCCACCAGAGTCTGCTGTGTTTGTTTTTTGAGATCTCAAATTTTTCGTGCACATGCCATCCGTGCCTGCTGTTCTTGCGTAAATCCACCAGAGGATGCTGTAGACTGACTGACTGAGCGATTGACTGACCCACCCTCCTCCTTCCCTAAACCCAACCAACAGTGTTTTCAAAAGCACTGATTGACCCGCACACCCCCTTCTTTAAACCCAACCCACAGTGTTTTAAAAGGCAATCCAAAAATTGCCCTCGACTGATTTTTACCACGTTTTCAGATTTTACCACAATCTCATCTTGTTATTTACTTGTTTATTTTATTTTTTGGCTTCTGTGTTTGTCTTATACGCACTTTCTGGAACCGTTCTTTGCCAGACTCGAACCCCATAGTCAGGGTCAACTCCTCTCTGCGTCTCAAGTCCGCCAACTTACATGGCGAGACAAACTGGTAACAGCGGGAAAGCCGTCCATATGGAGGTAATCGGTCAGCTCGTAAGCACGAAAAGGAACGCCCGCCTACCGCCCCGTAGCGTTTGTTTTAAGTTGAAATGCAGCCATACGTTCTTCTAATATTTATTTTCATAGATATTGTAATAAAGGAGTTATCCAACATTTATGTACCTCTTTTATGAGAAAAATTGTGTACCCCCATTTCAATTGCACCATAAAAGGTACAGAACAGTATCATAAGAGGTCTTTTCTGTCACATATGAGTAGGGCCTGACGGAATCCGCGGACATTTTTTGCTATTTCTGCGGAGTATTTTGTTAAAAATCTGCGGATTTATGCGGAATGATTTTGGGAGTATCATAACTAAAACCTTAATGTATGAAATAAAAAGTAACACCTTTTAAACTTTTATTTAATGTTTACAATGCGAATCCAATTAGATCCACTTTATTTGGTAAACAAAGCAAGTCTCTCATATAAAATCTCTACTAAAAGACAGAAAATATTACTTTACAAACTGTATTGTAAATAAATCATATGAATATTTTCATATTAGTCAATATTATTACTGAAATGATTTTAAATATAAATATAAATTTCCAAACATTTACACCAGTAAATAAACAGAATCAATGGTGGGCTAAATATCTGCGGAAATCTGCGGAACTCTGCGCATGCAGATTCCGTGTGGCCCTACAAATAAGGTACAATTTTTACAAAGGTATAAAACTGTTCCTTGAGGAACATTATTTGAACCACTGTGTACCATTTTGTCTGAGAGTGTTGATCTATGACATGTTTTTGATGCCAATGTTAGATGTCAATTTTATGTCGTTTTGACATCATCAGCTGACTTCAAATCAATTAGCATGTTTTATCTACTTTAAGTTATCTACTGGGAAGTACTCCGCTGAACATAACACATAACTCTTTTAATGTTTTTTTCAATATTCATTCATTTTTCTTCGGCTTAGTACCTTTATTCATCAGTGGTCGTCACAACGGAATGAACCGCCAACTTATCCAGCATTCGTTTTAAACATCGGATGCCCTTCCAGCTGCAACTTATCACTGGGAAACACCCACACACTCTCACATGCACTACAGCCAATTTAGTTTATTCAATTCACCTGTAACATGTCTTTGGACTGTGAGGGAAACCGGAGCACTTAGCGGAAACCCACACGAACATGCAACATGCAAACTCCACAACGAATTGCCAACTGACCCAGTCAGGACTCAAACCAGCGACCTTCTTAATGTGAGGCGACAGTGCTAACCACTGAGCCACCGTGTCACCCATTTTTTCAAATTACGAATCCAAAAATCTTAAATATCGCCTATTTTAGAGTCTGATATCCGGTCTGCTTCCAAACAAACCCCAGACACACACACACAGAGACAGTCACTGCTCGGGGTTTGTTTGGATGTTGGTGGTCCTATTCTCTAATGAAACAAGAAAAGCCTTTTTTTGCCGAAGTATAATCTGTGACAGTCTTGATTATCAGCATAATTACAGAGCTCAACGGGCCCAGAGAGCACAGCACAAAAGAACTGATCCTGGCACACACATCTGAGCTCCTGTCACATTTTGGGAAAATTATAGGGAGCGAGCGCACATACACCCTGTTAAACAATGGACTGTACATCCACAGGCCACCCAAGACTACAAGCGCCATCATCCAGGCCTGAACGAGCACAAACTGTACCCGCGTGGCCTTACGTCCCCCCTCTCACTGTTTTGCCTGTCCTCTTGCATTTGTTCAATCCTCATAAAGCGTCCCCATAAAGACGGAGCGCGGCCCACCAACCTCGACGCTTTAATTCTCTCTCTGCGCTCAAGTGGAAATAAACGTGTTTACCACCGGCAGGGCACACATGCTAATGAGCTGCTGTTTGTTTTTTCCGGCAGGATGGAATTTGGGATGAGATGGGAAAAAAGGAGGGAAAAATGAGAAAAAAGGGCCGATATGCAAACATGTCGCTAAAAATAAAAGCCTGTTATTTGGCAGCTATGGTTCTTGTTTACTGAGATGTTGTTTTTTTAAGGGCTCAAATGGTTTGTGAGGTGCTTCAGATCAAGATTTTGGTTTTATTTATGATATTAAGTGGCCTTTATATTTATATTATATCACTTTATTCCTTATATCACAACATTAAGTGGCCTTAACTACTATGTAAGTACTTACATCAAAATATAAATACAATGTAGTTAATGTGTTCATAATGTACTGCAGAAGACTTCAGGGTGGTATATGGATAAGGATAGGAACAGGTTTGGTGGTAAGGGTAGGTTTAAGGGTGGGTTAAGGTGTAAGGGATGGTCAACAGTGTATTTACAGAAATTAATTACAGAAATTAATTATTTAAAGGGCACCTATTTTACCCTTTTTCAAGATTAAGTCTTTTGTGTCTCCAGAATGTGTCTGGAAAGTTTCAGCTCAAAACACCCATCAGATTTTTTATTATACCCTTCAGAACATTGTAACTTTCTGTTCTAAACTCATTGTAGCTGTTTGATGCCTGTGCCTTTAATGCAAGTTCTCCCCGGCCACCGTTCCCACGTGCCTGTCAGAGTGTGCTGTGCTTCAATCTCCAGCTGCGTCAGATAAACAGCACTGTGACAGACATGAAGGAAGCAAATCTCACATAACGTTTGTGAGAAATACTACAGTAAGAACTTTCCCAATGATTATTTGATGTATTTGTTGGGAAGTAAATTCAAGCCTTTCTGAATCAATGAGTCGTTACAAAGTTCACGCACACACAGACTCACACACAAAAAGCAAAACTTTGCACTGTTTTTGCACGCAAGTGTGACAGGATACAGGTTAATATCCACTGATGTATGGATATCTGTTATCTGTTACATTTTGTTTGTAATGTACAAAATAAACCTGATTTAACATCCACAAACTTCTTTTATAATTCTTTATTCTCTATTTTTCTTCTCTTTCTCTTTATTCTCTTTAATCTTTTTATTCTCTATTTCCACCTGGGTATACTCATCACGAGGCCCCTAGAGACTATGCAGATGTATAGAAATGATGCCAAGATATCCATAATCCTGGACCCGGCCATATCCCGAGCTGACGCTGTGCGCTGCGGTGGTCATGAAAGAGTGGAGAGTGTGAGACTGATTTCTAAAAGACCACAGCGATAGACGAGTCTCCGCTTTGATCCTATGGACCAGCCTGATCACCCGCCAGTGACCTACTCATACCTGCAGCTCTCCACGATGGAAGGCCAGCGTTCTCCAGCCTCTGGCACCTAGACTGCAGCCTGGCAAAAGAAGTTTGGCCTGAGGTCATGCCAAACTGAGCCTGGTTTCTCTCAAGGTTTATTTTTCCTTCACTTTCATCAATTGGTGAAGCTTGGTCCTTACTGCTGTTGCCACTAGCTTGCTTAGTTAGGACTTGTGGAGCTGCGGATCGATGGATTTGCTTTTCAGTGTTTGGACTTTCAGCAGTTAAAATAAAACCACACCGAACTGAACTAAAACTGAACCTAAACTCTGAACACTGGACTGACATGGTTTTAATGTATTAAAAGGTCTATGTTAAGCTGCTTTGACACAATCTACATTGTAAAAGTGCCATATAAATAAACATGAATTGAATTGAATAATTGTTCTGACACAGGGCTGTGGTGGTGGTAAAATCGCTGTAATTCATTACAAACATGCACTGTTTTAAAAACTTGTAAAACTCATTCTTGATCACATTTGATGATTGATGATCACAGAGAGCTTAACAGAGCTTTTAACCCAAGTTGCTTTGCGCATGTCCTGTCTTGTTGCTGATTGTAAACATGTTAATACCAGCTGTCAATCAATTCGATTCATCTTTATTTCTATAGCGGTTTTACAATGTAGATTGTGTCAAAACATATAGAAGAAAACAGAGAAATTCTAGTAAACTGAAACTGCGTCAGTCTAGTTTTCAGAGTTGAAGTTCAGTTTAGTTCAGTTCAGTGTGGTTTAATTTTCACAGCTGAAAGTCCAAACACTGAAGAGCAAATCCATCCATGCGCAGCTCCACAAGTCTCAAAACTAAGCAAGTCAGAGGCGAAAGTGACGAGGAACAAAACTTCACCAACTTACGAAAATGAGGGGAAAAAAACCTCGAGAGAAACCAGGATCGGTTGGGCAAGACCATTTCTCCTCTGGCCAAACTTCTTGTGCAGAGCTGCTGCTTAGGTGCCGGAGGCTGAAGAACACTGAACGTCCAATGTGGAGAAGCTGCAGGTGTGTCAGGACTAGTAGGCAAGGAAACTGCACTCCTACATCACGTTGCAGTGGGCCTCAAAATGGGAGGGATTTGGATCCTATTTAACATCAGGAAATTAAAAAAAAGAGACTTATTGCCTTCATATCACCCCAATATGACTGTGGACACGCTATACCTACACACAGTTCTGTCCAAACAGCTTCCAAAAGATGGTTTTCATCATATGTGCCCTTTAATCAAGCATTATTACAACGTTTAAAAATGTATGTATTTACACAGTAAGTTCATTGTAACAAATTAATAAAACTAACAGCTTAAGCCAATTTACAAACTACTGTAAGCGCTTTCCTATAAAATATGCGAGATTTATTTTTGATGCTAATAAAGTTATAATTATGGTCATTGTGCTTGGTGAACTGGATATCAAACACACACGCGCGCACACACACACACACACACACACACACACACACATGTATGAACAGTATAGAAAGCTTTGGTGTTGTGCTGACCTATACAAGAAGTGTATTACGAAACGTCTTACTAAGAATGAATCAGAGAAGGTTTTTCCGTCTTTCCAGGAATAGAGCGATCAGTCAGACTGCGGCTGAATAAGGCAAAAATTACTAATTCTACCACTAATTCTGTACTATATAATTAGACTGATGTCTCTGGCCAAACAACAGATCTCTATTTTAGATATTGTGCAAGTCCTTTCCAAACTGAACAGGTCATTTGGATTTCAAGGCTTAAAATCAAGGGTTTCCTTATGAAAAAGAAGTTTATTCAAGTGTGCTACTAGTATACTTCTTATAAACAATCTACTTCTTATTCATATAAAGTAAGTATACTTTCACTTTTTAAGTAGGCTATGTTTTTGAAGTAGGAACTTCTGAGAAATGTATTAAATATTGCACTTGGTCATTCTGCTTACATACCCCATATACATTTCTGGAGAGCGCCAAATATGCTAATATTTGCTAATCCAACAGAGGCTGCTATGAGTTCTTAAGTTTCTCTGGCATGTGCCATTCGTGCCTGCTGTTCTTGCGTAAATGCACCAGAGGCTGCTGTTGACTGACTGATTTACTGACTGACCAACCGACCAATCCCCCCACCATCCCCCTTCCCTAAACCCAACCAATAGTGTTTTCAAAAGCACAGATCACCCCACCCTTCCCCTTCTCTAAACCCAACCAATAGTGTTTTCAAAAGCACAGATCACCCCACCCTTCCCCTTCTCTAAACCCAACCAATGGTGTTTTTAAAAGCACAGATCACCCCACCCTTCCCCTTCTCTAAACCCAACCAATGGTGTTTTTAAAAGCAGATCCCCCCACCCTTCCCCCTCTCTAAACCCAACCAATACTGTTTTCAAAAGCACAGATACCCCCACCCTCCCCCTTCTCTAAACCCAACCAATAGTGTTTTCAAAAGCACAGATTGACCCGCTCACCCACTTCCCTAAACCCAACCGATAGTTTCAAAAGGCCTTCTGATTTTCAGATCTTACCACAATCTCACCCTGTTATTATTCTTTTTTTAGTCTTACCTGCTTCCGTCGTCACGATCAACTTCTCTCAAATTGGCCAATAAACATGGCGAGACTGTGCAAATGGATCGCTGATGTCTAAGCCCTGAATGACGCGATCCAATCAGTGTGCACACTGCAACGCAGCATCAGAGTGGGCAGAGCAAAACTAGTTGAGAGTGACGGTGTACACGGCTGCTTTCTAACTCGCTCGGCAAACGACTTATCGGTCACTTGGGGTATGCTGTGTTACAGTGTGCGTGTCTTAAGAGTAAGTGATTACAGATTATAAAGTTGGTATAGACAGCTGTTTTCATATACCTGTAGTAGCTTGATGGCACAATACCGCTTGCATTACCTGCTTAAATTCGAGAATTATCAAGTGTATAAGCACAGGTTAGTTATATGTTCATATGTACACTATGCTACAACAGTATATTTATGGTATTATCACGTATGTGCACGTTCCATGACGATAATCGGGTACATTCCGTGATCATTCACGTTGCACTTGTCCAGACAATGAAACTGCCATCACGCAGCATTCTTGCGCTCGCGGGGCCCTCTTGTGGACGCTCACAGAATTGCGCCCGTTACCTACTGAGACATTATTGTTTATTATACTTAGCCTAAGTTGTGTGCTGTTCAGTGTTTATTGTGAAACATCTATATTCATTATTGTTTATTTTTCAGAAACCACTCATTTGTATACCTTCAGTCGTTCAGTAAATTCATTCATTTTCTTTTCGGCTTAGTCCCTTTATTAATCCGGGGTCGCCACAGCGGAATGAACCGCCAACTTATCCAGCATTTGTTTTACGCAGCGGATGCCCTTCCACAGCCACAACCCATCTCTGGGGGTTGCACATCCATACATTCTCATTGACACACATACATTACGGACAATTTAGCTTACCCAATTCACCTATACCGCATGTCTTTAGACCGTGGGGGAAACCGGAGCACAGGGAGGAAACCCACGCAACCACGGGGAGAACATGCAAACACCACACAGAAATGCCAACTGAGCCAGCCGGGGATCGAACCAGTGACCTTCTTGCTGTGAGGCGAACGTGCTACCCACTAGGCCACCGTGGCGCCTCAGTAAATTCAAATTAAACTAAACATCCTGAGTACCTCTCTTCAATTAAGAACCATCTCACTCAGTTCTGACCGACTGCCTATTGTGTTTCACACCCAAATCAATACAACCATGAACCTCTTCGTTTCTGAGACACTGGAAAAACTAGTAACAGCGGGAAAGCCGTCAGCTAGTAATCATTAAAAGGAGCGGCGTCATACAGCCCCGTAGGCTTCATTTTACAGACGAAATGCAGCCATGCGTGCCTCTGGTCACATAATTAATTAAGTGAATTCACACTCTCCAGAAACATGTATAGACGCTACATGTTCAGAATGAGCCTATATGTCGCTATACTTGGCTTTTATTGACAAAAACATCTTGGTCAATTTGGCCTATTCTGGTTCACAGATATACATACGGTATTTAACAGTATAGTTACACATTCTAAGTATACTTGGTTGGTAGTTGCGTTTACTTCTTTGATTGAGTGGCCTATTAAATATTTTATTTAATATAATATGACATCATCAGATGAGGCTTTCTGATTGAATACAATAACTTCAGCTTATTCCAAATAGGCTACCACAAATTACTCACTTTGTCTTCAAGTGTAAGCAACGCGTAGCTTTCATTTAATTCATTTTCCTCCGGCTTAGTCTCTAATTCAGAGGTCGCCACAGCGGAATGAACCGCCAACTATTCCAGCATATGCTTAACACAGCAGATGCCCTTCCAGCTGCAACCCAGTACTGGGAAACACCCATACACTCTCACATTCACACACTAAGGCCAGTTTAGTTTATCCAATTCACCTAACATGCATGTCTTTGGAGCACCCAGAGGAAACCCACGCCAGCACGGGGAGAACAAGCAAACTCCACACAGAAATGCCGACTGGCCCAGCCGGGACTCAAACCATCGAAATTCTTGCTGTGAGGCAACAGTGCTAACCACTGAGCCACTGTGTCACCCTATTTATTTATTTATCACCGTAGGAATAGCTTGAATTATAATTATAACACTAGAAAATTACTGGTTAACTAAGAGTCTGCTACAACTGAACACTTGCAAATACAACACGCTAATCAGAGTTCCAGACATCAATCCAAAGGTTGTGGGTTCAAGTCCAGGAACTCAAGTAGCAGGCATTCTCTCTCATTCTCTCTCTCTCTCTCTCTCTCTCTCTCTCTCTCTTTCTTTGTGTGTGTGTGTGTGTGTGTGCACCTAGAATTGAGGCTCTGCATTTTTATCTGAGTATGGGATATGTCATACTTCCCTGTGTGACTTCCCTTCCTTACAAAAAATGATTTACTACAAGCACTATCCATGTATACTACTAGTTTACACATAAGTTCACTTTCAGTAAAAATCTAAAACTTAATTGTGGACTTTTTGTGCACTTTAACATACTAAAAACTTTAACATACTAAAAAGTGGGCTACTAAATTAGTAGTATTATTAACACAGATGTTGGATCATGTTGCATGACATACTTAAACATTCATATATTTCCTTCTTTAAAACAGTTCTAAGACACTACATGTTATTTTTAGAGAGACTGCAATATCACAGTATGATGCTGAATGCATGTCTACTCTTGCAGTTCAGACCGCATCACTCTGATGCTATATTACTATGTGCAAGAAATGATTCATAACACTGGTGTGATGACAAGCCAAAGCACTGGAGCACAGTCCTTGCTAAACAGGCTCATCCTGGAACTAATCGAATATTATGTTTCTAGTCCAGAATAATAAAAGACCTTTTATCCCACATCTTCATTTTGTGGAGATAGTTGACGTAGTTTTGAAGTTGATTCGTTAGTCTGACCAGCAGAGGGCGCCATGAAACAAATATAAAGCAGATATATTCAACAGTGGAGCAACCCAACTGACCTGCTCAGACTTAGGCCTGAACCAACTGAAGTCTTACTAAAGAAAAAAAGGAAAAGAAAGGCTTTTGCGGATAAGATTAATTAAAATACAGTTTATAAAGTTTAATTACGTTTTTAATCAAATTATTCAAAACATCTAATATGAAATAATCATACAAACATTACATTCTCTTAATTCAGTTAAAAGGAAACATTCAATATGATACAGAGTGCTCCGCATAAATGAGTTTATCTTTTGAAAATGGACATTTTTATACATTTCTCAGTGACTATATCCAAGTGTTTGGTGCATTTCAACCAAACAGTTTTATTAAACAATAATATCCATTAAAATTTAATGGATACAATTGGTCATTTTTATTTAATTAATTTTTGGACTGTGATCTTCAGTTTTTGTTAGATTAGTTCCAGTTTTGGTTTCGCTGCTGACTTGATGTCTTAAATAACCCTCTGTCCATCAATGGATAGGGTTATATGACACAATACAATAAAATATCAAGTAATTAAATTATATAATAATACAATATGATATAGGATAATGCAGTATAAAATATTTTTTATAAATAAATAATCTTCACTTCAGTTAATTAAAAATAAATATTAAAAATTACTTAAACTAATAACTACTTCAACCTTTTGTGATTAAAAGCCTTTCAAAACGGCTAATACAATTTCCATAAATAATTTACCTTAATTTTAATTTAGTTTAATTACATTTCATGATGCATTTCAAAATGACAATAATGTTTCTGAGTCTGTTAAATTGATTCAAGAACATAATGAATAAATCTGGTTTGTCTACATACGGTTCAGCTCTCTTTGTAATATTAAGATACGATAAAATGCCAAAGTATCTACTTCCAGTATATTCTCTTGTAGTTTGTAGCATACAGCAATCTGTTTATAAGCTCACAATTATACACAGTAATGCCCTTATGAGGACCAAACCTACCCACAAGTATGGCAATACCAGTACATGTTGACCTTACAGGGACCGTTTTTTTGGCAATCATGAGGATCATGATTATCATAAAACCCATAATTACGTTTTTGGAAAAATGCAGATTGTTTCCAAGGAGGAAGAGGGATAGAAAATACAGTTTAATGTATATGATAGAATAAACAGTATAAACATTGATATGTGTCACACCCTCGGCTCGCTCCCGCAGTCCCAACCACCTCTGCCAATCACCAATCCACACACACGTGAACCATCACCAAATTACAAACAGCCATCACCTGCACCTCATCACCAGCCCACTATACTGTATAGTCTCACCTCATCCAGTCACTCACTGTCAGATGGTCTCCCTCATCGGCTCTCCATTTGTAAAATGGAAACAGAATCAGAATGCATTGTCCAAGGCCAAAGTCACACACACTCCTAGTCAGTTAGAAATGTTTTTCTCATCAGAAATGTATCTTTCCTGGAGTTTGGCACAAATATGTATGTGCACTAAGGGGTATAAAACTCACAGTTAAACAAAATGAAACAGTCTCTTACACATTCACTCTCTCTCTCTCTCTCTGTGTGTGTGTGTGTGTGTGTGTGTATGTGTGTGTAACAAGTGTCATCCTGCAGGATTGTTTAATTAACTAATTTTAGCTTTGCTCCAACCCTTGTCTGACTGAAGTATTATAGCAGATTTCCACGACAGGTAACAGAACGCCTAGAAAAGGCCCTGTGTGTGTGTGTTTGTGAGTGTGTGAGAAAGACATGACCAAACAATTACTTCTACCAGCTTAATACCATATAAATACATACATTTCTGCTGGACTGACAACCCATTAATTGCATAGCAGCCTGTGTCTGATGTAAAAGTTTCAACCCAGGCTCATTATTAATACGTACCCCTATATACCTTTCTGGACACCGTAAAATACGTCCCAGGAGCTTTTTTTTTAGCAGTTTTTGCTTTCGCGAATCCGACAGAGCTCGCTGTGTATGCTTTTTGAGATATCAAATTCTCTCGCAAGTGCCATTCGTGCCTGCTGTTCTCGCTTAAATCCACCAGAGGCTGCTGTCGACTGACTGATCAACCGACCCCCCCCTGGAACTGTTCTTCACCAAACTTGAACCCCATCACTGTGGTCTACTCCTCTCTGCATCTGTATGTGGCGATACAATGCAATACTTTCTCATTCACATTTGACTCACAGCACCTTATAACTTGTATGTTTATAAAAAAATCTGTACGTACAATTCATCATCCAGAGCTCTTTGTCTAATTTCATCTGTTTGATGTTTGTCGTATTTTCTCATATTTATTCTGTGTTGTCACTTGTCATTTTATATTCTGTAGCCAAAACAAATTCCTTGAGTGTGTAAGCAGATTCTGATTCTGAGCTACTGGACAAACTGGTAACAGCAGAGAAACCGTCCACACGGAGATAAGCGGTCAGCTGGTGCCCGAAAAGAAACAGAAGTCATCAGTGGTGTCACTCCGCCCCGTATTGTTTGCTTTAAAAACATCCATAGCTCTGGCTACATAATTCACACTCGCCAGAAATGTTTATAGGGGTACGTTTTCACAATGAGCCTGTGCTGAAAAGTTTGTCATTTTCAGAAAGCTCTTGCCTTTTCTGTGTACAGTACTCATGAGGCGGGGGGTCAACAGACTGCGGGCGGTCCACGAGTCTCCCGCCTGCGGCTCAGGCTGTATTTGACAGCACAGGACCTAAACACTTCTGTAATGAATGAAAGGTGGCGAGGGCCAAGTGAAGCTGCTGGAGCTCCTCAGATCTCCTGAAACACAGAGCGGATAATGTGAACACAGCGGTGGCTTGACACACACACTTCTCTGCTTAACTGACACATACACACTGGATATTCATCACACACTGCATGCATATTGATATGTTGTATAGTGATCTCTCTATATATATATATACAGTTGAAGTCAGAACGATTTGCCCTCCTGAATTATTAGCCACCCTGTATATTCCCCCTCCCTTTTTCTGCTTAAAGGGGGTTTAAAAGAGGATTTTTTCATCACATTTTTAAACATGATAGTTATAATAACTAATATCTAATAACTGATTTCTTTCAAGCCGAAACTGTGGCTCAGTGGTTAGCAGGTTCGGACTTTGATTTGGGGGCCCTCAGCAATTCCAGGTATGCGGCCCTTAGAGATGCTCATTTTGGTTTATTTTCTCAACCGCTGCTGGTTAACCGAATATCAATCGTTAATCGGTCAGATTAATATTAAATTGTTATGTAATAAAAAAAATTAATTGACGTGTCTATTGTGTGTCTGACACATTAAATATTGCATTTTAAAATACTGATAAATACTGATAACAACAGAACTCCTTCATGCACTTACAGTATTTCCAACAGCAATTGTGAAAAAACGTTCCATTATTCACGAGAGCTGCCGTTTTTGAAAAGAAGTAATGACATTAAAATCTTAAAGAATGTAGACAGATTTTACAACATATGAATCAAAATATGTTAAATAGTTATTTAACATAACGACATATTTTGACAAAATATGTCAAAATACGTCGAATAGTTGGGACTGCTGAGCGAATCATTGGTACAACCCTCCCTACTCTCCAAGAACTGTACTTATCCAGAGCGAGCAGAACGGCTGCCAAAATCACTCTGGACCCCTCACACCCAGCACACTGCCTCTTTGAACTGTTACCTTCTGGTCGACGCTACAGAGCACTGCGCACCAGAACATCCCGACACGGAAACAGTTTCTTCCCTCAGGCAATCCATCTCATGAACACTTGATGAAAATTACATGTGGAACCACCATCACTACTGCAATACACTTTTTACACACAAATACACTTATTTAACAACACACTTTACATGCCAATTTGCACATAACAGCGGCACATACAGTATAACGTTGTATATAGTAATACACCTGTACATACACTTGTCAATTTGTATATTTGCATTTAACACTTACTTCTATTTTTAAATATTTATTATCTGTTTTTTGTCCTGTCTCTGTAATTCTGTTGCACTGTAGAAGCTCTGTCACCAAAACAAATTCCTCGTATGTGTGAACATACCTGGCAATAAAGCTCTTTCTGATTCTGAAAATTTATAAAAGAGCTATATGATTAATGTAGGCTTCCTGGCATTGGTCAGGGGGCCCCTAAGCAGCTGCTTACCTTGCTTGCCAAAACTTTCTTCAAAAAACTGACATCATTGCATTTGGGAACAGAGATGAGGTTCTTAAGGTGAATGTGTACCTCGGCTCTAATGATCAAACAACAAAAAATAAATTATTGTTATCTTGGTGTGATTCTAGAGTCAGGTATGATTCAGTAGTCATGTCAAAGCAGTAAGTAAATCAGCATACTATCATCTCAAAAACATTGCAAGAATTAGAGGCTTTGTTTCCAGTAAGGACTTGGAGAAACTTGTTAATGCTTTTATCACCATAAGGGTGGATTACAGTAATGGACTCCTCACTGGCCCTCCCAAAAAACAGTCAGACAGTTGCAGCTCATCCAGAACGCTGCTGCCAGGAACCAGAAAATCAGAGCACATCACACATCTCCTCAGGTCTTCACACTGGCTCCCAGTTACATTCAGAATAGATTTTAAAGTATTATTACTTGTCTATAAATCACTAATTATATACACTATGAACAGCAGCTACGCTAATTATTCTCTTTGTTCTCTATTTCCACCTGGGGATACCCATCCTGAGGCCCCCAGAGACTATGCAGCACCACGGATGCAATCCAAGACCCACGATTCCAAGGCTCCATAATCCTGGACCTCGCTGTATCCTGAGCAGCTGCTTGGCGGATTAGCAAGCAAGAGACGGATTTCTGTGACCCTCCAAGGACAGACGAGCCTCGAGTTCTCCAACCTCCGGCGCCTAGACTACAGCTAGAGCTGCGCACCGATGGATTACTCTTCTGTGTTTGGACTCTAAGTAGTGAATATTAAACTACTCTGAACTGAACTCAAACATTAATAACTGGACTGACATTTTCAATTTACTATAATCTTGTATGTGAAGCTGCTTTGACACAATCTACATTGTAAAAGCGCTATACAAATAAAGGTGAATTGAATTGAATTGAATTAAATGGCCAAGGACCTCATTACATTACAGATATGCTCACTGAATACAAACCTAATAGATCACTCAGATCTTTAGGGTTATATAAAATAGAAATTCCAAGAATTCAGTCAAAGCAGGGTAAATCGGCCTTCAGCTACTACACCCCCCGTTGCTGGAATCAGCTTCCAGAAATGATCAGATGTGCTCCAACATTAGGCACATTCAAATCAAGACTGAAAACACATCTGTTTAGCTGTGCATTTACTGAATGAGCACTGTGTTACGTCCGGCAGATCGCACTATTATGACTTTTCATTCTTCTATTCTGTTTTTATGAGTTTAATCATTTTTATTATTTGTTTTATGTCTCTTTTATTCCTGTTTAATTACTGTCATTGTATAACGATGGTTTGTTCTGCAAACAATCAATACAAAAATTGCTAAATGTGGTTAACAATATTGACTTTAAAATGGCTTTTTAAAAACTAAAAACTGCTTTATACTAGCCGAAATAAAACAAGTAAGACTTTCTCCAGAAGAAAAAATATTTTTAAAATACTGTGAAAAATTCCTTGCTCTTTTAAACATCATTTAGGAAATACTTGAAAAAAAAATCAGAGGGCTAATCATTTTGACTTCAACTGTACCTCGTTTGCTTGAGTTTTTGTTCAGCATGAGGGAATCGACTCACGCCGATGCTAATGGAGGTTATAAACATTTCTCTTCTGTTTTTCATTATTAAACACAAAGCTCCGCTCGTATTAATGGTCATTCACTCAATAGTCCAAAAGAAAGACCACCTCAACAAATGACAGAGGTTGAAAGACAAGACAATGAGCTCCAGCTGTTCACGCTCTCATTTAGACTGCTTACAATTAATGCTTTTCACGTGAAATCCTCCAAATTTCCAACAAACTCACTGGATTGAAGCCGTATCTCTCGAAGGCAAAATCCCGGAGCTAAGTGAAAGAGAGTTACATTATAGACAATAACAGCCACCGTGCCAAGCGTCCATAACTTCAGACAGAGAAAGATGAGCTCTAATCTGCTCTAAAGAGGTGAACAGAGGCAGGCGAAGTATTCTGGGGTCTAAATGACCATCTTGCATTGATTTTCACACAGGAAATGAGATTCATGTGTGTTTTGAGGCCAAGGTATTTGAACCACCATGAACCACAGAGGCTGAAATGTTCTGCATTTTCATGACAGTGGTGGAATTCTTTTGTGCAAGTAAAATATATACATGCACTGGGGCTTAACCATTCTGAAACATTCAGGACATTTCTGGACAGATATTTTGCAGATATAAAACATAAGATATGTACTGTATGGATAAACATGACTTTGTAGAAAACGTATATAATAAAATATATAATAATAAATATTATAAATGCAAACAGAAACAAGTTTTGTCAGGGTTTTTGTTGGGGAAAAGGACGAGGACTCAATTGCAGACAAATAATATGGGTTTATTAATAAAAATAAAGGCGCCACGGTGGCATAGTGAGTAGCACGTGCGCCTCACAGCAAGAAGGTCGCTGGTTCGAGCCTCGGCTGGGTCAGTTGGCATTTCTGTGTGGAGTTTGCATGTTCTCCCCGTGGTTGGGTGGGTTTCCTCCGGGTGCTCCGGTTTTCCCACAAGTCCAAAGATATGTGGTATAGGTGAATTGGGTAGGCTAACTTGTAATAAGTTGGCGGTTCATTCTGCTGTGGTGACCCCGGATTAATAAAGGGACTAAGCCGAAAAGAAAATGAATGAATAATAAAAATAAAACAAAACAGCAAAACAAACTACCCTGAGGGAAAAAAACATTAATAAAACAAATAAACAAACTTAACTGGGCAGGTTGGTAGGGATCAGGACTGGAGAACATGATAAGACAGTGGCATCAGCGATGACGAACTGGCACAGGACAGCAGACATGAGGAGAATATAAGCAGAAATAATTAACAAACAAACAGGTGAACATAATAAACTAATAATGGGTTAACAAGGAGGGTGGGGCTAGACAATAGACAGGAGAGCACATGACAAACATGACAGGCCATGTGCTCACATAAAAACTAGAACACGCAGAAATCGCAAACACGCCCAGACCTCACACGCCCACATCAAGCGGGAACGCGCACAATTGGCACTCATACAGAGACACAATGACAAAGTGAGTCAACATACAGGACAAGACAGAGCTAGTGTCTGGACTCTACCACCAAAACAAGAATTTATAAGACTGGAGTAGGAGAACCCTGACACGTATGGTTAGCCATGTTTCCATCCAAAGATGCAAATCAAATGTATGTGCAAAACTGGATTATCACATAAAAGACGTGCGAATAAAGCAGCGCTTCCATCCAACAAGTCAAAGAAAACAAAATCGTCACTTCCTAAACTGGCACCAAACATCAACAGTAAAAACTGAATTTGCTGTGGTAGGAGAAGCTGCGTAAATCTTTTCTTTATTTAATAAATGACTTGCGCCTCAGAAGACAAATGCCGATGCGCAATGAATGCGTGAGGGTGTTTGAAGGTGTGAGACACAGAGAACAGTATTATCATTAATAATACAATTACACTAATACTGAAATGGTTAAGGTGTTTTAGAATGACCAAAACAACATTTCAGATGTTTTACAATGTGCTCAGCCTGCTGGTTTGTCCATTCACACACATTTTGATCATCACATCATCTCTTATACCAAAATCACAAGACATTTTATAATACGCATACAGGCATTTGTTCGGTAAAACTGTTTCCATCGTAGTTTATGCGCATCTTTTCTTATTAAACAAAAGGTTAATCCTACTCCTTTTGCATTTTTTTCTGTGCATTTTCAAAAGTTTTGCACATCTTGACATTTCCATCAACTGATTTTTTTTTTTACACTTTTTTATGTGCATATCCAAAATGCGCATCAAAATAGATGGATAAAAACCTAGCTATTGTTTATACAAATGAAATATCTGGCTATTATTATGATATTGCGCTTAAGCAAATTGCTCAAAGTCAACCATATTTACGTTTTATTTGTATTGCTGCATATTTAATGGTGACATTTTTAAAACAGGGCACCACGGTGGCCTAGTGGGTGACATGTTCGCCTCACAGCAAGAAGGTCGCTGGTTCGATCCCCGGCTGGGCCAGTTGGCATTTCTGTGTGGAGTTTGCATGTTCTCCCCGTGGTTGCGTGGGTTTCCTCCGGGTGCTCCGGTTTCCCCCACAGTCCAAAGACATGCGGTACAGGTGAATTGGGTAAGCTAAATTGTCCGTAGTGTATGTGTGTGAATGAGAACGTATGGATGTGTTTCCCAGAGATGGGTTGTGGCTGGAAGGGCATCCGCTGCGTAAAACAAATGCTGGATAAGTTGGCGGTTCATTCCGCTGTGGCAACCCCAGATTAATAAAGGGACTAAGCCGAAAAGAAAATGAATGAATGAATTTTTAAAACAGACATTTATAATACAATTTTTTAAAATGATAAATGTAAATTAAAATAAGCAAGAAAGGACAAAAATAATTACTAAAAATGCAGCATAGGCTCATTGGGAAAACGTAGCCCTGTATACATTTATGGTGATCGCGAATTATGTAGCCAGAGGAAGGTAAGGCTGCATTTTGTCTTTGAAACGAACGCTACGAGGTGGTATGATGCCGTTCCTTTCCGTGCTTACCAGCTGACTGCTTACCACAGTATGGACGGCTTTCCTGCTGTTACCAGTTTGTCCAGTAGCTCGCCACGTACGTCAGAGGATTTGAGACGCAGAGTGGAGTTGACCGAGACGGCGGGGATCAAGTCTGGTGAAGAACAGTTCCAGAAAGCAGGTAAAACAAAAACAAAAGGCAAAAAATAAAACAGTAAAAAAGTAAAGAACAGGGTGAGAATGTGGTAAAATCTAAAAACCTGGTAAAAATCAGCTGGCCGCAAGGGCTTTTCCTTTTCCGGATTGCTTTATAAAACACTGTCGGGTGGATTTATGGAAGTGGGTGGGTGGAGGGATAAGTCAGTCAGTCAGTCAGTCAGTCAGTCGACAGCGGGCTTTGGTGGAATTACGCGAGTAGAGCAGGCGCGAATGGCACTTGCAAGACAAATTTGAGATCTCAAAAAGGGTACACAGCAAGATCTGGCGGATTTGCGAAAACATAATGTGCAAAAAGTAGCTCCTGGGACATATTTGCCGCTCCCCAGAAATGTATATAGGGGTACGTATCCATAATGATCCTGAGTTGCAAAAATCTCGGTGCTCCTGAAAATCATTAAAGAGCAAAATGTGTTTACAAATTTGATTAAATAAAAGGATCAATATGTACTAATAAAACACTACTGTAGATTTTTTATTTATTTATATTTTTAGTTGTAATTTTAGTGTCATTTCTTTAATGTTTAATCCTTTGCAGTTATTTGTTTTAAAATTATATTTTAGTAAATCAAATTGGAAAAATATTGCAAAATCGATCAGGTTTGTGTGTATGCATTTTTAAATCATCCATAATAATCTTGGACGACACAATGAAAATCAAGAAGGTCCAGGTGAAAGTTTCAGTGGTTCTATTTTAAAATTTCATGCTTAATATTAATAGTATTTCCTGTAATTTATTTGTATGTGTATAAAATGACATTATCAAGCAAGTATATTATATGTACTGTATTACATTTTTACACTTCAGTCGAGCAGTAAAAACATCTTCAAGCAATGGCTATAAGCCATTTTCTAACCTATGCAGAACACAGTGGTTTGGAAAAGGAACACAGCTTCGATGTATTAAAAAGAACATAGATTTACGCTTTTCTACAACACAATACATTGTTCTTTTTGAATTTAAACCTAAAATACCCATTTTAACAAGATGTAAAGTAAGTCTCTAAGTGTTTATTTGAAGTTTCAGCTCAAAATACCCCACAAATAATGCTTTATAACTCTTTGAAACTGCTCATTTTAAGCTTTAATCCTAATTGTGCCATTTACTGACTGTCGCTTTAAGTTCAAATGAGACTGTGCTTTTTTCAAAAAAGGACGGAGCTACAAATGCCTGTGTCAGCATAGTGGTAGATTCAAAAACAAGACTAATGTCTAGGCCCACACGAAATCTGCGAGCACAGAATTATGCAGATTTCCGCAGATTTTTAGCCCATCATTGATTTGGTTTATTTACTTTTGTAAATGTGTGTAAATTTATATTTATTCAGTTTTTTAATTTATTTCAGTAATAATATTGACTAATATATAAAATATTCATGATTTATTAACAATACAGTTTGCAAAGTAATATTTTCTGTCTTTTAGTAGAGATTTTATATGAGAGGCTTGCTTTGTTTACCAAAAAAAGTGGATCTAATTGGATTCGAATTGTAAAGATTAAATAAAAGTTTAAAAAGTATTACTTTTTCATATATTAAGATTTTAGTTATGATACTCACAAAATTACCCTGCATAAATCCTCAGATTTTTAACAAAAATCTGCGCAGATATAGCAAAAAATGTCCGCAGATTCCATCTGGCCCTGCGAATGTCCTATGCTAATGAGGGAGAGATCGTCACAAGCGATGACACGTACAAATGAAGAATGTCAATCAAAGTGAATATAATATATTTTTACCATTAAAAGCTGGTTATACTCACTGGTTATATGTTTTTAAACCCCTTTTAAAGGAGATTTTTGTATAATAGGTCCAAATTAAGCTATTTTTAAGCGTCAATAAATCTTAAATTGACAATATATAATATACTGATATAAAATAAACAGTGCAATTATAACAATGAGATTTGAATCAATAATGTGACAGTAAAGAATTGTAAATAAAAGCTGGGATTTCCAATTCTACAGAAGCCATACTGTATATTACTTTATCATTCATTTATCTACGAGTAGCCTATAAATAAAACATTTACTTCTTCTTAGTAAAAGTTAATCAACTATATGTTTATGTAGCTAGTTTTAATTAGCATTTATGTACTAAGCATAAATGCAATAAGTTCCTTTATTTGAAGTACTTTGTAAATCCTGCATGGTTTAAACTGAACACACTGAGCTATATCTAGATGTGTTTGCATGCAGAGCTATTTCAAGCTAGTCTGTGAATTTGTAGCAAACTCTACTTTCCTGTTAGCCACTTAAAGAGTCTCTTTAAAGCTGTGATTTTCGGGTTATTGCAGTTTGAAACACATAACATCAGGACTTGCAGGAAATTACTTTTCTTTACAGGCAATATCCCAGGAGATGCTGCTCAACTCCATCAGCAGATATAATAGAGGCAGAACACCATCTCTAACTTCCATGAGTCACAATGCTTTAATAAGTGCAACAACACTTGTAAACGTCATCAAACCATTCCCCTCTGAACTGGGCTTAAATTTATTATCACTGGCTTGGATCATCTCCTGAAACAACAGCAGAAATAATATGAGACTCACTTCTGCATGTGAAGGTTTCCATAAGGATGTTGGTTCTCTCAATCGGTTTGGCTTTCCTCGCATATCAGCTCAGATGGTTTATTGTATCCTGTTGGCCAACAAAAACTATCACAATCATACTAAGAACACAAGACTTTCTACTGAACTCAAACAGCTAGATAAATGTGACTTTTTTTCCGAGCCATGATATGCAACTTTTAGCATATTATATAGGGGTCCTAGGGCTTATAAGAGTCATATAATGAAAATCTGAATATGCAGTGTTAATTTCTTCAATGAAAATATAGATAAAAAATATGTCAGTTGCCTATAGGTTGACACAAACAGAAAATTGACAGGTCCTCCAGTACAGGGGTTCCCAAACTTTTCAGCCCACGACCCCCAAAATAACATTGCCAGTGATTTGCAACCCACACTATTCCTGAGTTGGTTATAAATATACAAACCTTGCACGCAAATGCACACACTAACAGGCACAAATACACTCACCGGCCACTTTATTAGGTACACCTGTCCAAGTGCTTGTTGATACAAATTACTAATCAGCCAATCACATGGCAGCAACTCAATGCATTTAGCCATGTAGACATGGTCAAGATGATCTGCTGCAGTTCAAACTGAGCATCAGAATGGAGAAGAAAGGTGATTTAAGTGACTTTGAACGTGGCATGGTCTGGTCTGAGTATTTCAGAAAGTGCTGATCTATTGGGATTTTTACTCACAACCACCTCTAGTGTTTACAGAGAATGGTCAGAAAACAAGTAAATATCCAGTGAGCGGCAGTTCTGTGGGCATAAATGCCTTGTTGATGCCAGAGGTCAGAGGAGAATGGCCAGACAGCATTCTCCAGCCTCAGCAGCCAAGACTGCAGCTCTGCACAAGAAGTTTTCATAGATTAGAAAAATATGGCTATAGACAGAAATCCCATAGAGTGATAGTTTATCTAAAAATGAAAATCTATCACCATTTACACAAATCTTATTGGGTTTCTTTCAAAAACATATTTTGAAGAATGCTGGTAGCTGACACCCACCAACTTCTGTAGTATTTTCTACACTATTATGGAAGTCGATGGGCTTCAGCAACCATTCATTCATTCACTTTTCCTTTGGCATAGTCTTTTATTTATCAGGGGACACCACAGCGGAATGAACCGCCAACTACTCCGGTATATGTTTACGCAGCAACCAAGTATTGGAATACTCATACACTTTCACATTCACTCAAACACTATGGCCAATTTAGTTTATTCAATTCACCTATAGCGCACGTGTTTTGACTGTGGGGGAAACCGAAGCACCCGTAGGAAACCCACACAAACACAGGGAGAATAGACAAACTCCTCACAGAATTGCCAACTGGCCCAGCCGGGACTTAAACCAGCGACCTTCTTGATGTAAGGTGACAGTGCTAACCACTGAGCCACCATGCCACCCTGTCAGCAAACAGCATTCTTCAAAATATCTACTTTTGTGTTCAACAGAATAAAGAAACCCATAAAACAGAAATAAAAATGGCCCATGGTAACCTCTTATTTGGCCCACCTTCCCATCTGAAAAGAGAGGGAGAATAGATAACACTTTATTTCGATGGTCTGTTTGAGTATTAGTAGACTATCTACTTAATATACGTTGATACTGACATTCAACAGACATTTAACTGATTATACTGTAAGAAACTTTGCAAGTACATGTCAACTTACACTAACCCCAACCCTAACCCCAACCTAACAGTCTACTGATAATCTAATGAGAATAAGTTGCAATGTAACTTAAATTCAACAAACAGACCATCAAAATAAAGTGTGACCGGAGAATGATAGGGCGCATGCTTTTGACAGAGATCACTATTCCGATTTTAACGTGAAATTAACGCTACAAAAAAAGCGAATTCAAATTAAATGATTCAATTTAATGTTGTAAATGAATCAAAAATATATAATAACTAACAAAATTAGAGACATTTCATTTAAATTGTTAAACAGATTTTACCCCGCCAAAACATTTTTAAAAAGATATAAGTCAGATATAGATACATGCTGCTCTTTCTGCAACATACCCAGTGAAACTGCTGATCACATCTTTTGGAATTGTCCTTATACACAATGCTTTTGGATTGAACTTTCTTTAATTATTCATGGCAAAATACTACCAAGATTCTTATTATCTTTTAAGGATATCCTGTTGGGCTTTTTAAATACCGCTGCTGATAAAAGTAAGGAATATTTCATCATTAATCTCCTTTTATTTCTTGCAAAATTTCATATACTCCGCTGTAAATTCTCTCAACGTACACCTTGTTTTATTGTTTTTGAAAAGGAACTTCAACAGTACATTAGGACTATTGCTTCCTCTAAAAATCTAAAAGCTATTAGAACTGTCAACTGATTCTCCTTTTTTAATTTTCTTAACACATGATTTTATATTATTTGTTGTGTGTTTTTTTTAGTTTATCTTTTTCTTTGGTATGTGTTTATTTGATGCTTTGTTTCTCTGTAAAACTCATGCACAGTTTACATAACAAATTTGTATGATGATGTTATTGTTACCCTGACATTATTAATTAAAAAAAAAAAACTTTAAAAATGTAAATGAAAATGTACAATGACAACACACAAGACATCGCGGAGTAAATCAAGGTAAAGGTAACTGATAAAAATGATACTGCATTAGTTAATACGATTTAAAGCAACATTTTCTATTTTTTTTAACACTACCAAATATATTAGGGAAAAAAAAAATATTATAATGAATACTAGTATTTACTTGGCCCAAAGCCCTCAAATAAGTTTGCTTTTTGGCCTTTTATAGGAAAATGTTTGGGCACCCCTGCCATAAAGGCTCAAAACCACATGATGAAGATAAAACGAGGAGGTAATTTTCACTTTTGGTGAACTGTAAACTCTCCTGCATTAAACACCCTTGTAATCTCCACGATGGCTTCAGAAGAGATCTCAAACTAAGCTAATTAAACCCAACAGAGCTTCTTGCGCTAAAAGCAAAACATGTACCTTCAGCATGATCATGATTTCCCCTTAAAACCGCTTGAAAACCTTTCCCATCTGTGGGTGGTTTTGGTGTGTGTATTTGTAAGAAAACCTGAGCTTCGTTTTTGCTCCTCCTTTTCTGGGACAGTGTGTGCGTACGCATGTGTGTGCATGTGGTCATGTGTGTGAGAGAGCAAGAGAGAGAGAGTGTGTGCGCGCGTGTGCTTTTCTCATCAGCCTCATCATCTACACCGACTCTCACACACTTCTGTGAATTTCCTTATGGATATCTGGTATGTGCACTTTTATTCCGTTCTACTCGAGAAAATATGTGTGTGTTTGCTTTAATTTTATTCGACTTTTACCTCACGCAAGAACTCAGAATGAAGTGTTTTGACAAAAGAAGGAAAACTGCTGCAAGGGTTTCTGAGCTCCTGCACTGTTGCATGACTTTCCAGACGGCGTGATTCAGCATATGGTCAATGCATGAGATGGTTTTCTTTGCTTTAGAGATTTAGCTTTTCTATACTGACTTACCTCAACTAACTTCCAGGTGAAGATGTTTGAAGCTTGAAGATCTCTGGCTCTGTAAAACACAAGCGTTTTGTGTAAGAAAGGGTAGCTTTACTAAAATAGTATAAAAGAATCTGACTGGAGTATTTGGAATTTGTATATGCAAAACATGAACATGCAATACCTGTTAAGATATGAATTTCCATAAGGGGTTATGCTTGCTTGTTTCTTGGCCATGATGTTCACCAGCAAAACTGCACTGACAAAGTTAGTTACAATCAAAAAAATTGTTTTGCTAATTGTTCAAACTACTTATTTAAAAGGAGCTGAAACAACACAATTCTTGAGATTTTGGGGGACAACTTAACTGTTTTATGTTCAATCTACTTAAATTTGTTACGTTAATGTAATTAATTTGTGTTGGGACAACATGAACGATTTGTGTGGAGCCCAGCATTTTTACAGAGGAACAAAAGTCTTGCTGATTATGGTATATACACTCACAAAAATGTTGTTAGTTAAAACTACTTATTTTAAATGAGCTGAATAAACACAATTCTCGAGTTTTTTGGGGACAACTTAATTTATTTATGTTTAATCCACTTACATTTGTTACGTTAACAATCAATTTGTGTTGGGACAACATGAACGATTTGTGTGGAGCCCTGCATTTTTACAGAGGAACAAAAGTCTTGCTGATTATGGTATACACACACAAAAATGTTGTTTGTTCAAACTACTTATTTTAAATGAGCTGAATCACACAATTCTTGAGATTTTTTGGGGACAATTTAATTGTTTTATGTTCAATCCACTTAAATGTGTTTCGTTAACGTAATCAATTTGTGTTGGGACAACATGAACGATTTGTGTGGAGCCCAGCATTTTTACAGAGGAACAAAAGTCTTGCTGCATAAACACTCAAAAAATATGTTTTTTGTTTGTTCAAACTACTTATTTTAAATAAGCTGAATCAACACAATTCTTGTGTTTTTTTGGGGACAACTTAATTGTTTTATGTTCAATCCACTTACATTTTTAAAAATTAATAAGTTAACTTATGTTGTCCCAACACAAATCGATTTTTTTTTTTTACAGTGAATGTAATAATATATAATATAATGTATCCATATATGAAATATAATGAATATCAAACAGCTATGCAGTGCTGGGTGTATTGACACGGTAAAAATTTCAATTTGTGTTGGGACTACATGACGGATTTAAGTTAACTCATTAGTTTTTGCAAGTTCAAGTGGACTGAACATGAAACAATTAAATTGTCCCCAAAAAACAAAAAAATTGTGTTGTTTCAGCTCAGTTTAAATAAGTAGTTTAAACAAACAACAGACCTCCTTTTTTTAGAGTGTAGTTATAAAGTAGAGGTCTTCATTCTCCGGGACCTAACCAGATTTCCTGTGGTGTGGGAATAAATTTCAGAATAAAAACACGGTAGCTGTCGGTATAATTTGAACGGGAGCAGGCGGACTAACAACATACCTTTCCTGAGTCCCGACGTTATTTTAGAACAGCATATCTGTGATTAATGAACACCAGAACAGCCAGTGCTCCCGACTGTTACACATGCTGAACGAATGGACCAGGGCTTTCTGCACATGTTTTTTTGTTCGCGCAATCTGTGCATGCATCATCTGCATAACGGTCCTCAGTGTGGGCTTTACCAACATAGGAGAGCAAAGTGAAGATGCGCTGTCCTTTAGCTTGCATTAGAAAACGGTCAGTTTACTGTTAGGAAACCCACATCAGGCACGTCTGTCTCATCAGAAAGGGGCAAAACTAAATTTCAGCCCATAATTCTTGCACAACCTACAGTTTTATCTGTTATCTCTCTCTCTCTTGTGGTTGTACCCAATTTAAACGTGAGATTTTGGAAATCAGATCTAAATTTGTTTGAACCGGCGGGTCTGGTAGAAAATTATTCTAAGCAGGCAGCGGGTGAACAAAGGATATACGGCGGGAGCAGTCTGGTGCAGAATAAAACTTTGTGGGAGTGAGACTAAAAAATTAGTCCCGCGCAGACCTCTATTACAAAGTAACTAGTTACTGTACTGTAATAAGATTAATTTCCACTGATAAAGTAATTTTTAGGTGTAATTAAATTACAGTTACTTATAACGTACTTCACGGTGGCGTAGTGGGTAGCACGTTCGCCTCACAGCAAGAAGGTCACTGGTTCGAGCCTCGGCTGGATCAGTTGGCATTTCTGTGTGGAGTTTGCATGTTTTCCCCGTGGTTGTGTGGGTTTCCTCCGGGTGCTCTGGTTTCCCCCACAAGTCCAAAGACATCTGGTATAGGTGAATTGGGTAGGCTAAATTGTCTGTAGTGTATGAGTGTGTATGGATGTTTCCCAGAGATGGGTTGCAGCTTGAAGGGAATCCGCTGCATAAACATATGCTGGATAAGTTGGCGGTTCATTCCGCTGTGGCCACCCCAGATTAATAAAGTGACTAAGCCGAAAAGAAAACGAATGAATGTATAACGTACTTGCCTTCCATGCTGTATATAAATTCAACAGTTCTGTATGAATCAAGTCAGTGAAGCAGAGGAATTGTGTTTTTTTTTTCTTTTTACAAATATATTTAACAAAGGAATTATATTTTTACTAGCTTAAAAAGTTTTGATCTATCAAGACGAATTTTGAATTGAGTCATACATTTATGTAAATATATAGTTTGGTATGTATGAAATATAGTGTCACTGCTTTGAAATGTTTGGTGCTTTGATACATAAAGATTTTGATGCTAAAAGGTCCTACTAGGCTCAAATGTATAGAATTTAAATGTAGAATAAAAAAAGTTATTTTCTATTTGTTGAGATTTAAAGGGAGTAAATCTCGACTTTCTAAGTTATTACTTTTATTGACTTACTTTTGAGACAATAATTAAAAAAGTAATTTGATCACAATTCAATGATGCAATTGTGAATTAACTTATTTGAAATAACCTTTACTCAACACATTAGCCATCAGACTTAAACATTTCTCTGGAGTTATAGTTTTTATAGTTATATATTTGGGTAAAACTATTTTCGTTTTGTTTTGCATTTGACATTTCTTACAAATTTTAAATAAAAAAGGCTGTCGTTTAGAGCATTTTTGCTGAAATTGTAGAAGATATGTTATCAGACCTTAAACCCATGCCGATTAAAATGACTTAATCCAGAGAAACTGCGATTTTGTTTCTATCATTTTCCATAGCTGTATAAATTTAAAACTAACTAAACTTTTAGAAAACCCAACTGTGGTGTTATGACGATTATATTTTCATTGCCCCCTTATGTGACCACTGCAAGTTGTTGTTTCGTTCAATGCAAAAACATCTGTGAGTTGAACTTTCACATACATCTCTCACAAGCACCAAAATTAGTCTTAAAAATACAACTCTGGTTTATTTGAGAACGCAAGAGCCAGACTGGAAAGGTATTCAATCTTATTCTATCCGTAACCCCTTCCGAGTGTGCATTTATACTATATATAGTCTTGTGCTGCCAGATCTGGACTTTGTTACAGCTTTCGTTGCATTGCCAATGAGTGACATCTAAAACATTCATTCATTCATTTTCCTTCGGCTAAGACTCTATTTCAGTGCTTGCCACAGCAGAATGAACCGCCAACTATACCAGCATTTGTTTTATGCAGCGGATAACCTTCCAGCTGCAACCCCAGTACTGGGACACACCCATACACTCTCATTCAAACACACTCGTACTCTACGGCCAATTTAGTTTGTTTAATTCGCCTAGCGCAGGTCTTTGGACTGTGGGGGAAACCGGAGCATGCAGGGGAAACCCAGGGAGTTCATGCAAACTCCACACAGAAATGCCAGGCCAGGCTGGGACTCAAACCAGCGACCTTCTTACTGTGAGGTTAAATTGCTAACCACTGAGCCACCGTGCTGCCACATCTAAAACAACCAATCAAAATTCGTTTTTGTTCTGTGTCATGTCTAAAGGCATGAACTTGTGATGTCTTTTGACTTCCAGACAACTTCTACTCTCAAAATGCTGGGTTGTTTTAACCACAATTTGGGTTAAGTATGGACAAATCCAACCATTTAGTTAAAACGTGCAATTGAAATGTAATTGAAACATTTAACCCAATGTTTTTAAAGTGTGAACAATGCAAAAAAAAAAAAATATTTTCTTAATTTTTGCCTTGTTTATAGTTCAAATGTCAAAAAATATATTTAAATTAAGATGCATTTTATTACACAACCAAATAAATATTGTCTTGCATTTAGAAATAATGTCAAAATAAAGTGAGTTTTTTCTTAAAACAAGCTAAATAATCTGCCAATGTGGTAAGCAATTGCTTTTAGCTTGTTATAGAAAAAACTCACTTAAAAAACTCACTTAATAATGGCATATATTTATATTTATATATGAGCAATATCACATGCATAGCAGTGCGATATATGGCTGTATATTGGCACTTATGGGAGGCGTGTGTTGGCTCGAGGTCGAGTGCCTTAGTGACCCCCATATCGCAATGCTGCGAGTGATGTTGCGTTTATACAACAGTTTGACAGCACAATCGTGTGTATAAAAAAGAAAATCAAATACAGAGTCTCAAAAATCTTTTTGTATGAGGAACTACTTTCTTGCGCCATTCATTCACATCTGCAGCTGACAGTCAGAACAGCATAAACGGTTGCTCATTCAACAGCATCACTTTAGAGCTGATGTTAGTATTTGAATGATTCTCTAGCGTAATGTCTAAAGTGATAGCAAAACAGGTGATTTTGCTCACATTTTAAGATTATAAGGCTACAGAGACTTCCCAGCATTTCTCTGTTGCAATCAGAATATAAAAATAATTACCCCTGAAACCCCGAAAGAGCCAAAGCAAACACTACCAGTTTCTAAAAAAGGAAAAAGTTAGGAAAGCAATCGAATGCTTTCATTATAACATTAATAGAGCACTACAAAATACAAAAGAGAGAAATCAAAATTAAAGTCAAAATTATTTTCCCCTGTCAAGAAAATGCTACTTGATTTAATAATTTTTCAATATTTGGAAGTTAAAGTATTGTTGACTAGTTGCTTACACATCAGCAATAATAAAAATAAATAACGCATAAACAATTATACATTTACCCCATTAAGTTTAAGTCATTTTAGTCTTGCACATACTGTAATACAGTTTCCTAACACATAAACCGTTATGAAGTGTTATCATATGTGCAGGTGTTTGTTGACTGATTACATGATAACAGAACGATGGTAAACGAAGCCAGTTATAAAGAGGAAGCACCTGTGAGAAAGAGCAAATGAATTAGTGCATATGATTTATCCAGATGTGCAGTGTGCGTTCACTTGGAATAAAATTAAAAGGGTGTATTCCAAGCATAGATCAAGGTGTCTGAGTTGATTTCACTTAATTTACATATTGGATATTCATATGATTTCAGGTTATTTTAGTTTTTTAGCCACTCTTTTCCATACAGTCAAAGCGAATGGAAACATTATATTACAGTACTTACTTTGTGGATTTTTCGATTTTCAGTGTGACTGCCGCTGGAATGGCACTCACCGCATAAAACATATGGCAGAGTAATTGGTGGTTCATTTCGCTGTGGCAAGCCCTGATAAATCAGGGAATAAGCTAAAGGAAAAAGTGAGTGAGTGAGTGAGTGAGTGAGTGAGCGAGCAAGCGAGCGAGTGAGTGAAGGAGTGAGTGAGTGAGTTTCAGTGTGAGACAGTCAGTGTTGATTGTTGTTAACTAAAACATTTTTTTAAATCTAGATTTAAAATGAAATGAAATGGTTTAAATTTAAATGTATTTTGAAAATGTTACACAAAACAATTAGACACTGTTTTAATTAATATAACTAAAACTGAAACATAAACATACAATACCTTTGACAAAAGCACAATATGAATTTATTCATTCATTAATTTTCTTTTCGGCTTAGTCCCTTTATTAATCAGGGGTCAGCGCTACCCACTGCACCACCGCGCCGCTCCTAATATCAATTTAAACAAACTAAAATGAAAACTGATATATGTCTCTGAATATACCGATCAAGCAATTCTATAGTTGAAATGACATCTAATAGACATCCAAACATAGATGTATTGACTAAAACAAGGCCAAATTTGATCTGTCAGTGAAAATCTAAAAGACATCTAAAAATAGCCCTAACAAAGACTATTCATCAAAAGACAGACATTTTTTTTCCTGTCTAATCAATGACTGGACTATTTACAGTATGCATTATTTTTAGTCGTCTATTAGATTTTCACTGACAGCCCAAATTTAGCCTTCCCAGTAAGCATACAGTGTCATAAGACATTAATAAGATTTAGGTCGTGATGTCAGGTGACCAAAATTCAGTTTCTAGTCAGCATCTAGTCAGCGTCCAATAACGACGTCAAATGATATGGATGTTTGGTTGATTTTAGGTTGTGTTGGAAAGTGAGCAACAACCAACGTCAAGTCAACATCTTAAACCAATGTCATATTAACTTTTATTCTTTTAAAAGTCTTGTTCTGACTTTTATTCGTCAGGTATGGCAACCAAAATCCAATGTCGGTCCAATTATAAGTAACTGTAAACACCCTTAGCTATTTATCTAAAAATAAAAGTAATCCCTTACTATACTTTTCTGCAGAAAAGTAAGCTAATTACAGTAACAACTTTGTAACTAATTACACACAACATTGAATATACAGTATAATACACCAGGCCCATAGCCAGGGTGGATTCTAGTGATTCGAGGTCCAAAATTGGTCCCCTATATGAGCTCATTTATCCCATGTTAGATTTCTATGCTATCATAAATACCAATCAAAGAAGGCTTTAAGTCCAAGAAGAAACTTCTGTTGGATTATTATTCTAATGTATGAATATTTTGGACTTATTGAAATTGCCAAATTCTGACTGAGGAAAGTTGAATGCACTAGTCAGTTTGTTATTTGCGTATAGGCTTCATTTTTAATTTAAAACAAGTTTTAACAGATCCCAAAAAGAACTTAATGGTAGATGATAATAAAATTGTATTTTAAATAAAAGTATCTTTTCACATGTCTTTATTCTAAACTTTCACATTTAAATGCTAATCTCAACATCATTTATAAAACTTACAGATTAAATGCATGTTTGTCAGTAAACACATATAATTTGTAATTTGGCAAAAGGGTAGGAAATATGGTACATTTCAAGAGTTCATACTTAACTGATGATTGATTATAAAGTGTGTTTGGCATGCTGTCCCGGGAGAGAGCCCTGAGCTTGTGAGATCCTCGAGCCCGGGGCTCCGTCCCGTTGCAGGACGAGGGGAGTTTGAGCTCAGGTAGGTCTCGAGAACTTCCCTGCTTGATAATGGTAAACGTAAATTATGAATAGCTATGGAGAGTGTATGCTGAATTCAACGCTTGTCTATGATGTCGAGTTTTGTCAGTTTACTTATGTTACATGTTTTTGGTCTGTGGGAGGAAACCGGAGAGCCCGGGGATAACCCACACAAACACGGGGGGAACATGCAAACTCCACACTGAAATGCTGACTTGGTCAGGAAAGATCTGCGCCAGTGACATTCTTGCTGTGAGGCAATGATGCTAACCATCAGGCCTTTGTGTTGCCTAGACAAAGAAAGGGGAGGAGTAGGGGTGGAAGGGGGGATTCTTCAAGACGAAGATGGCAAAGGTAAGATACTCGAATTTATAGTGATTTAGGAATCGTCTGATTAGTGAATTGTGCATTAGCTAATGAGGGACCAGCTGCGATCAATCAAAAGCGCGTGCTCCTCTTGAAATTAGTTTAGAAATAAACTTCACCAAAAAGTGCGGTTATGATCAATAACCATTAAGCTAATCCAGCTCAATGTCACTAAAATGAGTATTTAAATGTCAGAATTAAATAGAAAATGAGGCAAATAACTGCAAAAAGGTTCAGTTTTTCAGAAAAAAAGAACCCTCCCTTTCAATAAGCGTGTTACAGGTCTGTACACTGTACTAATACAATTTTTCTATAATATTTTTTCATGTAGGAATGGGTGAATAAATACAGGCTTTTTAGTTTTTGAATGAACCATTACTTTACAATATCAATCACATCAAATCCATGTTTTTTTCTTCTTATAGGTATTTATATCACAAAAGATGAAAAACCATCAATGTGTTTTTGCTGAAGGCAACGTCATGCGAGCATCATTTCAACACTGCAGCTTAAAACCAAATCGCACATAAAGGGAAACCGCCAGTTTTACATCTCAGTAAGCAATGGGGAAAGGATATTACATCAGCAAACATCTGGCCACGGCAGCCATGATTCTGGCAGCGATAGCTTTGGTGACCATCATCGCATTATCAGTCGTCTACAATCGAGAAAAGTCCAAAAACGCGGCAAAACTCACTAATGCGACGACATCGGCAGTTCCTCCAACGCCAAAGACTTCAAACGAGCCCTGGGACAAGTATAGACTGCCTGACACTCTTTCGCCACAATACTACAACATAACTCTTTGGCCTCGATTGGTGATGGACGCCAACGGGATGTACATTTTCACCGGGATTTCTGACGTGATGTTTACTTGTGTGAAGAAGACAGACCTGATTTTAATCCACTCCAACAAACTCAACTTGACTCTGTTCAATGGACGCCATGCCAAACTCACAGGTATGAGTGGCGTAACAGCACCGGCCATAAAAAACACCTGGCTTCAGACGCAAACACAGTATTTGGTGATTCAGCTAGAGGGAAAACTGAAGCCCGGAAAGTCCTACTGGCTCCACACCGAGTTCACAGGAGAGCTCGCAGACGATCTGGAGGGTTTCTATAGGAGCGAATACATGGAGGATGGTGAAAAAAAGTGAGGAGATCTTTAGTGTTTGTGTTAATATAGCTTCTCCAGGAACTATGAATATCATTGCATTAGATGTGAACTATCAAACCAAACCAATGCAAATCAAGATAGAGGTTTCTTAAGTAGACTAACTTCTCTTTTTCTGAGCCATGTTTGTAATTACTTCTCAGTAACTGGTTTCAAGAATATGTCAGATACATCTGACGAGTATGAAGTCAGGCAGCAGAAAAAACACACAGATGTGCTTGCCTTTATGTTATGCCAACCAGACTATTTCATAATACTTTATCAGTCAGTATATATTTATACAGTCGAAGTCAAAATGATTAGCCCTCCTGTGGATTCTTTCTTCTTTTTCAAATATTTGCTAAATGATGTTTAACAGAGCAAGGAAATTTTCACAGTATGTTTGATAATATTTTTTTTTCCGGAGAAAGTCTTATTTCTTTTTTGGGGCTAGAACAAAATTTAGTTTTTAATATTTCGAAAACCATTTTAAGGTAAATATTTACCATCTTAAGCAATATATATTTTTTGACTGTCTACAGAACAAACCACCATTATACAATGACTTGCCTTATTAACCTAGATAAGCCTTTAAATGTCACTTTAAGCTGAATACTAGTATCTCGAAAAATATCTACTAAAATATGATGTACTATCATCGTGGCAAAGATAAAAGAAAACAGGATTAAAACTATAATGTCTAGAAATGTGTTGAAAAAAATCTTCATTCTGTCAAACAGACATTGGGGAAAACATATACAGGGGGCTAATAATTCTAACTGTATATATTTAAATAACTTAATGATCAAGAATGTAATAATATGACCAAAAGTTATATTAAAAAACTTCTTATCTCTAGTAAAAAATAAATAAATAAATAAAAAGTTTAATAATACAACCTTTCACAACGATTAGGAAATGCAGTATATAAGAAAATTAGATTTCTGAACACTCATGCAACACTGACAGTGATCACTTTGATGTAGAAAATTCAGCTTAAACATACCTATAGAACCAAATTAATAAAATATATTAACAGAAACCTGTTACGTTAAAATTGAAATAATATTCCTATCATATTAAAGTTTTTACTGTCGTTTTTAGCCAAAAACTGAACAACTTCTGAATAGTAGCATAATATTTTTTTCTGAAATATTTTGTTTAAAAGTGTGATTTATATATGTTCCATTAAAATAAATCGCTCTTGGTTAGATATTTTTGGTTTCACATAATGGTGTTAGATCATTTCAATCAGAAATATGACCTATATCTTATTTTAAAAAGTAAAAAGTGATAAATAAAATTAACTTTAAAAATTATGTAAACATGTTGCTTTAAAAGGGACTAGTTGACAACAAGGGAGTAAACCTAATGCCTCAAATATTATTCAAGAGTTCACACTATGATAGTGTTTGACTATTGTAGCAGGTTTGGCATGCTGTTCCGGGAGAGAACCCTGAGCTAGGTGATAGATGAGCTCAAGGCTTTCACCTAGTCAATGGACTAGGAGGGCTACAAGATCAGGTAGTTTGACGAGAGCCCCCCTAGAACTTGAAAAATTGTGCTACGGGAACCTATTAAGTATGTATGCGTTAAGTGCTTGTGACTGTTACTACGATTCACTTGTGTCACATGTTTTTGAATGTGGGAGGAAACCGGAGTACCCGGGGAAAACCCACGCGAACACGGGGAGAACATGTAAACTCCGCACAGAGAATGCCGGCTGGCTCGGTTAGGATATGGGGGGTGTCCAAAATGGAGATTTAGGCTGGATATTTATATTAAATTTGGGTTAATCTGATTGGCTATCTAATGATTAGCAACAAGGATCAGCTGCAGTCAACCATATCACGTGTTAAACGTGTGTGTGTGTGTGTGTGTGTGTTCGCGCAAACTTTGTAATGACATTGTTTGTGACTCATCGTTTCAGAAATGCTTTAATTAACTTCACAACAAATATGACAAATAACCATAAGTTCTTACTATAGTATTTTTCTCATTCTTATTTGTCACTGTGCTGTTTATCTGACATGAGAAATGGAAACATGAAGACAGGAAATGGAGACATGCATCAGAGCAATAAAGAGCAATCTCTGTGGCTTTGACACTATGTATGAACAGTGGGCGGGGCGAACAGCTCATTTGCATTTAAGGCACAGGCAACAGCTACAGTGTGCTCAGAGTTGAAAATCCCCATGTTCAGAAAGGTATAATAAATAATCTGATGGGTATTCTGAGCTGAGACTTTACAGACACATTCTAGAGACACAAACGACCGTAAATCTTGAATCTTAAATCTTGAAAAAATGGTAAAATACAGTAGGTGTCCTTTAAGTAAATAATTATAAAAATTAGGTTAAGCCAACTTAACAGTTCCAAGTTACAAGAAGTTTCTTCACTTTAAGTAAAGTCAACGTGTCACTTTTAAGGCAACGGGTTTACTCACATTTTTGTAAACTAATCGTACAAATCAGTTTTTACATAGTTTTAAACCATTGCCATTCGTTAAACATGTTTATGTGATCTCGTATGTTTCCAGGATTATTGCCATCACTCAGATGCAGGCCACGTATGCAAGAAAAGCCTTTCCGTGTTTCGATGAACCTGGCATGAAAGCTGTGTTTAATATCACTCTCATCCATGACCGAGCAATGACAGCGCTGTCAAACAGCCAAGAAATCAGTAAGACAATCAATCCATCACAAAGCCTGTAACAGATCCTTAACTAATCGCATTGTATTTGTTGTCAATGAAAGACTTAGTAGGGCTTGTCACACTTTAATCATTTTTAAACGACGGAATTGCTTCATACTTTAAGAGTAAACTATAAATCCTGGCTATTCATGTGTTTGTGTTTCATACTGAACAATTGCAAACCCCGGATAAATATTCTCAATATTGCTGTCAGTGTTATTGTCTGAAAGAATGCAGCACACAACTTGCTTAGCAGTGCTAGTAAGCATCCATATATTATATATTGATCAAACTCTTTCCAAAATACCTATTGAATTAAGACAATTATTTATGTATTGAGTTAACAAAAACAACATGCGTATCAGTATTGAGTCTGTGCATTACCAGCAGGCACTGGACGTCAACATGACATCAGATTGACGTTGTACCCCAGCGTCATGGTGGCATTGCATTTTGTTTAGAAATGAAAATCGGGTTGACGTCCAACATCCAACCTAAAATCAACCAAATCTCAACGTCTAATGATGTTACAGCTTGACATTGTGTGGACATTACCACTATTATGTCTATCAGATTTTGGACTTTGGTTGCCATACCTGATGAATACATGTCAGTATTCGACATCAATATGACAATTTAAGATGTTGACTCAACGTTGGATTTTGGTCACTTTCCAACACAACCTAAAATCAACCAAATATCAACATCATTTCATGTCATAATTAGACATAAAATAACGCTGGCTAGACATTGAATTTTGGTCACCTGACATTACGACCAAAATCTAACCTAATATTGACGTCTTATGACGTTGTGTGCCTACTGGGTTGGCTCTCAAAATATGTCTCAGTATCTTATCCCATAAATATCTTGACAGAGGTACTACATGAGTTAACTCCTTTATTTTTTCAACCAGGCTGTTACAACTACTCAAACTTAAACATATCAGTTTACCTATTCATTAATTAAACTTTAATCTTTCTGTAAAATCTTCTCCAACACTAGTTTTATTCCAGATTGCGGCAAACGTTCTTGTTTTCTGTTGTTTTTAAAAATGTTGTGTAAATTTTGCCTCGTTTCAGAGTTGTTTCCGTTTCTCATTGTTGTTTTCTTTTTTCTGTACAGCACTTTGCATCCAAATGTGGTGATGAAAGTGCTTTATAAATAAATAAATAATAGTTGAGTACACTTTAATCTTATAAAAAATGCTGAATGGCTACTACTTTAGTAACTTTGGAAAACACCTAGCCACAGTGTCTAAAGAGTACAATGGCATGCCTTGAATGTTATTCTATCTTTTTAATTATTGCACGGTTTTTCACTAATGACTTTAATTAAATTATATCTGCTGATCTAAAACCACAAGGGGGCTCTGATGCACCATCATAAAATGAGCTTTTTTTTAACATTTATAATTAGTCATTTGCTTTTGTCCAAAGTTACTTAGAAATTAGATTTTTTAAATTCATTTTTGGAGAATTCTGTCTTTGTTTTTCAAAGCCAATTAGCTTTGTCCACATGCTCTGTGAGCAATTTTTATAGTGCAAAATGCTGAGCAGACATTATATCTGTTTTGAGAGCTGGAAAGATTTTCATTGAATTCATTTATTCATTTATTTATTTTCTTTTCGGCTTAGTCCCTTTATTAATTTATGGTTGCCACAGAAGAATGAACCGCCAACTTATCCAGCAGATGCCCAGCTGCAACCCATCTCTAGGAAACATCCACATCATTCACACACATACACTACGGACAATTTAGCCTACCCAATTCACCTATACCACATGTCTTTGGACTTGTGGGGGAAACCGGAGCACCCAGAGGAAACCCACGTGACCACGGGGAGAACATGCAAACTCCACACAGAATTGCCAACTGACCCAGCCGAGGCTCGAACCAGCTACCTTCTTGCTGTGAGGCGAACGTGCTACTCACTACGCCACCGTGACACATTTTCATTAAATAAGGACATTCATTTTAGTCTTTTAAAAAACTTTTCAGAACTCTTAAACAGACCAGACCATTTGAAAATTTGTAAACCATACAAGAAATAATTTTGTGACTAATGTTCTGTTCCCTAAAGACTTCCGCAAAGTCTGGATAGTCACTTTTTGGACAGACAGATCTTTTGTGGTTTTTTTGAGTCATGGTAGTCTGTTGGTTGTGTGCCATTCATCTGTAATTCTGATGTCATTCAGCCTTGTTTGTTATTTTGTAAATGATTTCCTCAGCCACCCTCAACTTCAAGCCTCGGATTGATTTTCTGAACATGCGCAAATCTGGCCTCAAATCATGTTTTGCTTGTAGAGGCATTTATAAATCAAAACAGTGTTTTGGTTTTATTAGTCAAACCCTATTAATATTGCAAAAAGAGAAAACGTCTGCTTAAACATTCATTCACCTAAGGATCTTATCTGCCTTAACATAATATCATTGTATTGACTTAATTGGAGTCAATACGTTTTGATACAACAATCCAATTTATTTGATTACTGACATGAATTTAATTAGTTAATGAGTTAGTTAATTAGAGTAACTAAAGCTGTTTTTGTAGCACAAACAATTCAGCATTGCATCAAAGTATGCATGAAGTGAAAAAAATTTATGTGATAATTTACAAAAACTTAATTATTGGGCTTAATTATTTTCAATTATTTCTGTCACCCACACTTAAATGACCAAAACCAGTGTTCGTTTATATACTCGCATACGCACAGATATAAGGCGATTTTACCAGCTTCGTTTGCATCTGCCGTTTATTTACTTTCCGTCTCTTTGAAACGTTGCGGCAAAATGTCGCAACTGTCGTCTTCTTCTGCCACTGGAGCATGTACAAAACTGGCATTAATCTTTAATGAAGCAGTCAAAACGGACAGCATTCGAAACATCTGCTTGTTGTCCACCATGTTAGCTGAACTGGTCACCTGACTACGTCACGTGACTAAAATGCGTCATAATTTTCGAAAGTCTCCATTTTCACAGTCCACACTGCAACGCGAAAACGGCACCTTCAAATGTATCCACTTTGGACAGCGTTTTTTTTTTTTAAGATACACTTTTGTTTACTAAAAACACCATCACAGCGTGGACGGAGGGCCAAAACGGAGAGGAAAATATGTGTTTTTACAAAAAGTTGTTATCTCGTGATCTCGATATAACAAAAAGTTCTGCTTATTCTGACTTCCGTAAGCTAACGCCTACGACACATCATGGACGAACGCATTCGCATTTCTTTTGACCAGGGACTGAGTCAAACTGAGATAGTTCTATGCCTTTCTGTGATTGACAATTTCTATGTCAGTGTCCGACACTTGAGAAGGAGGCTTTCGGCTCTCCGCCTTTATCGTCGAAGATATAGCGACCCTGATAGTATCGTCATTTTCATTGCCAGTCAGCTTGAAGGACCGGGACATCTGCATGGTTATAGAATGATGCTAGAAAGGTGCCATTTAAATGGTTTGCGGCTGACCAGAGAAATAGTAAAAGATGTGCAGTTAAGTTTGAGAATAAGCAGAACTTTATGTTATGTCGAGATCACGAGAAAACGAGTTGTTATGTCGAGATCACGAGACAATTACAGTAAGTCGTGATCATGACATAACAAGAGAGAAAAAATATTTGAATGCATGGCCTCTTAGGACTTCCGTACATGGACATAACCTGAATGCATTTCTTTGTTCAGTGAAAAACGTTTTTTTAAACATTAATAAACAAACAGTTTTAGCTTACATTGATTTGCATTACATTTTTGTTTGTCCACACAAGCCAGTGGGATCCAAGGAGGCTTGGTTATCAATAGTCTTAACAATATCTCCTTTTAGGTTCCACAGGACAAAGAAAGTCAAACAGGAACAACACGAGGGAGACAGAATCTTTTTTTCTTTTTTTAATGCAATGTAAGTTGCTTTGGATAAAAGCTTTAAATTCATAAAAGTAAATAACTAAATGGAAAATGTGTTAGATTTTGTACATTTTGTTAGCATTTTTATCCCCTAAAAAGTAAACAGCTTGTAACATAACCTAAGAAACAGGACTTCATAGGTTGTGAAAGCTTGGAGATGGAATTTTATGTAAAGAGACAAAGGAAATCAAAAGGATTTGTGTCACGACTGTCTGTATAAAGGACCCAAAAGCAGAGGTGTTCAAAAGAATAAGTCTTTAATTTAAGAAGCAAAAGAAAAGACTCAGCAACTTGCTGAGCTCCAGAGCAGGTCTGTTCTCTTAGTAAATAAAAACTGAAGAATAGAACTCAGGCAAAATTCACAACATAAGATAATTTCCAAATATAATCAGGTGTTTTGGTCCAGGCCTG
>CAIGQQ010037820.1:12357871-12375215 GCA_903798035.1 Danio albolineatus
CTGTCAGAAAAGAGAGAGAAAGCAAAGTTCAAACCCGGGTTCTGACAATTTGACTTCTACGTACACTCCCAATGTATCTTCCGAAAATAAATGAATACTTATAGATTTATGATAGGGAGAGGATAGGGACCATTTTATACTCTAATTTCAATGTATCACGTAAAGAGCATGGATTAATTCAAACTACAGTCCTACATTGCCAGATCACTGTATAATCTATCCATCATAACAGTTCAATTTTAATTACCTCATCAGTTGAAATGATAATGGTGAAATGCAGAGTCTGAGCACATCCGAACTTTTACATATTCTCCTTAAACGTCAATCTCACTAGTGTGGACACCATCTGCATGGATGCTTGTTATTAGTATATTCCTGCAAAGGCATTTACAAATAAATTTACAAAGTATGAAAAAGAAGTAATAAATAACAATCAGGGCCCTATCATACACCCGACGCAATGAGGCGCAAGACGTGCTTTGCGCCATGTTGTTTAAATAGTAGGTGTGCCAGTCTAGAAAGGTGTGTTAAGGCACATTGCTATTATGAGAAACTAAAATAGACTGCAATAGACCAGCCTTTATCATGTTGTGGGGCTTTATTCAGTTTATTCATGACAACTTGCTTTTGTATAATGTTATTATTATTAGTAGTAATAGTAGTAGCAGTATTTATTATATAGATATTTCTATTTGTTTTATTAAAAACAGGTGTAAATTTGTCCACCTGTCAGGTTTTGGACCATATGGGGCATAGGACGTGTATTTGGATATAACTCAGTTTTCTGACCACACTTCATTATTATTGCTCAGTTATTCGTTTGCTGGAAATTATAAGTTCATTCATTCTTCTTGTCGGCTTAGTCCCTTTATTAATCCGGGATCGCCACAGTGGAATGATCCGCCAACTTATACAGACAATTTAGCTTACCCAATTCACCTGTACCGCATATCTTTGGACTGTGGGGGAAACTGGAGCACCCAGAGGAAACCCACGCAACCACGGGGAGAACATGCAAACTCCACACAGAAATGCCAACTGACCCAGCCGAGGCTCGAACCAGCGACCTTCTTGCTGTGAGGCGAACGTGCTAATCACTACGCCACCGTGGCGCCACTGAAAATAGTTTTGAAATAAACATTTGCGCTTAACAAACTAAATTAAATATGTAGGCTAATGGATGTCTTCAGTGGAGTAAATTAGTCTTTTAAACTTTAGGATCACAAACAACAAGTTGCTGGCTGCAGTTGACTCAATGGCCACCGCTGTCACAATCGACAAATGTTTCTGAATTCTACATATTACCAATTAAACTATAATCAACTTGACTTAAATGAAAATATCTGATTGAACTTTCCCATGTTTTTATCCCAGAGACAGAAGATGTCACCATCGATGGAATGCCTGTTACCAGGACGACATTTGAACCCACAAAGAGGATGTCAACATATCTCGTCGCATTTGTTGTCAGTGATTTTTCATACATCAACAATGAAGACAAAGATGGTGTTTTGGTAATACCTCCATGCCAATATTAATAATAATAAATAAAATATTATGCTAAAGTGATAGATCGTTCACCCAAAAATGTAAAAACAATCAATTACTTTCGTTACACTTGTTCCAAATTTATTGTGTTGTATCCAAAAGAAGATATTTCATTTTAATATGAAACTCGACGGCTATTAGAATTATCTACCATCTCTACCAACACAATGCTGGGTCAAATATGGACAAACCCAACCATTGGGTTAAAAAGTGTCGTTTAAATTTTAATTGAAAAAATCAACCCAATGTTGGGTAACGACAGTGTTTCTAAATCCCAGCGAAATGTGCAGAGCGGTGGGGTGCAAGGACTGGGATTGAGAAACTTTGGGTTACAACAAAACATCTTATTTTGTGCTCAACTTATAGTCTGGAACGACTTGAGGTTGAGTAACCAGTGAGTAAACATTTCTGGGTGAACTATAGCTTTACAAGGAATATTTTGAAATATATGAAGGTATTTCAAAACATTTTGTATTTCAAAACATGTTGGTCTGGCTTGTCAAAGGTAAGAATATGGGCTCGGAAAAAAGCCATTGATGACAGACAAGGAGACTACGCTCTCAGCATTACCCAGCCAATACTGGAGTTCTTTGAGAGTTATTACAACACCAGCTATCCCCTTTCTAAGTCAGGTACAACCAACTTTATTCTTGAAAACTTGAAATCGTTTTTACTTACACTTACACTGTACTACAGTTAAAATCTGTAATGTGGTTAGCAGTAAGTTTTTCTTATATATATCAGTGGTTCTTAACCTTTTGCCTGAGACCCCCTTTTCCCCTAGTAAATTTTTTCCCTGCCCCCCTGCACATTTAATAATATTATCGCTCATATAAGTTTGCAGTAGGTATAACAAAAATGGTGGTTTTTAAACAAACAGCATGCTTATTACTATATCTAGATGTTTGTGCACAAATAATAGCCTAATGTAAAATATAAAAGGAAAACATCAGTGGGTCATTTGCATTGGGTACACCTTGCGGTATTGGGGATGAGTCGTCCGCAAATGTCTTATTATTTTGGACAACCTCAGACATTCGTAAGCAATAACTTTGGTGCAGATAATGCACTGTGATTGGGTCAGGGACTTTTTGCTTCGGGAAAATGGAATAAAACCATAGATCAGGTAACTCTCTTGGTATTTCCTGCATGTTGTGTTTCCTGTATTGCTTGAGCTGCTTCCTCACCTGGGTCCAGTATGCTTGAGTCATTACATTACCAGTTTTTTTTTTTGTGAAGGAAGAATTACAAATTCGTAAATTTTTTGTCAGCCAGGGGATAAAATAAACTGAGGCAACATGATCTTTCTCCTAATTGTCCACTGCTTAATTTTTTTTAAAAATATGACTCGACCCCCTACAAAGCTTGCTGAGGCCCCCTTGTGGGCCAGGACCTGCCTGTTGGAAACCACTGACCTACATGACACTTCACTTTATGCAGTTTTGTTGACATCGCGATGGTTCTTTTTTAGTTTTTTTCTTAACAGTTAGGTACATTAGAGTTTTACGTTACTTCTAACTTTGATTATGTTTATTGCATTGCTTTAATTTTACGTGTGTTACAATGATGGTTGTTTAGTATTACACTTAGTGGCGTGAATGACACTTAGTGCACTTCTATATATTATTTCTGATGAGAATTGGTTCATTATGAGACTCATCCCCACATGCTTATGGTGTTTTTGTTTCTGTAACAAAAGTACAACATGTAGATATTAGTACATCAAAACACTAACACTATAAATTAATGAAATACAGCAGTTTACTGTACTTATTTTTCTATTTTTTACGGTTTCTACCCAATTTATAAAAAATTCTGTAAATTATATAAAATAATGGTAGTTTATTTTGTAGTAAATTATGTCAAATCGTAAATTATGATAGTTTACCGTAAAATTTAGAGAATTCTTTTACTGTTTCTTTCATATTTATGGATAAATCTGTAAGTTCTAAAAATTACTGAAATAAGGTAGTTTACTGTCGTTTTTTTTTTTTTACATTTATTTAACACTTTGTTCCATATTTATAGAAAATTCAGTAAATTATATGAATTAATGGTAGTTATTTTAGCAGTAAATTATAGTAGTAAATTATGGTAGTTTACTGTTAAATTTTTATATTTCTTTTACAGTTTCTACTCTATGGAAAATTCTGTAAATTCTATGAATTAATGTTAGTTTATTTTGTAGTAAACTATGTCAATTAGTAAATGATGTAGGTTACTGTAAAATATAAAAAAATCTTTTACTGTTTCTATCGTATTTATGGACAATTCTGTAAAATCAATAATTATTGAAATATGGTAGTTTACCATATTTAGTTTAGTTTTTAAAATTTTATTTAACAATTTCTACCATATTCATGGAAACTTCTGTGAATTAATGCTAGTTTATTTAGTAGTCGATTATGTAAATTAGTTAATTATGGTAATTACTGTAATTTAACGTAACAATTAGAAATTTTGTTAAATTCTGTAAATTATATAAATGAATGGTAGTTAATTTAGCAGTAAATTATGTAAAGTACTAAACTATGGTAGTTTACCATATTTTATACATATACCATACCATATACCATTTTATACATCTCTTTTTCGTTATCTACCGTTTTTATGGTAAATTCTGTAAATTCCAAAATTTAATCAACATGGTAGTTTATCCCAAAAAAAAAATTCTTACATTTATTTAACGATTACTACCCTATTCGTGTAAAATTCTGTCAATTATATGAATTAATGTTAGTTTATATTGTAGTAAACTATGTAAATAGTAAATAATGGTAGTTCACCGTAAAATTTTGAAATTTCTTTTACTGTTTCTACCATATTTATGGACAACTCTGTAAATTCTATATATTAATGAAATATGGTGGTTTACCATAGCTTTTACATTTATTTAACGGTGTCTACCATATTTATGGAAACTTCTATAAACTAATTCTAGTTTATTTTTGTAGTCAATTATCTAAATGAGTAAATTATGGTAATAAATTGCTGTAGTTTACCGTAAAAATTTGAAATTTCTTTTACTGTTTCAACAGTATTTATGGAAAGTTCTGTATATATAAATTAATTAAAAATGGTAGTTTGCCGCTAACATTTTACATTTCTTTTACGGTTTCTACAGTAATTTATACAAGAAATTCTGGCAACCACAGCTGCCAGCTTTCTTTTTTAACCATCAATTCAGTTTTTTCTAAAAATTTTCTAAACAGCAGGACGAAAAGTCATCCTCTTTTTTTCTCAGATCAGGTTGCTCTGCCTGACTTCAACTCGGGAGCCATGGAAAACTGGGGTCTGGTCACTTACAGGGAAACGGCTCTCCTCTACGATCCGCAGACGTCTGCCAATGGCAACAAGCAGAGGATTGTGACTGTGGTTTCTCACGAGCTGGCTCACATGGTACGTCCAGGCCCAGTAAAGGGGATTGGGAGTACTTCTGGCTTCACACAGTTTGCCATGTGATTTATGTCTTCCAGTGGTTTGGAAACCTCGTGACGCTGAAATGGTGGAATGATCTCTGGCTGAATGAGGGGTTCGCTTCATACGTGGAGTATCTGGGCGCTCATCATGCTGAACCGACCTGGAATATCGTAAGAAAAATCGTTCAGAGGATTTTGATGGAATAGCCCCTCGCTTGTTAATACATTCAAGCTGTCCGCTAGATAATCATTCTCTGAAGGTATTACATAATCATGGAGTGCAGAAACATATATAGTGCAGAACAATTGGTACTGAAAGGTGAGCTGTGTCCATAGATTATTATAATATCAGTCAACACACAATATATCAGTTTTTGGGCTGATTTGGTGAGTGTAAACCCTCTGTTGTGCTTTTAAAGTATTTATCTGATTGAATTCTTGAAAAGAAAAAAAAAATAAGGAGGGTTTAAATAGTTTCTGGTGGATTGAAAAGCATAATAAAAGTATTAATAAAAGCTTGATTTTAATTATTTAGAGGGCAACAAATTTGCTGACAAACCTGAAAAGGAAATGTATTTTATTGATATTAATTTATTTAAGGTTACATAGAACCAAGTGTCTTGGACAATAGATGGATTGAACATTGGAAATAATAAATTAAGAGATATTTATTTATTTTATTCATTTATTTTAAAAATTTGCTCATATTTTTAGGCTTATTATAAAATACATATTTACCTTTTCCATAAATGTTTCAAGCTTAGCCTTGGTAAACCTGAAAACATTTTTTTTTTTTGCACATTAGTTTGTAACCACTAGAGGTGCAAAAATTACACAAGCAAGCATAGCATGAAGCAAACTTGCGATATACACTGAATTTTTATTGCTTGGATTTAAGTCGCTGTAAACAACTTTATATGGGCTGAATTCAAACAAACAAAGTTGAACATTACTAAATTTTATTTGTTTGTTTAAATTCAACACAAATAAATTGTTTGCAACAGCTTTGCAGACAACTATTTTTTCAGTGTGGGTAGATATTTAGACAGTGGTGAAAGACTACTGAAAAATCATACTCAAGCACCATTACTTGCCCAAAAATGTAGTGCAAGTAGAGTAAAAGTATCTGTTGTAAATATAACTTAAAGTAAGAGTAAAAAGTAGACCTTTTAAAAGTACTCAAGAGCAGTGAGAAGTGAGTATTACACTGGGAAAGGTTGATGCATTTACATGTAATTTGTGTGTGCGTATAATATATTACTAACATTCTGTAGTGCATTTAGTATTTAAGGCCATTTCAGTCATCATACAGTTTACATCTGCCAGCTTCTCATCAGTTACATGCAATCTAAATAGTCTCTGGGTCATTGCATATAAAGCAGGGGTGCCCAGACTTGATCCAGGAGGGTCGATGTCCTGCAGATTTTAGCTCCATTCACAATTAAACAAACTGAAACCAACAAATCAAGCTTTTACCAGGTATTCTACTAAGCTTCTGGAATGTGTATTAAAGCAAGTTAGAGCTAAACTCTGCAGGACATTTTCCCTCTAGGACCGAGTTTGGGCACCCCTGGTGTAAAGCATCTTCTTGGAATTTTGTTATGCTTCCAAACAGTTTGCTGCTTTTGTTAATGTAGTTCAGTATGATGCTATTTACTTTCTATGTGCAATTTAATTGGACTCGCAAGACTGATTTTTCTAATCCCCATATACAAGAAAAAATAAAGTAGTGACTGCAGGTTGAAGGAAAGTAGTGGAGTATAAGTACTCAAGGGAAAGTAAAAGTACACATTTTTAAAACTACTCAATTACAGTAATTTCAGCATTTGTAATTTGTTACTTTAGACCACAGTATTTAGATGACTATCCATACAACACGCTATTAGCTACAGTCATGCCATCTTATTACAACAAAACCCAATTTTTGAGACTATGTAAAGGTGAAAATAAAAATCCTTCACACTGTTGTGATTTTCAATGCAACTGTCTCTCACAGAAAGACCAGATCATCCTTTATGACATGCAAAGAGCGTTTGCGGTGGACAGCTTGACCTCCTCTCACCCTCTGTCCCGAAAGGAGGAAGAGGTCAACACTCCAGCAGAAATCAGTGAAATGTTCAGCACCATATCCTACAGCAAGGTAATAATCAAGACCTCTAGCAACTAACTGCGCTGAAATGCTACGATTACTTGACAAAACAGTAGCCCAAATAGTAAGTTTTTTTTTCTTAGCATTTAAAAATTTTTCAAGTTTACACAACGTTTTCAAATGATCCACATTTGCACACATCTTTGAACATTACAAAAGCGCTGCATTCCAAATTTGACCCTGTCACCTTGATAGTAAACAGCGGTAATGTGCTGTCAGTGGCTTGGCTCTCAGGTTTAGGTATTATTTGTCCATGTATGTAAGATGCGTCTCAATATTTTTGGTTGTAATGTGAATCCACATTGTATTCACACGTTGCATTCACACAGTAAATCAACACGTTGCTGATGAAATGTTAGGTTACAGTATTTAGACTGAGTTAAGCCTGAAATCACTACTGCCTTTTTGATTGATAATTTTTAAGTGAAGTTTATCTACAAACTAATTTCGAGAGGATCACGTGCTTATGGTTTACCACGGCTGGTTGCACATTATCTAATCACGATCTCCCAATCATATGATTCCCCATCTACTATAAATAACCACAGTTCCAGTCCAAAGCTATCTTCATATGGAAGAAAACCCTCCTTTCCCTCTTCTCCTCCTTTTCTTAGATCGGGCGGCACGGCGGCCCAGTGGTTAGCACTGTCGCCCCACAGCAAGAACACTGACAGCCCTGGTCCTCGCCAGGCTGATGGGTGTTTCTGTGCGGAGTTTGTATATTCTCCCCGTGTCCGCGTGGGTTTCCCCCGGGTCCTCCGTTTTCCTCCCACCATCCAAAGATGTACATAATTCACAACAGATTAAACAATTCAGGCACGGGTCTAACTCCCTTCCTCCTCAGGTGTTTCCTGAGGAGGTGATAATGATAATGGAAATATAAAAAGGGGTAGGGTCCTGTTGGGTCACCTTGGGCGTGTTCATTTTGGTGCTTTCAAATATAAATATTATTTCACAAAAAAAGTCACCTAGTGCACATTTAAACAGAAGAAATAAATTAATCAAATGCAGAATTTTAATTTCAGTGAACTATCCCTGACTTGAGAATGTCACATAGAAAAGGCCCATATTTGGATATAGTGTGGGCTCGTTTGTAACCCACCGGTCCTGCTGCAACCAACCCCGTCTGAGCTGGGATCGATCTGCTGATTCTTTGTATGGGTGTCGATTGCTCTAACAAGGGAGGCTAAAGGCCATGGCCTATAGCGTCTCTCGCTAGAGCACCTTCAGAGGTAAGAGGAGTGAGGTTTACCTGCATAGCACTTCGCTAGCTGGACTTCGTTACACTCACCCCCATCCCTGACGAGCCACATGTAACCCACCGGTTCTACTGCACTCAACCCGCTCTGTGCTTGGATCAAACCGGCGACTTTCCTCATATGAGTCGGTTGCTCTACCAAGGAGGATAAAATAGCATCTGTCGCTAGAGCACCTTTAGAGGTCAGAGGGTTGAGGTTCACCTGCATAGCCCTTCAATAGCTGGCCTTTGTTACATTCACTCCCCCTAAACCTCACTCCCATCCTGGACGAGCCCCTACATGTAACCCAACGGTCCTACTGCACCCAACCCGGTCTGAGCTGGGATCGAACCAGAGACTCTTTGCATGGGAGATGGTTGCTCTAACAAGGAGGCTAAAGACCATGGCCTCCTCATAAAAAGAGTTTTTAAAAAATAAAGTTAGTGCCGTTGTGAACATTTTTTGGTCTTTATGTTGGATCCATGATGAGCACTGACATTGTGGAATTTCAAAAGACCACCAAAAGCAAGATGCCTTGAGGGGATTGTAAATTAAGTCATAAAGCCGTCAGGGCAGCAACAGTCCAGTCAGAGATAAATGCATTACATATGTTTGTCATTACAGGGAGCTGCGGTGCTGAAAATGCTCTCCGAATTCCTGACAGAGCCTGTGTTCGCCGAGGGACTCAGTGTAAGTCTTACTGTCGTTTGTAAAGTTAAAGAGTTCATGCAACTTTCGCTCTGTATTTCATGATCAGTTAAAGTCAGAATTATTAGCCCTCCTGATTTATTAGCCCCCCTTTATATTTTTTTTCTGCCAATTTCTGTTTAACGGCTGTTCATGATGGATCGTATGTGTTTTTTTCCATGATCCACAGGGTTTGTTGCCTGTTTTTTCCCGTGATGCTGTCGGGGCCAATATAGCAAAGCTGTTTGAGTTTAGCAAGCATTTTTGTCAGGAGAGCTGTAGGAGAATTGTAGAATGGCGGACTTTGCCTTTTTATCATTTGAGTTTGAAACATCGCCTATCCTTACTGCAGTGTTCACCAGTGTTTACAACCTTCCAGATCAGCGGAAGGGTTATTGGTTAGAATAGATATGGCAAGAGACCTGCGGCACTGGTCTCCACTGTGACTGCATTCAGACTAGGGGATTCAGGAGGAGAGAAGTCCTCCTCATTTATAATGTTTATAATATACACATTATTATCTTTATAATGATATAACAAATTGTGGTTAAGTGTATATAATATAAATTACGAATAACCTATTGTTTATGTAGAAGGGCATTCAATTACTTACTGTTTATTTCTTTGAATTTTAACTTTGAAAACTATAAAACCATGGGTCTCCTCACGGTTTGTGTTTGATTTTTTAGTCTGATTTTGTGAGTTAACTGACAGTTGTTCACCCCCTCTTTTTTCCCTGCTCTGCCGAGCACACCCACTCCTCACTCTGCTCGCAGCATTCCACGCCTGTCATGTAGCCTTTTTTGAAAAATTTCTAAGGTAGATTTGAACTGAAAGAGGGGAGTTTCATGGCCCTTTAAGTGATGTTTACGTACAGTCAGGGGCGTAAATCCCGGGGGGGACAGGGGGGATATGTCCCCTCCCATCCGAGGGTTGTCCCCCCCTCCCAAAAACAAAAAGTAAAAAAAATGGACTGTATTGTGAAACATATATGTTTATACCTAAAATAATTGTATATGTAGAAAAGAAAAACGCGTTTTAAAATGCGTTTAGAAAACTATTTAAGTTCCCCCTCCCCTTTCTCACAGTGGTTTGGTCCACTGCTTTTCCCGGTTCATCTCCTACTATGTGCAGCACACACACACACAAGTCAGGTGTGTGTGGCCTAAAGCCTCGGCTCAGTTCTAGATGCTCGCCAGTGAGGAGGGTATTTTATTCACTTTAAATAAAGCGATTCTCTTTAAGGTTGTTGATACAGACTCAATTATGAATTATTTTCGGTAAAAATGCTGATTGCCGATGTATTTCCTTGTGTCTGCTATATTAGCGATTGAAATATTACCCAATCTAGTTAACGCGTTAGCTTGTTGCAAAGTGCACTGCAGCTAACGCGCCAAATTTGCCATGCAATGTTTTTTTTGTGACGAGTTGGCATAATGTTTACAACATAAACGGCCACAATTAGCATATTTTGTAGCTGTGCTTTGCTAAATGAGCACTGTACTACGTCTGAACTCACCCCACTGTATTTCTGTATCAATTTCGATTCTGTTCGTACATGACAATTAATTCCAAACAACAACTTTAACCTTTTATTTAATTCCTTGTTTTTATTGCTGTGATTATTTTTTATAGTTTTATGTACTTCATGTAAAGCACTTTGAATTACCATTGTGTTTAATCTTGCCTTGCAGTGACTAGATAAAGTGACAGAGAAAAGGAAAGTGGACATAAGATCATTATTCAGCGCACTTAAACGCCAATAAATACAAAAAGTTCACATATTAAGGCAATTTGGCTTTAAGAATGGGTGATTATGAAAATACTAATGTCACAGTATCATTCACAGGCAAAAGAGAAGGAAAATATTGAGGCAGAGCAGGGTCAGTCAGATGTACAGTGTCAAGTAAGGGGGTGAAGGGATAATGACAGTTTTTATTTGGATGAGCAGTTTCTTTAATGTTTTAGTGTTGTGGCTGTTCAGTTCAGCAGATGATCATCACAGCCTCACCTATTTACAGTATGATCTGTCCATTTAACAAGTGTAATGTAAACAAGTGAGTTATTATGAGTTTAGCTAACATCTCTCCTGCATTTCTTCTGCTTCAGGAGTCAGTCTGTTGACCGTACACATCTGCTGTCATTGAACCTGAGTCTCCATGCTGAAATAATAATGATAGAGCCAAAGTTTTTAACTGGGGACATATCTTTAGGAGTATAATTTGACTGTATTATTTGTGTCCCCCTCAAAAAATTACTCAAGGGAAATTTTATATTTATTGTCCCCCCCTAGTGTTAAATGAGATTTACGCCCTTGCGTACAGTATAAACAAATTTCAGGATCACGTGCATATGATTGTTCTCAGCTGTTCCAGTGTCAGCTCATGATCAATTATCCAATCAGATGATTCCTAACTCCCTATAAATAACCAAAGTTTTCTTATCTCAACATCTTCATCTTGAAGAACCCCCCTACCCCTACTTTCTCTCCTTTCAGATGGGTGACACGGCGGCTCAGTGATTAGCACTGTGGCCTCACAGCAAGAATGCCTCTGGTTTAAGTCCCTACTAAACCAGATGATATTTCTGTGCTGAGTTTCGATTGTTCTCCCAGTGCTCGTGTGGGTTTTCCCTGGGTTCTCCGGTTTCCTCCCACGGTCCAAATAACACGCACCCTAAGTAAATTGAAAACACAAATTGATACCACAGTCAAGCTCTTAGTGAATACACCTCACCGCAGTTCTGCCACTAGCTGGAAATAAGCCGAGGAGGAGTTCATCGAGATCTAACTGAGCTCAAACTCTCCTCTCGCCCTGCAAACGGGAGGGAGCCCAGGGCTCGAGGATCTCATAAGCCCAGGGCTCTCTCCCGGGACAGCATGCCAAACAAGCTTTATTATCAATCATCAGCTAAGTGTGCACTCTTTTGGGAAATATTTGAAAAAGAAAAAAATCTAACTGTATAACAAAAAAACGAGTCTCTATTTTTCTCCTCTCACAGAACTATCTGAAGCAGTTTGCTTTTGGAAGCTCTGTGCATTCAGATCTCTGGGATCATCTTCAAAAGGTGGGCTGTCAAGATTTATAATCTGCTTGTAGAGAACATACTCTGAAATATGCTGGAATTCAGCGTTACATTCATTTTGACCTTTCAAACAGTCTTTAGATCAAGCTCCTGGAATGAAACTACCACGTAGTGTTCATGAAATTATGAGCCGCTGGATACTACAGATGGGGTTCCCGGTAATCACCATCGACACCCGAACAGGGAATGTCAGCCAAAAGCACTTTCTCGTGGAAAAAGACGCCGTCGTGGAAAGGAAATCTGAATTCAAGTACGTTCTCAGATTGTAATTGAAAATTTCTAAATCCCTTGAAAAACTTTTTCATGAGTCTAACTGCTGTGTCAAACCTTAGCTATGAATGGTTTGTGCCCATCAAATGGATGAAGAAAGGCCAGGTGCAGGATCAGATGTGGCTTCTACAGAAATCAGGTACATCAAATCTTCTAAAGTCACTTACAATCTACTTCAAGATCTCGCAGCACGCTTTACATGCCATCGTCTGAGGGTGGTTCAGATTTTTCTGCTTTTTATTAAATGGAATGTTTTTAAAACCTTATGAAAGCAATAGCACATGTATATTTGGATTTAAAGCACAAAGATGAAGGATGAATACATTTTGGCATCTGTCCTTCCTGAATAAAATTACAGGTAAATAGCAAATCTTTATTTATCAATATTATTTGATTTAAAATAACGATCTTCTATTTCAATACATATATGCATACAGTCAAGCCCAAAAATATTTATAGCCCTGGCAAGTTCTGAGTTAAAGGTGCTTTTATTCAACCAGTAAGGTGTTTCTTTTTTTTCTCTCTCTCTCTCTCTTTTACCGAAAATGACACTGGCTTCTCCCAAAAGTTAATAAGACAAAGTATTAAATTATTAGAGGTAAAGTAATGACGCATCATTATGGAAAATTGTGGAAATTATGGGAGATTTGCCAGGTGTGTGTGTGTGCTTGCATGTGTATAAAATTTACAGTCATATACTGTAAATACCCTATACAGTATATATACCATCATCACTTTATACCAGTGTCCATATATTTATTGAACTATTTAATATTTTTGTGGAAACCTTGATACATTTTTCAGGGTTTGATGATAACAAAGTTCAATAGGACTACATTAAAGAAAAAAAATAATATAAAATCTATTTATATTAAATCTATTTATAGTAAACATAAGTGTCTTTACTGTAACATTTGATCAATTCAATGCATGCTTGTTAAATAAAAGTTTTAATTTCTTTCAAAACTAAAAATATAACTTCACACTGTGGAATATTCATTCATTCATTTTATTTTCGGCTTAGTCCCTTTATTAATCTGAGGTCGCCACAGTGTAATGAACCGCCAACTTATCCAGCATATGTTTTACGCAGTGGATGCCCTTCCAGCTGCAACCCATCATTGGGAAACATACATACATACTCATTCACACACATACACTATGGACAATTTAGCCTACCCAATTCACCTATACCACGTCTTTGGACTGTGGGGGAAACCGGAGCACCCGGAGGAAACCCACATGAACACGGGGAGAACATGCAAACTCCACACAGAAATGCCAACTGACCCAGCCAGGGCTCGAACCAGCGACCTTCTTGCTGTGAGGCGATCGTGCTACTCACTGCACCACCATGATGCCCCATTTTGGAACAGTCATATTGATTAATTATATTTTGTTGGATTTGTTATAATTTGACAATTGTTCTGTACATTTTGTTTTTCTTTGGTAGCTAATATGTCAGTATGCAGCTTTTGGTCAAATGAAAAAGTGTGTGTGTGTGTTTTTTTTTCTTTCATGACGATACTGTATGAAATGAGATCTTTTATTTCCGCTCAAAGTTATACACAAACCCATGAAAGTCAGCAAAGGTGAATGGGTGCTGGCCAACCTTCGGGTGTCGGGATACTTCAGAGTGAACTATGACAGTGGGAACTGGGAGCGACTTCTCAGCCAACTGGAGACAAATCATCAGGTCCTCCATGCAAAAAAATGAGAAAACAATCAGTAAAGAGAAAAAAAAAGACATGCAAACTTTTATTTTGTCTTTCATTTACAGACAATACCTGTGATGAACAGAGCTCAGATTCTGGATGATGCATTTAATCTAGCAAGGTGAGAGTTTTTTTGAGACGCATGCAAACTCATTTCATGTACATAGCTATTTCAGCAATTAAAAAACAAAATTAAAAAACAAAATGGAAGACTTTTATTCTGCAAACATGCAATAAATGAATCAAAAATGATATTAAAGACATTTTAATGTCCTTCTAAACATAGTTAAAAAGTTTTTATTTATTTTTTTAAATTTCTTTGAGCAGTCATGAGTTATGAATTTAACGGAATTTAATTTTAATTCAATTCAATGGAGATATTACTATCATTCATTCATTTTCTTTCCGGCTTAGTCCCTTTATTAATCTGAGGTCGCCACAGCGGAATGAACCGCCAACTTATCCAGCATATGTTTATGCAGCGGATGCCCTTCCAGCTGCAACCCATCTCTGGAAACATCCATACACACTCATTCACACTCATACAAGGCGGACAATTTAGCCTACCTAATTCCCCGTGTTCGTGTGGGTTTCCTCTGGGTGCTCCGGTTTCCCCCACAGTCCAAAGACATGCGGTATTGATGCCCCTCCAGATGCAACCCAGTACTGGGAAACCCCCAAACACTCTCACATTCATACAAACACACTTATACACTATGGCCAATTTAGCCAATTAACCAATACCGCATGTCTTTGGAATGTGCGGGAAACCGGAGCATCCGGAGGAAACCTACACGAACAAGGGGAGAACATGCAAACTCCACAAAGAAATGCCAACTGGCCAATTCGAATCAGCCACCTTCTTGCTGTGAGGCGACAGTGCTGACCACAGTGCTAACAATGTACCCTGTCTTATTATCTATATTTCATTGTATTAATTGTGACTGAACAGTTATTTTGAAGAACTTCTTTGCTATATCAGAGACACATTTCAGAAATTACCCCATTATCAATGGATTCATTATCAATTTGTTCTTAATCAAAATTATGTTTAAAAGTCATGGAAATTCACTGGTCAAAAAAATAAATAAATAAATAAATTATATATATATATATATATGTGTGTGTGTGTGTGTGTGTGTGTGTGTGTGTGTGTGTGTGTGTGTGGAAACAGTGTAAATGCATGTTTTCTTAGTAAAACTGTGATGTTTTTTGTTGTTTATGTTCATTCTTCCAGAGCATCAATTATAAACATCACCCTTGCTTTGAGAACAACTAAATATCTGGTTCGTGAGCGGGAATATATTCCATGGGAAGCGGCACTTCGAAGTCTGAACTATTTTTTCCAGTTGTTTGATCGCAATGAAGTTTACGGTGCTTTGCAGGTTGGTTTAAAAAAACTCCTCTTTACTGTACAAATCCAACCAGAAGTAAAACATACTGTATATATATATATATTTCATTAACTCTTGTACATATTTTATCAGGCTTATCTCAAAAAACAAGTCAAGCCTCTATTTGAACATTTTGGGACTATCAGCTCAAACTGGACAAAGGTTCCAGACGGCCACACTGACCAGTAAGCACAAATCTTTTATATGCAGTTGAAGTCATGATTAGATTTTTTCTTCTTCAAATATTTCCCAAATTATATTTCAAGAGTTCACACTTAGCTGATGATTGATTTTAAAGCTTGTTTGGCGTGCTGTTCCTGGAGAGAGCCCTGAGCTCATAAGATCCTCGAGCCCAGGGCTCCCACCCGTTTGCAAGGTGAGAGGGGAGTTTGAGCTCAGGTAGATCTCGAGAACTCCCCTGCTGTAGTAGCTAATGAACAGATAGTGATTGCTCTTCAGAGATAACTACTTACTAGGAGCATGTCTATGAAGCCAATTTGAATTAGTCAATTAACTTACAGTAAGTTGCATGTTTTTGGACTATGGGAAGAAACTGGGGAACACACGTGAGCACGGGGAGAACGTGTAAACTTCGCACAGAAACGTTGGCTGTCTTGGTAAGGACTAGAACCAGTAACGTTCTTGCTGTGAGGCAACAGTGCTAACCACTGGGCCATGCCACCTATCTAGGAAAGGAGGAGGTATAGGGGTGTAAGGGGGATTCTTCAAAACAAAGATGGCTGTGATATGGAACTTAGGGTATTTATAGTAGCTTATAAGCTACTATAAATAACCTTATGTTCCATGTCAGAGCCATAGGAATTGTCTAATTGGTGAATCATAAATTTAATATTGTGGGACCAGCCGCAAGCAATCATAAGCACGTGATTATCTCAAAATTAGTTTATAAATAAACTTCACTTAACAGAGCAAGGAATTTTTCACAGTATTTTCTATATAATTTTTTTCTTCTGGTGAAAGCTAGAATAAAAGCAGTTTTAATTTTTTAAACCCATTTTAAGGTCAATATTATTAGCCCCCTTAAGCAATATTTTTTTATTATCTACAGAACAAACCATCGTTATACAATGACTTGCCTAATTACCCCAACTTACCTAGTTAACATAATTAATCCTTTAAGATGCACTTTACGTTGAATACTAGTACCCTGAAAAATATCTAGTAACATATTATGTCATCATGGCAAACATAAAATAAATCAGTTTTTAGAAATGAGTTATTAAAGCTATTATGTTTAGCAATGTGTTGAAAAAAATCTTCTTTGCGTTAAACAGAAATTGGGGGGAAAAACATACAGGGGGGCTAATAATTCTGACATCAACTGTCTGTCACACTTTTATTTGATTTTATCGAATTGATATAGGATATAGTTATGTTTAATAATATGGTATTTTCTCTCCTCAGGTTTACACAGATCATTGCGCTGTCTCTAGCCTGCGGAACAGGTGTAGAGGGATGCAGAGAAATAACCAAGAGCTGGTTTCAGAAATGGATGCAGAATCCGCGTTTCAATCCGTGAGTGCAAAACCTCAGAGGAAATTATGCAATCTTACTTGTGGCCGGATTTACATCTTTCAGCAGTTTAGATGTTGGCAAATGATCCCACAAGTTCCGTTTAAATGCCAGCTTTTCAGAATTTTGCTTAGTATGTCATATTTCCCGTTTTTGTTTGATCGTCACCATTAAGATATCTATTTTGAAACATTCTGAATCAGTGGAGGAACTAAGATTACTGGCAATCAGTAAAATAAATAAATAAATAAATAAATAAATAAATAAATAAATAAATAAATAAATAATAATAATAATAATAATAATA
>CAIGQQ010037820.1:12375615-12394958 GCA_903798035.1 Danio albolineatus
GAAGAGACTTATGTTGAACAACTGATCCCAAACTAGTGAACACTATCTAGTGTATTGTTTTTCCATCCATAAAAGTATGTTAAAACAATTATAATATATAATAGAGTCCAGACCCTAGAGTCAATGTACACGGTAAAAAAACAACAACTGTAGATTGACCGTGTTCCGTATTTTGCTATTCATGTTTTTTCCCCACTTATTTATGCTTTTGAATAGCATTATGGGACCTTTATCTTTCCTCCAAAAGCTTTTGATGATCAAAGTTTGAAGCATTGACTTTTATTGACATTTTTAATTGTTTACACTGATATATTGTCTGGGTTGGTGTTGTAAATCACGGTACAAAGACCTGGTAATACGCTGCCAGTGCATTTTCTGTTATTTTACAGACTTAGTTCTCTATATGTTATTTCTTAAACAATATCTCGTTTTAAACAACTACAATGTCAATGAAAGTCATTCTGTTAAAACTGCAGAGTTGAATCTTCATTATCAAAAGAGGACAGAGCAGAGATAAAACTCCCATAATGCAATTCACAACCCTAAATAAACAAAAAAAAATCTGTGAATCACAAAATAGGAAACCTGTTAATTAACAGATATGTTTTACAGTGCAGACTGTAGTGTTTTCCCCTCATTTCCATCAGGATTCATCCTAACCTGAGGTCGACGGTGTACTGCAACGCCATCGCTGCGGGTGGTGCAGACGAGTGGAACTTTGGCTGGCAGATGTTCCAGAAGGCCACGGTCGCAGCTGAAGCTGTCAAACTGAGAGCGGCTCTGGCCTGCACCAAAGTGCCCTGGTTACTCAACAGGTGACTCACTGCCGGAGAGCAAACACAAAACAGACTAATAAAAAAGATTTGAAATAGTGAAAGAAAAAACATTGGTTACACTTTACAAGTTTTCATTAGGCAAGGCAAGATTATTAACAGTATATAGCACATTTTAATACACAATGGTCTAAAGTGCTTTACATAACCAACTATAAAAGAAACATGAACTACATTGATTAAAAACAACTTTAAAGTGTGTTAAAAAGAAAGTAAATAAAAGAAAGAGAAATAAAAAGGAAAGTTATTTGAAAATATGTGTTCTGAGTTTGTTGTACATCAGAAAAATGTGATATTAACAACCAAGCCAAATTTCAATTATACAATAAATCCTGATAAGTAAATTAAAATAGGCAGGACCTTCTGCTCTAAAACAATGGGAGCGTGTCTGCTGGCAATGCTGAAATTACGGCCACTTGCAGGAAAGGAGCCATGGAAATAACCATATATGTTTGAGCGTGCTTAAAAAAGGAAAACAACGGCGCACATTACTGCTGCGGTGAGTTGAAACCTTGTCTTCGAAGGAAGAGTGGTCCATGGTTGTTTAGCAATGGCAGACATAAGAGGACAAACGCCAGTGCTCGTTGGAAAAAGAGAAATATGTGCAGCTCATGTTTGCATGCGTTTTAGATGCAAATTGTGAACGCTCACTGCTTTTATATTGTATGTATTCTAATAACTAGCAAAATCTAGAGTATAATAACAAACGGTTTAAGAGGAGATTGAGGGGGAGAACTAATGATGCTAATATCCAGGGATGGGCAGTATTTATGATACATGTATTTTAAATACGTATTTAAAATACAAAATAGCCTTTTTGTAATTTGTATTTAATAGGTTTGATGAAAATGGCTTAATGTTTTGGATGAAAATACTTTAGCGTCTTGTACTTTTGTAGTTTCAAAATACCATAAAATATTTGGCAAGAAGTCTACAGTAGATGATGACATCTTAAAAATTAAGCCTCTGATTGGTGCTTTCTCAGTTATTTGCCTCAGCTTGAGATCAGAACCGAAAATTGATTTATTTTAAAGAAGGTGGGCAATGATTGGAGTGTGGATGGAAATTATGCTTAAAGAAAGTAGCAGACAAATGGTAAGGGTATATTCAGGAGCAAGTCAACCACCATAGAAAATAGTATACTGAACAATGCTGCGACCAGAAATATATAACAGCTGTAATGTACGATTCGGCATCTTTGCTTAAGAAATTAGATGGAATAAACTTTAAATCAGATGGAATCACTCCTGAAGAACAAGATGAGGAGCTTCAGAACATCATCAGTCTCAGTGCTGCAGGCGGAAATGCAGAGGAACTTTAAAAATATAAAACAGTTAAATATGCTGTCCTGATGTTTTTAAGAGGGTAATCTTTTTTATTTTTATTTTTATTTTAAGAGACTTTTCCAGTTAAAGAAGAACTGAAAGAATCTTGGAAGAATGAGTACACAGTACAAATAATGGATGGATTATAATTTGTAACTCAAAGAGGAACACAAGTTAACTTTGGATTACAAGTCCAACTCACTAACCATTAGGCCACAACTTCCCCCATTAGGTAAACGAAGTGGCAGGGAAGTTGTTGCTATCAAACATTGTTTACTTCCCTAAGTCAATTTAATGGTGCAGAGACTGCTTGAATATGCCTTTCAATAGAAGACGTTTCAGTAGTATTTTAAAATACACAATACAGTATTTTATTTTGATAAATTAAATGCTGCTGTATTTTGTAGTTTTTTTTGATACACTTAAAATTTATGTATTTGGTATTTTATTTTAAAATACATTTCAATGTAATCATCCCTGCTACTACCCAGTTGTTATTATTGCTTTAGGGGCGGGGCTACACAAGACATTCCATCAGAGCCATTTACACTAGTGCATTTTCGTTTTAAAACGCATAAGTTTTGCTACGGTTACGCCATCCGTCCACACTACGCCGGAGTATTCGAGCCGCGAAAACGAAGTTTTTTGGAAATGCTGGAGAGGCCGTTTTCATTCTAAAACACTGCTGCTGTGTCTCAGTGTGGATGTGGGAAAACGGATACCTTTGAAAACGGAGGTGTGGCTGCTGAGATCCGCTACGTGATTGGGGCTTTTGGGTCATTGCGTAACCTTCCCTTATTCGTCAAGCGCACATGACTATAAGGCCACCGGACGACGGCAGACCATCCTTCACTGTAAACACTGTATTTTCAATAGCCATAGATGGTTTATATTCATTTGTTACTTTAAGTAACAACTCAACCTCGTCGTCTGTCCACAAAAAGACCTCTCTTGCTTTCTTTGCCATCGCGTTCATCGTTCAACCAGCGTTTGTTGACTAACAATAACCAAATGCCGAGCAAGACATGTGCTTCCAGTTTATACTTGAACACGCATGCCCAGAAAGCGCGAATGGTCACGTGATATACGTTTTGGTGGCGTAGTGTGGACGGAGATCTGTTAAGAGACGCTTGGGTGAAATGCTAGTGTGGACGGGGATCGTTTTCACGCTAAAACGCCGTTTTAAAACTAAAACGCACTAGCGTAAACGGGGCCAGAGCCACCATCATAGCCCCGCCCATTTAATCATAAACATAATTGGTGAAAAACTCCAGAATTAAGCACTACATGCTTTAAAGATGTGTTTAACAATGCATTTGTAACATTTTATAGCAGCAATTTTTCAGAAAACCCTTCTGTCATAGCATGTTAATGCATTCATTGCCATTTGTACTGCAGATTTTAGTGCATGCAGATGTAAAATGAAATTGCAGAAAGAGAAAATATAAATAAAACTCAGAAATATTCTTGACTTAAAGAATGAAATGTGTTCTCATCAAAATTGTTTTCAATTTAGTATGCCTGCCGCTAGCATGCACTACGCTTAGTTTGTAACTACAGTACATGTATTTTAAAACATAAGTGCAGTTTGTGTCCATGCATGTAATTGCTAACACTCTAGAAACATAACATTTTATTGTTTTAATTAGGTATCTGGAATACAGTATAAACCCAGAAAAGATACGCAAGCAGGATGCCACTTCAACCATTGGGTACATTGCCAGTAACGTTATTGGCCAACCTCTGGCATGGGATTTTGTACGGGCAAACTGGGACTATTTCTTCAAAGTGTAAGCATGCCAAACACCCCAACACACACAGGGAAAGAATAAAGCGAAATATGCTACAGTAAAAAAATAAAATGTGTTTTCCATTCTGGTTTTTACAGGTATGGCACAGGATCATTCACTTTCTCCAGATTAATTAGTGACATCACCAGCAAATTCTGCACGCCGTTTGAACTCAGTCAGGTACGTTACCTTGGAACTTTGAACCACAGAGCAAAAGTTTATTGCATTGATTAGGAGAGCTTTCTAAAGACCCCGATATTTCACAAGCAAATTAAAAGAAGTGTGATGTCCTTTCAAACAACATCAGGACAAAACAACTTTTTGGTTTGTTTTCAGCTTGCAAAATAGTTTAAATTATAATAATCCAGAATAAGGCACCACGGTGGCATAGTGGGTAGTGAGTAGCACGGTTACTGGTTCGAGCCTCGGCTGGGTCAGTTGGCATTTCTGTGTGGAGTTTGCCTGTTCTCCCCGTGGTTGCGTGGGTTTCCTCCGGGTGCTCCGGTTTCCCCGACAAGTCCAAAGACATGTGGTATAGGTGAATTAGGTAGGCTAAATTGTCCATAGTGTATGAGAGTGCATGAGTGTGTATGGATGTTTCCCAAAGATGGGTTGCAGCTGGAAGGGCATATGCTGTGTAAAACATATGCTGGATAAGTTGTCGGTTCATTCCCACAATTAATCACAATCACATAATAAAACACCAAAAGACAAAAACAAGACATAAGTTACACAACATCCAAAAAACAACATAACATTTGAAGGTGGGGAAAAAAAGGGAGGGGGGGTGATATAAATAAACATGACGTGACTTGACTGGAGCACCTGTGAATTGCAGAGCTTGTGCAAACATCCGCTTTCACATGCTAATTAACTGTTTATTTTGTCACTGAGAATAAAACACAGCACTATCATCATTGTGGACTGTGTCGGAATTTTCACTAACACAATACTGCCACTTTTTTTTTTACTTTTTCAGTGGTTTAATTTATGTTTAACTGTTTAATTTGTGACATATCACTGTCATTTTCAAGCAATTTGTAATTTTTTATTATTTATTGTTTTCACTGATTATTGCAGTCTGACTTAGCACTCTCATTTTTATTACGCAAGTTTGTTACTCTGTTGTATTCTCAGTTTGTTTTTGTAGTGGTTTGAGTTTAAGAAAAGGCCATTATGAATAAAATTAATTCATTCATTTTCCCTTTATTAATCCGGGGTCGCCACAGTGAGATGAACCGCCAACTTTTCCAGCATTTCCAGCTGCAAACCATCTCTGGGAAACATCCATACATTCTCATTCACACACATACACTATGGACAATTTAGCTCACCCGATTCACCTGTACCGTATGTCTTTGGACTTGTGGGGGAAACCGGAGCACCCGGAGGAAACCCACGCGAACACGGGGAGAACATGCACACAGAAATGCCAACTGACCCAGCCGAGGCTCGAACCAGCAACCTTTTTGCTGTGAGGCGACAGCACTACCTACTGCGCCACCGTGTCGCCTATGAATAAAATTGATGATTATTATTATTGTTTTTATTAGTATTTAACCTCTAAACAAAACACAAAATACTTTATATCAATTACAATCAAATGTTAAATCCTTACTGTCTTGTTTCAGCTGAAACGGTTCCAGAAGGACAATGCTGAGACCGGATTTGGTTCGGGGACTCAGGCGCTGCAGCAGGCCATCGAGAGAACAACAGCCAAGATTAAATGGCTGGCAGAGAACAAGGAACCGGTGCTGCAGTGGTTCATCTCAGAATCTGCATAAGCTACACATCTGTGTGCCTTGAGACCATAGTAGGTCGACTTTCCTTTTTCTGTGAAGCACAAACATTTCAGTCTAATCAACGTGAATGTTTTTTTTGTTGGATTTTTTGGACTGGGCTAAACCTTATGACCAACAAGAGTAAAAACACTGAAAAACATCTGCAGACAGTAATTGTGCTATGAAATGTGCATTCCATGTGGGGATGTCTGTTTTTTATTTGGTGTGTGGTCTTGCCCACAGCAAATTTACCCATGGGTATTGCAACAACCTGGTATGACAGTTGGAAAACTGCAAAGTAATAATGCAGCTATGGAAAGTAACTAAGTTTGGGTTGTTTTGGAACCCATGGGTGGGTCAAATATGGACAAACCAAAACAAACCAAAAATGTAGTTATTTCAAAATTACATACCTGGTTGTTTAAAGTGCACCTATTATGCAAAAAACACTTTTATAAGGAGTTTAAACACAGTTGTGTGGCAACAGTCTGTGAGTATAACCAGCTTCTAATGGTAAATGTTTATTAATTAGATTTTTTATAATCACACTTGATAAAAGCAGCCTGCAGAAACACTTTGATTAACATTTGTCAATTGTATGTGTCATCAGAAGGGAGAAAGCCCTGCCCTTTAGTGACCGTCTCTCCCTCATTAGCATAGCACGTTAGTCTTACGTGAGCATGTTAGTGTTTTTGAATTTGCCACTATGCTGACTTAGCCCCCTTAGGAAAGAAAGCTGAGAGCACAACCTCATTTTAATTTAAAGCGACATTTGCTAATATTGCACAATTAGGATCAAAACCTAAAAGCAGCAGTTTAAAAGAGTTATAAACAGTACTGTGGTATTTTGAACTGAAAGTTCACATCACACTATAGGGACATCAGAAACTTATTTTACATCTTGTAGAAAGGGGTATAATAGGTTCCTTTTAACATTTTGGATTGTTTTATGCTACTTTTTTATTTATCGTTACCATATTTTTATATAGTCATATTGATACGGTCTCTGAATGTTGCATGTAATATAAAGACTATATATTTGCAGCACCTTTGATTTGCAGATCAAATAGATTAAACATTTGCAGACTTTAATCTTACAGATTTCAGTGACACTGACAAATTTACCCATATAGAAATATGATTTATGGCAATATATGCACATTACATATACGATATTCAACTATATCTAATATATTCCAACATTTATGCACATTTCTGTAATTTCAATGGTTGAAAAAAATATAAAATGGGCTTTTTTGGCAATATTTTGTTATATGTTGCATATATTTATACTTGTGAAATCCAAATATGATATAAATGTAACTTGGTAATAGGTAAAAACAGCTTTGCTCTGAAGTGCAACTGACCAGACACTCATTTAACCGCATTCACATTAAAGAGCTTTATGACCGGGAAGAACACAAACAACAGATACTGTACATCAAGCACATTGTCAATTGCACTTGTTCGCCTTGGTGAATCTAGAAAACTGCATTATTTATTTACCAAGTTCAACCATTAGCTGTCAACATTATATACTGCATCTTTAAATGCACAAACATTAATGCAGTAATGAGCAATGTCAGGGTTGTTGCTAGAAGGGATACAGCTGTGGCTACTTGATTAACTTACCCATTAATTGTATTTTATTAACGTCTACCCCTTCCCTAACCCTTAACATACCCCTCATTGTCATGTAAAAACAGTAATTGTTGTTATTGTTGTAATAAAATAAATAATTCACGTTAACCTCTGGTCGCAGCTGTATCTCTTCTAGACTTTACCCAATGTCGGCTTAAAATTCAAGGCTGTTCACTGCTGAGCCTGTGGGCGGAGCCATATGGTCTAACCACACCCTAAACTTAACCCTAAGCTCTCACTAAACATAAATCCACCTATTAGGTACAAAGAGGTAAAGCAAGATTGGGTTAAGCACCACCCACTGTATTGGGTACTCTATTTTGGTCAAATAAATGAAGCCTTGGTGAGCATATAAAGAGAGAATACACAGTACATACCAAAACAAGTGTAGGACAGAATTTTAAAATGTGGGTGAAGTAATTCTGTTAATCTTTGTGTGTGCGTATATGTGTGTGTGTGTGTGTGTGTGTGTGTTGTAGGAAAGTCTCCAACTGCACATGAGTTCATCATCCTGTAATCTGACTGAATAGAAATGAATGGATGCTAACAGCATTTTGGAAATAATCCAAGAAGCATTCCTATCACAAGCACAGCCCTCCTGGAGTAACCCAAGAAATGTTTTGCTCAAGGACACAGCGAAACACTCCCGTTTGCGGTTTGGAGACCAAATATTTAACTACAACACATCACTCTGAAGCAAATGAGGATGCATGTGTATGAGAGACTACATGAAATATGACGACGGATTCCTTAGTACTGAAGAAGCAGGAAACCGGTTTTCGAATTAGTGTATAATTAGTGGTGTTGCCAAGTCAAACATCACTGCTATTTTTATCATAATTACTTATACTTGGTGTTGCAAAGTTAAACAAACTACCCAGCAACGATATAAAAAGGGGCCGATATGTACAGAGATGCTCTTAAAAACTCACATAATACTTTGCAGGTTTTCATAAACAAGCTTGCTGGTTGAGAAAGGTCTTATTTTTTTAGGAACAAGCTGTTCACACATTGGCATTAAAAAGGGATTAAAGTGATCATGAACTGAGAAATCAAAATCACCTTGATCTTTGGACATATGAAATCGCTGTGTTGTAAAAACATTGTGGATGATTCAACATCCAGGAGAGTTACGTTGTGGAGAAGCCCCCAAAAAAGCATACCACCCAGACTGTTAAATGCCCAGAGTGAACTTCAAAACTGTCTTATTACACCTTACTTGAGTGCATAAGTTCATCATCTTGATTCGTCCCAGAAACCCATGAAGACTTTCGGTGGGTTCTTTTGGTTTGAGTCAGTAGCATCCCAGAAACCACCCAACCTGGCAACCAGCATTCATATTTCTCAATATATTGTAAAACTCTGTTTATCTTGTAATGGTTAAATTACTATTATTCTTGCAATTAAATGACTTTAAATAGTTAAAGCTTGGGGGTCAGTAAGATCACTCTTTAAAAAAAAAAACAATTTAAGTTTGGCAAGTTTTTATTTTATTAATCCAAAGAATATATTGCAGTGTTTTAACAAAATTAATTATTTTCAATTTTTTACAGTAGTATTAAATGTTTGAGCACCAAATCAGCCTATTAAAAGGATTTCCAAACAATCATGTGACATTAAGGGATTAATTAATGATTCTGAAAATTCAGCTTCGCTATCTCTAGAATAAATTACACTTAAATATATATAGTTAAACTGCATTAATACGCTGTATTTTTAATTGCATAAATCCAGAATTTTTGACCATAAGAGTCTTACTGACCTCACATTTCTGGAAGTTATTAGTAGACATCCCAGCAGGCATGCCACATCATAAGACTTTAATATTAAGTTAGATTTGTCGTGACGTCAGGTGACCAAAATTAAATGTCCAGTCAGTGTCTAAGTACGTTATTTTGACATCCAATAACGAAGTCAAATGACGTTGACTTTATGTTGTGTTGGAAAGTGACAAAAATATAACGTTGAGCCAACATATTAAACCATTGACGTCAAATACCGACATTTATTCATCAGTTGTCTGATAGACGTCATAGTGGTAGCGTCTACACAACGTCAAGCTGTAACATCATTAGACGTTGATATTTGGTTGATTTTAGTTTTGATGTTGGATTCTAACGTCAACCTGATTTTCATTTCCAAACAAAATGCAACATTCCCACAACGTTAGGGTACAAAGTTAATCTGATGTCATGTTGACATCCTGTGCCTGCTAGGATTGCACAAATAAATCTTCTAGGGCATTTTTTACAACTTATACATCCGTCTCCTATGATTTCCAGTTGAATAAATAAAGTTGTGAAAACTTCTTGAAATTATTATTTTGAGCTATGATTGAGCTATGGTGCAGACAGCTAGGATTCGAAGTCAGGTGAATGTTTCAGAAGAGAGCGTAGCTACTGTTGGATTTCTGACAGGAACACTAAAAAGCCAGAGGAGGCAGTTTGATAAATATTTATTACACTGATTTTAAACTGTAATAATGATCCAGAACAATACAATCATTTTTAATTGTAGTTTTAATTAAATAAATGCAGCAACTGGGACCATAAAACACTTTCAAATACTTAAAAGTAAATCTTACTGACCCCAAAATTCTGAAAGTTCAGAAATCAGTAGAAATTGTGCAAACAAATATTTCATGGCATTTTTTGACACCTTTTGCATCTTACTCTTTTAGTATTTACCAATAAATTCAGAAAGTTATCAGTAGACATTGTACAAATATTTTACTGCATTTTTTTTACAAGTTTAGCTTCTTATAGATTTTGACTAGCCGACAGGTTTTGAGAAATCGCCAACAAATGCCTGAAATCAGGCAAATCGGTGCTCGTTCAGGTAAGTAGCAAACTATAAAAGAAGACTCGATCTGAGAGAATCGTAGATGAGTCGAGACACCCGTGAGATATTTGGCATGCTAAATATCTGGACCTGTCGGCAATTCAAAATCATGCCATGTGAAATGTGTTCTTAAAAAATAACATTGACGATTACCTAAAGTCAATGAGAGAGCAGCATCCATATACTGTAGGTATCTGCGGGCCTGCAGGAGGTTTGGGAGAAGTTAAAAGCTCTTCTTTCTGTTTGGACCCAAGAAATGGAGGAAATACTAGTGTAAATTTGGCAGGAGCACTCATGACTGTTTGACGTGTCATCTGTGCAATACCTGAAAAATTGCAAATTTTCTACAAAAAGGTGAACAAAATACGTAAATTGTTTACCCCACTAAAGGCTTCTTTCTTGTTACGTAGTGCATAATAAAGGATATTCTACATGACCTCGTGTTGCCATGTCACTTCTCGCATGTGTGGGGTTGCGAGATGTAGTTCGCAAAACCGAGATAAGGTTGTTGGCAATTTTTAGTATTGTAAAATCATGTAGTGTGAAACTCCCGGTCGCTGTCCTGTCGCTGATTTGTTTACACTGCAAGATGGACAGGACGCGACCCCAGATAGTCATGCAGTGTGAAAACTTCTGTGACGCCACTACTTTGAAAATCATGTAGTCTGAACTCAGCATTACTGTACCTCACACAGGTGAGTGGGCTTGATAAACCACCTGTACAAAAAACACATTTCCGACTTTTTTTTTGTACATTTTTGTACGTTTGCACCCAGACAATTTCTAACAATAAATCTAACAAAAAAAAAAAACACTCCCGTAAAAGCACTTAATTCTCTGAGCACTAACAATTCATTTGTACAAATAGCACTTATTGTGTATATTGCCTGTTCTTGTTAAATCACTGAATGCCTCCTCCATTGGAAGTCGCTTTAGACAAATGTGTCTGCCAAATGACTAAATGTAAATATATACACTAAAAAATATTTTTCCGTATTTTTTGTGATTCATGTTTTTATTTTTCCCAGTTTATTTATGCTTTTGAGTTGCATTATGGGTCCTTGATCTTGTTTCCAACACGTTTTAACTTTGAAAAGTTGGGGAAAGTGATTTTATTGTCATTTAAATAGTTTAAAGTAATATATTGTCTGGGTTTGTGTCGTATATTATGCTACAAAAACCTTGTAATGTACTGTCAGTACATTTTCTGTTATTCTACAGACTTATTTCTCTATATATTATTTCTTATACATTATATTATTTCAAACTACTAAAATGTCAATAAAAGTCACATTGTTAAATTGTAGAGTTCAATTTACAACATCAAAAGTTGACACAGCAGAGATCAAAATCCCATAATGCAATTCACAACCGTAAACAAATGCAAAACAATTGTGAATCACAAAATACAAAAACTGTTCATTAACATATTTTTACAATGTAATCTTACTATCTTGGTATTTCCCCATATTTTCTGAAAGTTATCAGTAGACAGTATACAAAATACATTTAACTGCATTTACTTTTACAACTTTTGCATCTCTCTCTCTTAGTTTTTCCCCAAAACTACTTGAAATCAATAGAAACTGTACAGATATACATCACGCAGCATTTATTCACAATTTTGCATCTCTCTTAGTTCTCCCCATGAATTCTAAAAGTTATCAGTAAAAATTGTACAAATTAATATTTCAATGTATTTTTACATTTGCCTCTCTCTCTCTCTCTCTCTCTCTCTCTCTTAGTTTTTCCCCATAACTTCTTGAAATCATTTTTTCAGCAGTATGACTGAGCCTTATTTGTGCATGTGGCGTATCTTCCTCTTTTCTCTTTACTAATATCATGATGACACATTATACAAACAACCTCAAAAAAAAAAAAAAATACGTAAAAGGCTACATCATTGCTTAATAAAAATCATCATCTGGACACTTTTCCAGGCCATCTATCATAACAACCAAACACAATAAACGCAGTTTTGAAATATGACCTTGGATCTGTCACAATTAAAGCCTTTTCAACAATGTTGAATAACTGCTGAACCCTCACATGATCACTTAAATAAAGCCCTGCGAGACCAAACACATGCAAAAAAAAAAAAGAAGTCAAAGAGATGTTTGCGATTGTTGTTTTCTTAACGCAAACTATGCAAACATTTCAAACTTGAGTAACTTTTTTTTTCTTCCTCAGAAGTAGCTGAGCAACCACAGCATGATTCATCACAGTCAGCACTATTTAATAACACACACACACATATATATACACACACACACACACACACACTTCACGACAGTCCAGATAGACTCGATCCTGTCATTAACTTCTATATCTTTCCTCACAACATCTCCAGAGACTTCATTCTGACTCTGCGGCCATGGGGAAAGGCTTTTATATCAGTAAACCTCTAGGTTTTGTGCTACTTGCGCTGGCTGTTGGGTCCGTGCTCACCATCCTTGGCTTATCAGTGGTTTACACTCGAGAAAAGCGGCGGAATGAGGAAAATATTGTGAACGAGGGACGAATGGTGACAACTATTGAACCCTACAGCACTTCAATACCATCAAATGAGCCCTGGGACAAACACAGACTGCCTGATACGCTTCTTCCTGAATATTACAATATTACGCTTTGGCCTCGGTTGACGAAAGACGAGATGGGAATGTATATTTTTACTGGTAAATCTGCAGTGGCGTTTTTGTGTGTGAAGGAAACCGATCTGATCCTTATCCATTCCAGTAATCTCAACTTCACTTTGACGGTGGAGACCCACCACGCAAAGTTGATAGGTTTTGGTGGGACGAGAGCTCCGGTCATATTGAAGACCTGGTTGCAAAGCCAAACAGAGTTCATGGTGATTCAGCTCAGGGAGAATCTACAAGTGGGAAAGTCCTATTGGCTCTATACTGAATTTCGTGGAGAGCTGTCAGATGACCTGGGAGGATTTTACAGAAGTTATTATGTTGAAAATGGAGTGAAAAAGTAAGGCGTGTTGTAAATATATTTACTGCTGAAATGACTTTTATAAGTACTGTTTACAATTGCTGAAATCGAATAGTGAATTTATTTTTGAGAGGTGATAAAGTCATATTTAATTAGAATGATTCATAATAATATTAATCTTTGTATATTTCCTTTCATTTGGTTTTAAATGGGGTAGGTGATGGAATTTACAAATAACTTATTTTTTTTTATTAAATTGCTTAAGTTAAACACATTTTAGGTCCTGTAACAGATCATCATGCCTTGTACATTTAAAGAAATGAAACAAACAAAAAACATATCTACTATTTTTGCAAATTAATACAAATATATATGCTGAAATTTTTTAATATTGTGCAGTCTCAGTTAATATTTCCGTTTGAAATGAGGTAGGTGGTGAAATTTGCCAATAAATGCTCATTTAAAAAATGAATCGCATACTTTAAACACATTTAGGCCCTATAAAAGATTATTTAAAGATAACCTTGCACATCTTTTTTGGGGGGCTAATTAATAAAAAAATAATATGCCAAAATGTATCAATATTATGTAGCCCAAGTTAATATTTTGTCATATAGGGATTTTAAAAATCATAATAATAAAAAATGTATTATCTTTGTGCATTTTCTTTCATTCTGTATTAAGGACAATCACAAATAATTGTTCATTCTAAAAGAAAACTGCATAATATATATAATAAATTTAAAAATTCATATGCCAAAAATATATCTAAATATTATGCAGTCTCAGTTATTATTAGGTAGTATAAGAATTTGTATTTAAAAAATGGGTTTTAGATTTATTATATCATACCACAAGACAATACTGTCATTGCACACATTGCAGAAATTATTTCATTACTGCTTGTATTATTTTATAAGAAAAGATGTAATTTTTTGATGTAATGACAATTATGATATTTTTATGTAAAGTAAACCTATTTAACTTTTTAATTTTTTTTTACAATCATTTATATTAAATTTCAGTTTATTCTATTTCATGCAATTATTTAAGCGGTAGTTGATTAAGTTGACAAAAGAATGCCTATTTTTACATCATTTAAGAAATTGATAAGTTAAAATCTTTTGCATTATAAGTTCTTATAGGATAATTTCTTAGACGGTGTGTTTATCCCACGTTTAAATTTAATTTTCACGTTTAAGTTTAATTTCCAATTTTATTTTACTGTTTTGCAGTTCATTTAAATCATCTTGTAATGTGGCAAAATACTATACACATATGAAGTAGTAGCTTAAACAAAAATTCAATCAATCACAAAAGAACTAAAAATATAATTTCTTTTTAAACAATGAAGTTAAAGTTTCAACCTGTTGTTTACAGTATATTGTTTCTAATAGTAATTAAAAACTGTTCGTTCACCCAAACATTAATATCCTGTCATCACTTAATCACTCTTGAATTGTTCTATACATATATTATATTTATGACTATATTAATATTGATATTAAGTTGATTTTATATTGATAATACTTCCAATAGTATTTGTTTTTCCTACCATGAATGGTTATTGGTTTCCAACATTCTTCAAAATATCTACTTGTGTGTGTGTTCAACGGAACAAAAAAACTCAAACAGGTTTGGAACAACTAAATATTGATCAAGACAGGTGTAAAGATGTCTGCAGGCTAATCTAGCCAAGTTCCTACACACAAAAACATGATTCATTGGATTTACATTTTTTTTTCAGGTGTTTGCAAACTATTTATAAGGACTGAATTTAAACAAACAAATTAAATGTAGTAATGTTTAACTTAAAGTTCAGCCCATATAAACAGTTTGCAACCACTTACCTCAAAAAAATAGTAAAAAAAAAATAGTGTACAACTTACTGTGATGACTTTCATTTTGTCAGAGTTGTTGCCACCACACAGATGCAGCCCACCTATGCCAGGACTGCTTTTCCCTGCTTCGATGAGCCCGCAATGAAAGCCGTTTTTTATCTGACTCTCCTTCACCCCCCTGGAACTGTGGCTTTGGCTAATGGCATGGAGACAGGTTAGAGATCACATTAATAACAAATAATACCAGAGCTTATTACGGCATTCCAATATATTATATGTAAACGATAAAGTACATCCAGGTGGTTGTTATTGCTGAAAACAAGCCTGACTTGTGTTTTGTTACTTGTAAGTGCTCCACATGGCTTGTCTTGTATCTGGTTAACTCTTAATATTCTCATATCGTGTCTAAAATCTTGTTGAAAAGGCACCACATAGCGTTTTCTTTACGGATTTAAACGTGTTTGTGAGCTCGCGATCCTCTGCCTTTTGTCGCTGTGATGGCCACTGTCAGCTGTTCCTCTAGTTGTTTCCTGTGCGACGGTCAAGTTTCAAAATAGTTCAGCTTTTGTAGTTGTAAACTGCATTGATTTAATGCATTGCTGAACGCAATAGACCAATCGCGACAGACTTGGGCCTTCGGACCATTCAGCGCAGATGAGCATTGCGCTTAGAAGGGGTTTGGGAACAAATGAATCGTGAACGAATCATATAGGAGTCGCTGGGATAATTAGGTAAAAATAAATACATATTATTAGACAATAAAAGTGTTTTTTGACCTTGCATGCATATCAGCCTTTTGTTGGAGACCCCCAAAACCAAAATACCACCTTTTTAATGCAAAATATGGGGTCTTTAATTCTGTAATCAAATGCACAACTGACAGAAGCGAAACTGGCTGAGTGGAGCATACACTAAGCCGCACATTATTCAGACACAAGATGGTGCCAAACATTTAAAAACGCAAGATTGAAAAATTCAACTGGTTGAACGGAGCATAGACTAACCTAAATTATTAATCTCCAAGACAGTGCTAGACATTTAATTAACAGCAGTGTGACAGATAAGCAGATATTTATGAATGTGGATGTACATAAGTATATGGATGTGAACGTTTTCACTGACAGTCGAGGTGATTTGAAGTTCCCGGATGAGACCGGCTATTTAGCAGTTGTTATCTCAGAAAAACATACCTTGGAATGTTGGGACTGGTCAATCAGAATCGAGTATTCCAGGCAGAAGTGTAGTTTGCAAGGCACAAAGTACATCCATACGGTTGTTATCGCAGAATATAGTCTGACAAGATTATCGGCAGCCCGGCGTGAAGCAGAGCACTATTGTATAAGACTAAAGGGCTTTATTCTGCAATAAATATCACCTAGATGTACTTTATTATGCTTATTACACAGATACTTGCCACAAAATGTAAAAATTAGACACATACATTGTTCTCAGCTATTCAGAGTAATGATATATATGAGTAATCATTTATTAAATCTGTAATCAAATGCAGAACTGTCAGACAAAACTGACAGAGTGGAGCATACACTAACTTGTGTATTATTCATTCATTCATTTTCCTTCGGCTTAGTCGCTTTACTCATCAGAAGTCGCCACAATGGAATGCACCGCAAACCTATCCAGCATATGTTTCCGCAGCAGATGCCCTTCCAGCTGTAATCCAGTACTGGGAAACATCCATACACACTCATTCACACACACTACAGCCAATTCAGTTTATTCAATTCACCTATACCACATGTCTTCGGACGCATACACTGACATTCACTAAAGTTTCCAGATGAACTTGGTCTATTTAGCGGTTGTTATCTCAGACAAACATACCTTGGAATGTTGTGACTGACCAATCAGAATTGAGTATTCCAGACAGCGGTGTAATGTAAGGGATAAAGTACATCCAGGCAGTTTTTAACCCGTTTTCACTATTAATGTTTTCCTACAGGCACTGAAAAAATCATGATAGAAAACCAAGAGGTTTTACAGACCACATTTGAGCCAACTGAAAAAATGGCCACATACCTGCTGGCCTTCGTCATCAGTGAATTTACCAACATACAATCCCCACCAGAGGCTAACAACATTCTGGTAGACAATCAAGATCTACTTACTCTCATGCTCTCCTGTTTTCTCTTTTATAAGTGCCATTCATTTTAATTACACTCATTGTTTGGGTTTTTGTACAGGTCAGAATCTGGGGACGTAGAGAAGCCATCGAGAACGGACAAGGAGATTACGCCCTTAATGTTACACTCCCGATTTTGAAGTATTTAGAAAGCTATTACAACACCACATACCCCCTGTCCAAATCAGGTGAGAGTTTAAACAAGCAACTTTATCCCAGTCTCTATGTCTCAATCTGTTACATCCATAAACACTGGGCCACATGGGGAAATAAGCAGTCCGAACATGACTTTCCGCTCTCTAGACCAAATCGCTCTGCCTGATTTTGCTGCTGGAGCAATGGAGAACTGGGGTCTGGTCACATACAGGGAAGCTTTTCTTTTCTACGAGCCGAAAGCATCCTCTCATGAAAATAAAGAATGGGTGGTCACTGTAATCACACATGAACTTGCCCACATGGTACGTGTGTTATGTTTCTACTTTTTAAATGATCAAATTAATTAATCTGACAGGTTTGTAATTGTTTTTTTAGTGGTTTGGAAACCTTGTGACCATGAGATGGTGGAATGATCTTTGGCTCAATGAAGGCTTTGCAAGTTATATTTCATTTCTCGGAGCTGATTATGCTGAGCCTACCTGGAATATTGTAAGTCTTTTTTAATGACTCAATTAACAAAGTAATTTCAAAACGGCAGCAAACACATAACTATTGTGAAACTGGTAATCAAAATGCTCAACTTCTATTGAAGGCCATTTCCATCAAATAAGTAGAGAAATAAAATTATGATATAATGAGAATTATGAGATTTCAATAAAAGTTTATATTATGTCATACTTAATTTAAAATTACAACTGCGCTGGTGTTGTGCATCTACTCTACATTTTGCATACAGTCTCGAACAATTGCAAACATTGTAAAACGTGCGTAAATGACTGACAATAAATGTTGCAATAAGTGAAATTCCATACAAATAAACACTTACATATTTCCTGGCTGCTCTCAGTTTCCTTTCAGTGCATCCTGTTGAGAGAATTAACACACAATGTATATCATGAATATTTTTGATCTTGAAAACTTCAAAACCTTCAAAACCCCTCCAAAGATAATTAATAAAACATATGATTTTTGATCATAAAAGCATTCATGGTTCTGTTGAGTGGAATTTTTAAAAATGTTTTCACAGTGGGTAGCTAAAACGTTCTTCAAGGGCCCGGAAAATGTTACTTTGTGTCATTGGTATGTACTCTGATTTTATTCAGTGTATGCTTCAGTTGACGTTTTTAGTCATAGTGGCATAACTGGTGGCTGTGGTTGCCAGAATTGTACCATTACAACATGCTAGAAACCATTGTTTTTAATTAAATTATATTGTTATACACTAAAGTTTAGAACATCATACCTTTGTTACACAGACAAAAACACAATCATAAGCATGTGGTGATGAGAGTCATATGACGACCGATGCTCATCACAAACCACTTTTCCCAAACGCAATAATCACCGTAACTTGTCTTTCCCAGAATTCACTGAATGACACCTTTCATGCTTTGTTTGTTGGCGTTACTATGGCATTACTAACTACTACAAATTATTATTGTTATTATTATGATTATTATTAGTAGTAGTAATAGTAGTATCTTTGTTACATCTAATTTTGATAAGTTATTCACTGTATATGTGCAAAAGTTTTAGAATTTTACTGTCATTTTACTGATAGTATACTGATAGTTTAATAGAAATATGTGACCCTTTACCACAAAACCAGTCATAAGTAGGGCCACACGGAATCTGCGCGCGCAGAATTCCGCAGATTTCCGTGCAGAATTCCGCAGATTTACGCAGATTTTTTTTTAGCCCATCATTGATTGATCTAATTGGATTTGCATTGTAAACATTAAATAAAAGTTAAAAAGGTATTACTTTTTACTTAATATATTAAGTTTTTTGTTATGATACTCCCAAAATCATTCCGCATAAATCCGCAGATTTTTAATAAAATACTCCGCAGAAATAGCAAAAAATGTCCGCAGATTCCGTCTGGCCCTAGTCATAAGTGTAATATACAGTGTGTGTGTGTATATATATATATATATATACACACCAACATTTTATGAAGTATATGCATATGTGTATTTATATATTCATAATAAAATATACACAGTACACACACAAATATTATGTTAAACTTTTATTTTGGATGTGATTAATCAC
>CAIGQQ010037820.1:12395358-12407817 GCA_903798035.1 Danio albolineatus
ATATGTGTGTGTTTGTGTGTTGGAGAGAGGCTGTTTGTCCTATCTTGAGCTGCATTTCTACCAGTGTTTTAGCAATGTTGTCTGAATTGATGAATTGATGGAATTGTGAATGTTAAAAAGTACAGATTTTAAGAGATTTTAATCTATTATGCCATTCAAAGGACCTCAGTGGTTATAGTTTTTATTTTCAGCATGATAATGATCCGCTAATTGCAGTGAAATTCTATTTGGTATCACGGTTCGGGAAGGATGAGGGAGCGAGGACTCAGATGCAACATAAGATGATTTTTTAATAAGAAGAATAAAACAAATAGGCAAAACAAACTACCCGAGGGGTAAAACATTAACAAAAAGGCAAAAACAAACTTTACTGTTTGTAAACAAACTTTAATCGACGACGAACTGGCACAGGACAGTGGACATGAGGAGAATATAAGCAGAAATAATTAACAAACCGACAGGTGAACATAATAAACTAATAATGGGTTAACAAGTAGGGTGGGACTAGACAATAGAGGGGAGAGCACATGACACAAGAAAACCCTACAAGCCATGTGCTCACGTAAAACATGACAAGAACACAGCCAATGAGAAAACTCATTAACTGCGTGTTCACAAGACAACACCAAAGCACAATACTGAAGCAGACGGCCACAATGTAAACACAGAGCCACGTGCTCAGACAACAGAAGCATAAACAGACGCAAGACACACGCACACGATAAATGAAAACACCTTACCCGAAAAAAAAAAAACCTCAAGCCGAGCACAACATACAGGACAAGACAGAACTAGTGTCTGGACTTGAATTTACAAGACTGGAGTGGCAGAAACCTGACATTTGAAGAAAGAAAACAGCTAATAAAACACAGACAGTCATGAAATGGTCTCGACAGGGTCCAGACCTGAATATTATTGAGGATTATATAAGATCACCTGGACAGAAAAGGAAGATATGACGCTCTAAACCTAATGATCTCTGGAAAAGTTTTTTTACCGCCATTTTTACAGTGTATGTTCATAAAGTGAGTCGCTAATGCTAATGCAGCTTAACTGACGATTGATTAACTGGTGTTTTCTCTGCAGAAAGAGTTGATGGTTCTGCATCAGGTTTACCAGGCGTTTACAGTGGACGCTCTTGTTTCCTCGCACCCTCTATCTTCACGAGAGGACGAAATCAACACCCCCCAGCAAATCGAAGAGCTGTTTGATGTCATAACATACAGCAAGGTTGCATCATGTGCCAAAGACGTGCCGTTAAGCAATGTTTCTTTAGATAACAATTAGTCTTTGTTTTTACAGGGGTCTGCAGTGCTGAGAATGCTGTCTGAGTTCCTATCCGAGCCTGTCTTCGCTAAAGGACTTCATGTATGTCTAAATCAAGGGTGCTCAATCCTAGTCCTGGAGATCTACCTTCCAACAGAGTTCAGCTCCAACCCTGATCAAACACACCTGAACCAATTAAATAGGACCTGAACAGCGCTTGATAATTACAGGCAGGTGTGTTTGATATGGGTTGCAACAGAAATCTGCAGGAAGGTAGATCTCCAGGACCAGGATTGAGCACCCCTGGTCTAAATGGTTTTAGGTTTTATATCTATGCTACAAGTGGCATTTTTTAATATTGTTTGTATGTGATTTCCACAGAATTATTTGCAAGAGAATGCATACAGCAATACAGTGTACACAGATCTCTGGAAAAAATTGCAAGAAGTAAGTCACAAAACTGATGCATTATACTTGAACCCTTGCGCGTCCTTATTGACATCTCAGATCCATAGAAAAAATTTGATTTATGACCATATATGAACTTAATACGTTGAAGTCAAAATGATTAACCCTTCTGTGATTCTTTTAAAAATATTTTTCAGATTATGTTTAACAGAACAAGGAATTTTTCACAGTGTTTCCTATAATAGTTTTTCTTAAGGAGAAAGTCTTACTTGTTTTATTTTGGCTAGAATAAAAGCAAATCTTTAATATTATTATTATATTATTACCCCCCTTAAACAGTATTATTTTTTGATTGTCGAAAAAACAAACCGTTGTTATACAATGACTTGCCTAATTACCCTATGAAGCCTTTAAATGTCACTTTAAGCTGAATACTAGTATCTTGAAAAATATCTAGTAAAATATTATGTACTGTCATCATGGCTAAGATAAAAGAAATCAGTTAATTTATTAAAACTATTTAGAAATATGTTGAAAATATCTTCTCTTCATTAAAAATTGGTGAAAAAAATCTAAAAGAGAGAGCTAATAATACTGACTTCAATTGTATACAAAGTAATAGAGCCAGACAGAATCTGCGGATATTTTTTTCCCATTTCTGCAGAGAATTTTGTTAAAAATCTGCAGATTTATGCAGAATTATTTTGGGAGTATCATAACTAAAACCTTAATATTTGAAATAAAAAAGTTATACATTTTTAACTTTTGTTTAATGTTTACAATGCGAATCCAATTAGATCCACTTTATTTGGTAAACAAAGCAAGTCTCTCATATAATATATCTACTAAAAGACATTAAATATTACTTTACAAACTGTACTGTAAATAAAGCACTTGAATATTTTCATATTAGTCAATATTATTACTGAAATTAATTTAAAAACTGAATAAATATAGATTTACACACATTTACTCAAGTAAATAAACAGAATCAACGCTGGGCTAAAAATCTGCGGAATTCTGGGCGTGCAGATTCCGTGTGGTAATAACTAATATATTAGAGCATATATATATACATTTGTTATCCGAATAGTTGAAAAATAAAAGATGTAAGTGTCCATTTGTGCAATATTTTGACGTATATCTTAAATATATTTACATTTACAAATTCAAAGTTGATTTATTGACATGACTATAAAAATACAGCATTGCCAAAGCTTGAATTATGTGGAGAATTATGTTGAAAGTGTAAAGATCAAAATAATAGTACAGAAACAAAACATTATATCGATTTCATAACTATTTAAACTTAATAAACAGCGTAACAAATAAAAACATGTGCCATGTAAAGTATCTGTACAACCCAAACATGAATTGGTAAGTCAATTTTGACAAAAAGCTGTATTTTAGTGAAAGTTTAATATTTCAACTATATTCGCTTTCATAAATCATTCATTCATTCATTCTTTTTCTTGTCGGCTTAGTCCCTTTATTAATCCGGGGTCACAACAGCAGAATGAACCGCCAACTTATCCAACACATGTTTTACGCAGCGGATGCCCTTCCAGCTGCAACTCATCTCTGGGAAACATCCTCCCACTCACACACTACGTACAATTTAGCCTAGCCAATTCTTCTGTTCCGCATGTCTTTGGACAGTGGGGGAAACCGGAGCAACCGGAGGAAACCCACGAGAACGGAGGGAGAACATGCAAACTCCACATAGAAACCCCAACCCCAGCCGAGGCTCGAACCAGCGACCTTCTTTCTGTGAGGCGACAGCACTACCTACTGCGTCACTGCGTCGCCCTTTCATAAATCTATTCACGCAAAGTACAAAAATAGCTATGCTCAGGACGCAACACAGCACAATAAATAACAATGAGTTCAAATAAATGTTGTTTCTCATTAACATATCCATGACCTTAATAATACAAAAATATTCTTAAACTTTAATAATAAAAAAATATGTTTTTTTTCCATTTAAAACAATAGTGACCTTATGTATACAATTAAATGGTTCATTTAACCAATTTAAATCCTTAAAATGAATGCATTTTTGGTAGTTTATTGTAGTTATAATTATTAAAATCATTTAGTATTGTAAAATTATCAAAATGTAATATTTTAATTATATACAAAAATAAGGTTAAATGTTAATGTTTTGGTATTTTATTGCAATAAAGATTATTAAAAGAATTTTTTATTGATTACGAAATGCATTTAATATTATTGTGAAAATGATTAAAATATGATACATTTAATTATATGTTTGTAACTTTTTAAAATTGACACACAAGAGTTCAAATGCAAAAGTGTGTGTTATTTCTACAGCTATAACTTTAGATTTAATTTGATTTGTATTTAATTGTATTAACTTTTTATTTCAGGTTGCAGACTCTGATAAAAACATCCATCTCCCAGCCTCAATAAACGAAATAATGAATCGCTGGATTCTTCAGGCAGGCTTCCCTGTTGTAACTATTAACACTCATACAGGAAGCATCTCTCAGCAGCACTTCCTGATTGACCCAGAGGCAGTAGTAAACAAACCATCTGTATACAAGTATGTTTACATTGACTAATCTGACAACATGCAAGTCCTGTTCTATAAAGCGTTCAGTTTTTAAAGTATACTGTGTGTGTGTTCAAAACGATGTAGTTACGAGTGGTTTGTGCCCATCACATGGATGAAGAGTGGCAGAAACATGGGCCAGCACTGGCTCCTTCATAAAAGCACTACATATGAGCCCATGAAGACAGAGACCGACTGGGTACTGGCCAACCTGAATGTCACGGGATACTACAGAGTTAATTATGATTCCCAGAACTGGGAACGTCTCATTACACAACTGAATTCAGATCATCAAGTGAGTATTTTATTACATAACTGAAGTTAAAACATTCAGAACATTTAATGTACTGAATTAAACATAAATGAAATCCAAATTATATATACCTTCAAGATGCTAAAAATATCATAAAAAATAATATTTTAAAATGCAATAACATTTTCAAGATGTTGTCAGAGATCAAGGCCATACAATGCAAAAAAAAATAATAATAATACAAAAATACAAACTTAAAACTAATGATGATGTGTTTCAAACTTTAAAAAGAAGAGTGTTAGATAAACGGTTTAGACCTTTATTTTTTTATATTTATTTAAAAAATGTAAATATCATCACCTAAAACCATTGTTTTAACTTCAGAAGAGTTTGACATTAATATTTGGTTAAATATACTGATTTTCAAGCACAACAAATGAAAACATTTGTTACTCTGACAAAGTGTCACCACGAATCATTTTCTAGAGAGAGAGAGAAAAAAAGTCTCTCTCTCTATATATATATATTATTGTTTTTTATTAATTTAATTAGGACAGTAAGGTCTGACTTTGCTTAGACAAAAGTCTTGTCATTTAACAGAAATAATGTACAGTATAGAATATAAAGTCATGCTGAATGGAAAAAGAATTAATATCGTGTATGACTCCTATGAGCTTGGAGGACTGCATCCATACATCTCTGCAATGACTCAAATAACTTATTGATAAAGTCATTTGGAATGGCAAAGAAAGCGTTCTTGTAGGACTACCAGAGTTCATCAAGATTCTTTGGATTCATCTTCAACGCCTCCTCCTCCATCTTACCCCAGACATGCTCAATAATGTTCATGTCTGGTGACTGGGCTAGCCAATCCTGGAGTACCTTTTTTGCTTTAAAGAACTTGTGGAGGCTGATTTATGAGGAGCGCTACCCTGCTGAAGAATTCGCCCTCTCCTGTGGTTTGTAATGTAACGGGCAGCACAAATGTCTTAATACCTTAGGTTGTTGATGTTGCCATCCACTTTGCAAATCTCTTGCATGGCCCCATACTGAATTTAACCCCAAACCATGATTTTTCTTTCACCAAACTTGACTGATTTCTAAGAGAATCTCGGGTTCATGCGGGTTCCAATAGATCTTCTGTAGTATTTGTGATGTTTGGGATGCAGTTTAACAGATGATTGATCTGAAAAATCTACCTTCTGTCACTTTTTCAAATAATCAACTAGAAGTTATTATTTGTTGCTTTTAAATCTGGGATCAATGTCAAGACTTTTATCAGGTAGTGTATATGTATGTATGCATAAAAATATTTAGTTTTTTCAAAAATGTTTGTTTTGTTTTTGATTTTTTTAGGTTATTTCAGTTCTCAACAGGGGTCAGATCATTGATGATGCATTTACTTTGGCGAGGTAAGTTTTACCACAGTGACAATTCATCGATGGAAACATTTTAATAAAACAAGTTTTTAATAGTAAACTAATTGACCGTCTGATTCTGACCATTCAAAGGGCAAAGATTCTCAACATAACCATGGCTCTGAGAACAACCCAGTATCTCTCAAAGGAGAAGGAGTACATACCATGGGAATCTGCCCTAAGAAATTTGGAATACTTTTTCCACATGTTTGACCGAACAGAAGTCCGTGGACCTTTGGAGGTATAGAAGTTGACTTAATAAGGGGTATCTGTTGACACAGTGAGAATGAGAATGAAATACATTTCATTACCCAGATAGTAGGATCAAATATGTTTAACACACAATGCATTTATATTTTAACATTTATCAAGGCTTACTTGCGGAGAAAGGTGGAACCACTTTTTCACCACTTCAAAGTCATCACATTAAACTGGACTCTGAAACCTCCGAGACACATGGACCAGTAAATACAAGTTTATCTCTCTCACGGTTTATTTTAAATATTAACACCAAACACATTTTTGCTATAAATTAACTTAAAGGTCACAACAAACTAAGTTGTTTTAGAACTATATGACAAAAAAATTATAAAATAAATAATATATGACAAAATATATGACAAAAACTTTCTAAAAATGAAAGAAATATTGACTGTAATTAAACTAAACACCTCCAAAATGTTTGTTTACTCAGTCTTTACTACTTTCAAACCTTTATGAGTTTCTTACTTCTGTTGAACACAAATAGAGATATTATGAAAAATGCTGGAAACCTGTAACAGTTGACTTCCATAGTATTTGTATTTTCTACTTTGGAAGTCAGTGGTTGTCGGTTATCAGATTTCTTCAAGATATCTTCTTCAGTGTTTAACTCCTAAAGGTCTGGAACCACTTGATGGAGAGTAAATAGTGACCACATGACCACACTGAGTTATTTATTACAGTTACAGTGCATCCGGAAAGTATTCATAGTGCTTTACACTGTATGTTACAGCAAAAAAAAACACACAAAAAAAACACATGTACATAGGTATTCACAGATTTTGCTCAATACTTTGTTGATGCACCTTTGGCAGCAATTACAGCCTCCAATTTTTTTTTAATATGATGCCACAATCTTAGCAAACCTATCTTTGGGAGTTTTTGCCCATTCCTCTTTGCAGTGCCTCTCAGGCCCCGTTTACACTAGTGCATTTTAGTTTTAAAACGCGTTTTAGCATTAAAACAATCCGCGTCCACACTAGCGTTTCACCTAAGCGTCTCTCAACAGATCTCCGTCCACACTGCGCCACCAGAAACGTTTATCACGTGACCATTCGCGCACTCTGGGCATGCGCGTTCAAGTATAAACAGGAAGCATGTGTCTCGCTCGGCATTTGGTTATTGTTAGTCAACAAACGCTGGTTGAACGATGAACGCGATGGCAAAGAAAGCAAGAGAGGTCTTTTTGTGGAAAGACGACGAGGTCGAGTTGTTACTTAAAGTAACAAATGTATATAAAACATCTATGGCTATCGAAAATACAGTGTTTACAGTGAAGGCTGGTCTGCCGTCGTCCGGTGGCCTTATAGTCATGTGCGCTTGACGAATAAGGGAAGGTTACGCAATGACCCAAAAGCCCCAATCACGTAGCCAATCTCAGCAGCCACGCCTCCGTTTTCAAAGGTCTCCGATTCCCTCCATCCACACTGAGAAGGAGCAGCAGCGTTTTAGAATGAAAATGGCCTCTCCAAAACGCTCCGTTTTCGCGGCTCGAAAACTCCGGCGTAGTGTGGACGGATGCAAAACTTATGCGTTTTAAAACAAAAACGCACTAGTGTAAACGGGGCCTCAAGCTCTATCAAGTTGGATGGGAAGCGATGGTGTACAGCAATTTTCACATCTCTCCAGAGATGTTCAATAGGATTTAGGTCTGGGCTCTGGCGGATGATGGAGGCCACTGTGCTCCTTGGAAATTTCAGAGGAGCAGAAATTTTTCTGTCACCATCCTTAGCCTTGTGCCTTGAGACAATCCTTTGTCAGAGGTCTAGAGACAATTCCTTTGTCTTCATGCTTAGTTTGTGCTTTGACGTACTGTCAACCATGGGACCTTATATAGACAGGTGTATGCCTTTTCAAATTATGTCCAATCAACTGAATTTACCACAGGTGAACTCCAATTAAGCTGCTGAATCATCTCAAATATGATCAGTGGAAACTAAATACATCTGAGCTCAACTCAGAGCTTCAAGGCAAAGGCTGTCAATACTTATAGCATGTACATGTGATTTTTCAATTACTATTATTTTTTTAAATATTTTTTTCACATGGTCATTATGGGGTATTGTGTGTAGAATTTTGAGGAAATGAATGAATTTAATCCCGTTTGGAATAAGGCTGTAACATAAAAAATGTGGAAAAAGTGAAGCGCTATGAATACTTTCCAGATGTACTGAATTTAAAAAGTCAAGTACAGTTTGTTAAATATTAGGGAAATGATGGAAATTCTGTCTGTATCTAAAATGATAGTCATAGAGGCAATTACAGGCCTATTTAAAGGGATAGTTCACCAAAAAAAGAACATTTGGTCATCATTTACTCATGCTTTGAGTTTCTAAAAACAACAGCCATTCACTTCCAATATATTTCTGCTCTCGCTATGGATGTCAATGGCTGTTTTATTTACAACATTCATCAAAATATCTTGTGTTGTGTTCAACAGAAAAAAGAAACTCATAACCAGAACCACATTAGTGTGAGTAAATAGTGAGCAAATTTTCATTTTTGGGTGAACTATCCCTTTAAATGAATAGGTTCAGAGGGGTATATACGGTCATAAAAACTAAATTACTACTGTTATTACTGGTACAAAAACTGGACACCAGTGAAAACATGTATGATGCTAATGATTTTATAAAAATGTACACAGAGAATTGACATTTTTGCACTGAACAGAAATATTATGGATTGAGGTTACTGCATTGTTGTCTGATTTGTCCGTCCTCTGTTCATAGATATAACCAGTTGAACGCGATCTTAATGGCCTGCAAAACTGGAGTCAAAGAATGTTCAGAACTCACCAGCATGTGGTACAGACAATGGATGAAGAACCCGAACGTCAACCCGTATGACAACCTTCTCTCTCATCCTAAAATCTGAATTAATTTACCTTCACCCTTATTATGATTACACGAATATTTAGTTCACTTCAGTAATGAAACTTTGAATTCAAAAAAATGTTTTCTAGTTGTTCATTACAGTATGCATCATTATGTTCACAGGAGGCCAGTTGTATACAGTTTCACTCTGAATTCACTTCCTCAGCTGAATACAAATGTGCTTTAATTCTGCTAATTTGCAGTAGTTCAGTTTAAGTCAATAACAGACTGAATTCAGTTTACGTCTGTGTGAACTGGAAGTTACTTTTATTTCAGTATGTTGATGTGCTTCCAACTGGAACGGAATATTGAGTAGGGGGTGGGGCTTACTTTTACGCAAAAACTCAAACTGACATCATAAGAGAAGAATCGCCACTTCAAAAGCAGAAGCAAAAGTTGAAATTTTGATTGAAGATTACCAAAATAAATATTTTTATTGAGTGAATTAATTTCCACAAATTAATTCTTCACCTAAAGAATAACAATATTCCCTAACAAAATAAACATCATAAATTTTGATTTCACGCAGGCTTTAACTTTTTTTTTACTTAGTTCAGTCTGTTTATTCTAAATTAGGGGTGTCTTTTGAAGCACTGGCACTAAGGCTTTGAAACCTTTGCATATTATGCGCATATTACATTGGCAAGGTCCTGTGATTTCAGTAAAAGGTGACATGTTTCGAACATTATCAAAAATGTAATAATTCTACACTGGGGACACCTAATTCATCTAATATCTAATTCATACCCTGAATCGTGCAGGTTCAGATAGCCCCCCACTGGCGAATCACTGAACAGGTTTTATACATTTTACCCAGCCTGATCTCAAGAGAAAACATTACTATTTTACGTTTTGTCAGTTCTGTGGCTAATTTAGTGGATCAGTTAGTGATGGCAGCATGTTTTTAGTTCATTGTAACTTATTAAACTAAGTTAATCATGTTCTAATTTAATTTTATAAGTTGCGCCAGCTGTTTTAAGTCAGTTTAACATAATACAAGTTCAATAGACCCATAATGTTAATTTGATTCAGTTTAAAATTTAAGGCAACCACGATTTTTTTTACAGTGTATGAGTTTTTTAAACCCAACTGTCATTGAGGCATAAGCAAATCTTCATAAACTGTATGAATGAAATCGAACAAATTCATGCAAATTAGCCACAATCAAAAAGTTGCAAATTATTTCATTTTATATCTGTTTTACGAGTTTGTAAACATTTTATTAAGACGTGTGTAAAATAAAAAGAAATAATGCTAGCTAAAAGTCTCTTTTTTGGTCTGTTTAACTTAACCCAATGAAAAAATTTAATAATCCTTGAAAATTTATAACAATATAGTATTCAAACAAAAATTTTATGATATTAGATGATAAGCTAAGTGCATTTATAGGTTATATTTTACATTTAAAGTTCGCAATAAAATTGAAAAAGCTAAATCTTATGGATGTTTACTTTGTATTTACACAGTTTTAACCAACAGGTATCCCTAGCATGTGGTTTTGAATCGCTTCAAATCATTTTGTGGTTCAATTGTTTTGAAAAGCTCAATTTCGCCCCATCATCTCTGAACTCAATCTGGGCCAGTTAAATTAGCTCTTATCATACCACAATGTTTTTTTTTTTTTTTTTTAGCTTAGTAATTAGGTTCAGTCAAAAGCAATGGACTCTGGTTTAGTTCAACAACAGTCTGAATTCATTTTAAGCCAGTTTATTTTCACTTATTTCTACCGGTTTCTTCATGGGATTTCTGTTTATGGGAATTCAGTGCAGGCCTGTACAATTCATCTCTTAGTCATTCCACAAATTTGATTTAATCTTGTTGAGCTCAGTGATTCGTTTCAGTTCAGTAACAGTCTGAATTTGTTTCAATCCAGTTTGGTTCACTTTTTTATAGTTCTTTTCATTACGATCATGCAAGTTCAGTTTAATCCAGTTCCACCTTAAATTCATTTCATGGCTTTCTTTATGATTCCACTAATTTGCTCCACTAATTCAGTTCATTCAGTGATTCAGGTCAATTTAATAACAGTTTAAATTCAGTTCACTTATTTCTACCTGTTTTCATTCTGATTATGGCATTTTAATTTATAACTGATCAATCATTTTAATTCGATTTTACTGTGAATTCAGCTCATTACATTTTTTTCCCTCTTCTGTTAAAGTCAGAATTCAAAGCAGTTCTCCAGTTGCTCTCTAGTTCTGTTTATTCAAATATGTCCCAGTAGATTTCAGTTCAGTTTACACTTTAATTCAGCTTTTTTTGCCTCATTCTGGTTCAGAACAGTTACTGTAAGTTTTTTAATTTCTCCACTCCAGAATTCCTTCAAATCTGAAGACTATTGTGTACTGTAATGCCATTGCTGCTGGTGGTGTTGAGGAGTGGGATTTTGGATGGGCGATGTTCAAGAACAACACTATAGCTACAGAGGCTGAGAAACTGATATATGCTCTGTCCTGCACTAAAGAGCCCTGGCTGTTAAACAGGTGAGACCACATCTTCACAGATACAGGACACAAACACTCATGGTGACTCAGTGGTTAGCACTGACGCCTCAGCAAGAAGGTTGCTGGTTCGAATCCCGCCTGGGCCAGTTGGGATTTCTGTATTGAGTTTGCATGTTCTCCTGCGATCAAGTAGGTTTCCGCCGGGGGCTCCGGTTTCCCCCACAGTCTAAACACATGCGCTATAAGTGAATTGAATTAACTAAATTGGCCACAGAGTATGAGTGTGTGTGTTTCCCAGTACTGGGTTGCGACTGGAAGGGCATGCACTGCGTAAAACATATGCTGGAATAGTTGGTGGTTCATTCCACTGTGGTGACCCCTGATAAATAAGGGACAAAACCAAAGGAAAATGAATGTATAAATGAAGTTTTGGCCTTAAAGAAATGCAGTTTGAATGCACCAATTATACGCTTTACGCACGGGGACTTTTATTTTGAATAAGCCAGCTCAGGCTCTTCGCGTGAACTGTTGTGCCATTATAAACTCATCGCGTTTAAGATTTTAGTGATCTTCACTGCTTGACTGAGATGCAAAATAAGAAGTGCTTCTCAGACCAGACGACAAGCACTGCATTAAACTTAACTGTTCTGCGCATGTCTTTAAAATATGAACATTTATTTTACCACAATATTTTGAATGGAAAATGCTGCACTTTGAGAGGTGTTTTGACAAATCAGAGCCACCGTACAAGTGAAAAGCTAAATACAGAATGCTGTCGTTTGAGCTACAGTTAACTTGATGACAAACAGTGCAGAATATAAAGACAGAATGTTATAGACAATTGAGAACCCCTATATGCTGAATTTAGTGACTGGCACACCTCTCCCCTGCTGTTGCTTGGTGTGTATATATGTGTGTGTGTGTGTGTGTGTGTGTGTGTGTGTGTGTGTGTGTGTGT
>CAIGQQ010037820.1:12407827-12423229 GCA_903798035.1 Danio albolineatus
TGTGTGTGTGTGTGTGTGTGTGTGTGTGTGTGTGTGTGTGTGTGTGTGTGTGTGTGTGTGTGTGTGTGTGTCCATACATTTGAAGGACTGCCCAGACATTATAATAGAAAGCATGGTCTGCTTTCGGTTCATTGCATCGATACTTCACTGTGGCTGCCATCTATTGTCTTTAGATAATGCCAGTCTCTGTTCAGAAGTTGTTTACATACATAAACGTGTGAAGTATCACAAGCAATGCATCAAAATTTCACTGATTTCCTGAAATAAACTTTGCATTTCGGGATTATCGTAGCGTAGCTCTTTGATAAGGAGGAGAACTGTCCTTCCTCTTTATGCAGGCTAGTATTAAATGAACACAATATGCAGCCTACTCTTCTTTCTTTTTCTACTTTGAAGAAGAAAGAGGAGAGTAAAGTATCTTTGCTTGAACTGATGTGGTGGGTTAATTCATATGCAATGGACTCAGTGTGCAGGGTTTCTTTACAGATATTTTGCATTTGAATATGAAAAAAATGCATAGGAAAATTTCGGATTTCAGTGTGCAAAGAGCTTTTTTTGCTGTTTGTTTTTTGCATTTTTTGTTACGATTTTATATTTTATTTTAACAGAAAAAAGTTAGACAACTTATACATATAAATTTCAACTAATTTAACAGACTTTTATTGTTTCTCCACAGGTACCTGCAATACACAATTGATCCGAACCTGATCAGAAAACAGGACGTCAGCTATGCTATTGTGTATACTGCCGGCAATGTAATTGGCCAGCCGTTGGCTTGGGACTTTATCAGAGCCAACTGGAAACTATTTAAAAAAGAGTAATTATTATTTTTATTAACAATTTATTAATATTACTGTCATTTTTGTGTGGGTTTCATCTGGGTGCTCCGCTTTCCCCCACAATCCAATCTGCTGTGTAAAGCATATGCTGAAATAGTTGATGGCTCAATTCGCTGTGGTAACCCCTGACAAATAAGGGACTATGCCATAGGAAAATTGATGAATGAATATAGGTGTTGTTATTATAACCACTACTTTTTACTTTTACGTAATGTTAACATTATTATGAATCATCCTCCAAACAAAACAAAACAAAACAAAAAATAAGTAAATAAAAATAAAAAGTAAGTGTTGCTTTTCTTTCTTTTGGCGAAAACTTGTTCTCATAATGACTTTTCCCATTATGTGACCTCTGTAGATTTGCAAGCCTGATCCAGGGCATCGTGAAAACCTTCTCTACAGAATTTGAACTGCAACAGGTTTGTGCAATATAAAAAGAAAAATAAATATTAATACAATGTGCTTTTACAATGACTTGAAACTACAATGAAATAAGTCTTTTATGCTGCATTTATACCCTGTGTAACTGAAAATACAGTAGAAACAGTAATATTGTAGAATTACATTACAATTTAAAACAATAATCTGTATTTTAATGCATCTTATATCAAGAGATGATATATTATTTTATTTATTGAAGTTTAAACAAACATTTGGAATGTTTACAAATAAATAAATGAATACATGAATACATACATACATAGAAAGAAAGAAAAAATAAAATAAATAAACAAATAAATAAATAAATCTACAACTACATATTTTATGAATAAAAAACTTAAATCAAAACTATTGATTTCTACTGATTTAAAAGCATCTGACCCAGACTTTTAAATCAAATATGCAGTATTTTATATTTTAAACATTAAAATGATCAATTTGTTGTTAGGTTGTATTTTATTTCTCTCTCAAAATGTGTAGTTGACATAACGTATACGTTTATCTGTTCTTTTCTCTCTCTCTTGCTCTTCTGTTTGAAACTTCGCAGTTACAGCGATTCAAAGAAGACATTGCAGCAAGTGGCGTTAGTTTGGGCACACATGCAATAGAACAGGCCATCGAGCAAACCAAAGCCAACGTTAAATGGGTCTCTGAAAACAAAGAGCAAGTGAAGGACTGGCTGATCCAACAGTCGGCCTGAATGCACTCTCCCATTACAAACTGTTTTGCTATTAAATATATTCATATTTACATGACTATTTCATAGATTTAAATAATTTTGAAAATAATTGCACAGAAAATTTCTTACCAAGATGATCTGTTGTTGTGTGCACTTGATTAAAATGAAGATTATTAATGTACATATTTTGCAGTATTTTATGACTTGCTTTCCGTCACTTAATGTGAATATGTGTGTTCAAATATTTAATAATAAACAAATAAAAATGAATGTTCATAATCACTCATTTTATTTTATAGTGTACTTTTGGTCCTAATTAATAGTTTGTCTAATAGTTATTTCTATTCATTTATAAAATGTCTTCATACATATATTTTATTTAGTTTCATTTTAATGTGTTCAAAACCTACAAAAATTACAAAGATAATTATTTGCTTCTCAATGCAAGTTTTAAAGTTAAAAGTAGAGTGGAAATACTAGTTTTTTTTACCCCAGTCTTTAAAATTAGGGCCAATATTGTGTTATTTTAAATTGTTTAATCGCATTGGATATTTTGTTCTCAACACAAGTAGTTTATTTAATCATTGTGCTCTTTGGTCATGTAATGTTTTTCCAAACCTTTTTAACATACATTAAATTTTCCTATACATCCTATATTGTTTGCGAAATAATAAAACTTTATATTTTCCTAATGCGATTGCTTTCTGTAACATTTGCATAACTAGTTTTATTATGAGAATAATAAATACAGAATAATACAGAATTATTATGGGAACTATTTATTCCCCATTTCTATTTAATGGAGAGAAGATTTTTTTCAACACATTTCTAAACATATTAGTTTTAATAAGTAATTTCTAAAAATGTATTTCTTTTATCTTTGCCACAATGACAGTAAATAATATTTTACTAGATATTTTTTAAGACGCTAGTATTCAGCTTAAAGTGGCATTTAAAGGTTTAACTAGGTTAATTAGGCAAGTTAGGGTTATTAGACAAGTACAACACTCTTAAAAAAAAAGGTTCCTTGAGGTTCTATATAGAACCCTAGGGTTCTATACTTGGCCAGTAGAACCTTTTACCCAAAAAATGGTTCTATTTAGAACCCTTTGAGTGCAAAGAACCTTTTTGATTAAACTGGTTCTATAATGTGAGATTCATGACATAATTATATAGTAAAGATTATAAATAATAATAAGCTATAACACAGAGAGACAAAGCTTTTTGAGTCAAAACCTAATAAAATGACTGCTATGGTCAAAAACCTAATCAATGTATGATGGGATTTTTGTTTCATGCAGGTTTGTACATTACCATATAACTAATATTTATATATGCTTAATATTTAAATTTTTTGACAAATTATTTTGTGAAATTAATTAAATAACCAGTTTATTCAGACCGTACAGTGTGTTGTTATGGTTTAATAAATTATTTTAAACTAATAATCATGAAAAAGCCCTCTGGTGACGTCATTCATTTGTGGACTGGTGGTGACGAGCCTGGAGAGTGACGGTTAATTTTTGAAAAGGAGAACTCCGCTTTTGCAGCTCCGTCATTCAGGTACGTTATTACTCTTTTAAAACTATAATAATGAAATATTTTGTATTACGGGGTAATGTTTCTCTTCCCTTTTCTTATATGGTGACAGACTGAATAAGGGGTAACGTTAATATGGATTAATACTGTGCTTGTAACTTTCTGATGGATTTCTGTCGTCAGCCTTCGGTTCAGGAATCTGTGTCAAGCTGACTTTGCTCTGCTTTTTTTTCGAAATAAGTTACAGTTTCGCTTTATTTGTTTGTCAATATTAGTTAAAACATCAATAACAATAAAACAGGTGCGTTATTTGAAAGCGAGCTCCGAGAATCAGCGTGAAGCGCGTGCACGCTCTTTTAATGGTAACTTCAAATGAGCCGATTTCCGCTTTCGTGCAGTTTTTATCTCCAACCTTGAACAAACGAGTACTTCCAGCTTGCTCGTGTGTGAGTTTAGCCCAGTTTAACTCGGGCTAAACTCTGTAAAGTAGTGCACACGCCGGCTAGTCTGCATTAAAACCTCAAGGGAACATGCCGCGCTCGCGCCCGCCCGAGTCTATGCACGCGCCCGCCCGAGTCTATGCACGCGCCCGCCCGAGTCTATGCACGCGCTGTAGTAATAATTGCTAAGGGTATTATTAAAACCTTTCAAAGCCAAAACATATTTTAATAGTCCATAGATTAAAGATCAGGTGTTATTTATGAAGGACATACAAACATGCAGGCTAAATGTATTGTGAAATGTTGAACCTTGTTAAATATAGGCTACATATATATGTATATATTGTGCTAAATAAGTTTAAAATTCATATTTTAATGTATATCTTTCTTATCTTCAAACAGCCTGGACACTGAACTGCATCGTAAATCTTGTGCTCGGTATGTATTATTGCTTTTAATTCTAAACAAACTGTATTAAGTATTATGAAATGAATATTATAAAAGACTTTAACATTGTATTGTAACCTGGGCTGCAGGACACAAGTAGCTTTGAAGAGGAAGGATCCCAGCTTAAAGAAGGACATGCGTTACATCCATAATTGTGACACAATTATCATCAACAAGGACACCTGGTAAATATTGTATTTTATAACATGCATATGTCAGACTTGGTTGTTGTGTACTGAAATATATTTATCACAAAAATGTTCTATTACTTATTGCTGCTGTTTGTACAGTGAGAATATTAAGGTCATTGCTTATTAAAAAGTCCTGCAAAGAAAATATGTTTTAAAAGAAAGTGTAAATTTGCCTACAGGATTTGTTGCAATGTCTGCAAAACAAATTTAAAAATGAAAGGATTTCAGTGGTGAGCTCATCTATCATCTTGCAAAATGAAACAAATTAATGGGATGAAAAGGAAGTGAACTGTACTCTGAGGAACTTAACACAAGGCAAGTTCAGTTCAATACATTTTATGTCAAAGGTAGATTAATTCTGTGGTTTAAATTCATATTTACACACTCTAAAATGCTGTCTTTCTACCTCAGATTGTAATGGACCTGGAATGCGACACCAGATACTCATAAGTCAAGAACCGAATGAAACACCCTTTTCCAGAGTACAGATTATGGAGGGGTTTGCAGAACTAATGGAGCAGTTTCTTCTTCTTGGAGTGCCAGAGCTTGTGAGTAAACACTGTTACATTGTGTGCCAAATAGTTTTGCGTCCATGATGACTTTAAGAAACTTGTATTGCTGAAAATATGTCATTTGGAAACTTACACATGAAGTAACCAAAATGTTTTTTGCATTTAGGATGCTGCATAGAAAACTTGGTGAAGAACACAGAAACATCTTTAAAAGAAATGGCCCAAAAAGGGAAGGAAAGAAGGAAGTGCTCCATGACAGTTTCATTGGACCAGCAGCGGAAACCGCAGAAGGTAACTACTCCCTATATTACATACTATTTGCCCCAAACACACACACACACACACACACACACACTTTAATTGTATTAATTATAACTGTAATTCTATTTGATGACTTATGTTAATTGGTTAAATGTACTCAACATATAAATATTGTTTTACAGAAATCCAAAGGTCCTACACCATCCAGGATTCAACAGCTCTCCTGATTCCACCAAGGCTTGAAGTTTCAGCATTACAATGGACAACACTCACTCGCTATCCTTCAACTTCCTCATTTATCAGAGGCACCACAGAGGAGTGAATCACCAACTAATCTGCCCTTTCCAGCCACAACCCAGCACTTGGAAACACCCATATACTCTCTCATAGATCTACACACATTCACTCACTATGGCCAATTCACCTATACCGTACACATGCTTTTGGACTGTGGGGTCAACCGGAGCACCCAGAAAAAACCCACAAGAACACTGGGAGAACTTGCAAACTCCACACAGAAATGACAACTGGCCCAGTCGGGACTCGAACCAGTGACCTGCTTGCTGTGAGGTGACAGTTCTAACCAGTGAGCCACTGTGCCACCCATGGACAAAACTATTTACCTTATAAGAGAGGCTGACAGACATGGACATGCTACAGGTTGTGGAATGGCTGTTTGCAGTGTTTTGTCTAATCATTTTGCAATGTTTTAGTAATGTTTTTTATTAAATTATGTATAAAAATGGATGTTGTGATGACCAATACATGCAGGTACCATCCACTTTTTGAAATTGTAGTGTTATTTAATAGATGTTTTGATTGTTTGTGTATTGTTTCTATCTGCATTGTGATATATTTCTCTTCATTTTAGACATGTGTGAAAGTGAAGCACTGTATTTGTTCAAACAGTAAAAAAGCTTAGAAAAGTGAAATCATTTCAATTACATTGTAAAATGCCATTAAACTGTTAAGGTAGATCTGCTGTCCAATGCAAAGTATGCAGAGGTGCAATTTTAAATATTTTAAAAAATATTTTGTATAATGAATTGAATAAATTTAAACAATTTGAATTGTCTGGATTGGTTTTATTTTTTATTCATTAATAAGTAACAATAATTCAATAATAAAAAAAGAACCCTTAAATGGTTCTAAATAGAACCATCTAACTTGAATTCAAAGAACCATTTGGGGTTCTATTTAATGAACCCTTAAAATGGTTCTATATAGAACCTTTTTGGGGTTCCATATATGAAGCGCTCGATAGAACCGTTTTTGGTTCTATATAGAACCGTTTGTTTTAAGAGTGAATGATTGTTTGTTTTGTAGCTAATGGAAAAAAATATTGCTTAAGAGGGCTATTAATATTGACCTTAACATTTTTTAAAAGTTAAAAACTGCTTTTATAAGACTTTATAAGACTCCAAAAAAAAACATTATAGGAAATACAGTACTGTGAAAATTCGCTTGTTCTGTTAAACATCATTTGGGAAATATTTGAAAAAGAAAAAAAATTCACAGGAGGTCCAATAATTCTGACTTCAAACAGATATAAAAAGTGTCTTTAAAACATTGTTTTTTTAAACATAACAACTTTCTGAGAAAATTTAAGACTTAATGGAAAATGAGTGAAATAAGAATGTTTTTCTGAGGGGCCTTTAATCTCAACTCTTTATTTCATAGTATTTATTTCATTGTTTTTTATACCAAAAGAGCAAACTGCTGTAATAACTATAGAACTAGACACAATCTGCATACTTTTTTTGTTTTTCTGAGCAATGGACCCTTTTCACAAGCCTGTGATGATGCGTTTAACAGTCATCAGCATCTTAAATCATTAAAAGTATTTTTTTTTTTTAAAGTATGAACATTTCTATGTATTTATGTATGTAGTATATCATCTTTGCTTCAAAGTACAAAAAATGAATCACTACTTGTACAAGGCATTTCTAATGCAGCGTCTATGTGACAGGACAGTAAATTTTATGTTATTCTCTCCTCTGGTTGCCGTCATCAGTCTCACACTATTTTTTCCTTTTTCTGAAAGTCTTTATAACATCATTGTGGAGTTTTCTTGTATTATTTTAGCAAATAAGACTGTAAATAAATTATTTGCTGTATTCTCCCATTCACTGCGCTATAAGTTTTTACCAGCTATGACGACTTCCACTACCGAGAAACCCGAAAAAGTGCAAAGTATGGCCGTTTCCGCCACTGAATAATAATAATAAAAAAATAAAAAATAAAAAAAATAAATAAATAAATAAATAAACACTCCAATAAAAATATATATAATAATAATGATGATTAAAAAAAAAATTATAATAAAAAATTATAAAGTCAGAATTCCGAGTTATAAAGTCAGAATTCTGAGTTATAAAGTCGCAATTCTGAGTTATAAAGTCAGAATTCTGAGTTATAAAGTCGCAACTCTGAGTTATAAAGTCGCAACTCTGAGTTATAAAGTCGCAATTCTGAGTTATAAAGTCGCAATTCTGAGTTATTAAGTCGCAATTCTGAGTTATTAAGTCGCAATTCTGAGTTATTAAGTCGCAATTCTGAGTTATTAAGTCGCAATTCTGAGTTATAAAGTCAGAATTCTGAGTTATAAAGTCAGAATTCTGAGTTATTAATTCTGACTTTATAACTCAGAATTGCGACTTAATAACTCAGAATTCTGACTTTTAATTTTTTTTTTATTTACATTTTTTTATCATTATTATTATACTTTTTTTTATTGGTATATAATTTTTTTTATCATTCAGTGGCGGAAACGGGCTTCCATAAAAAAGGATTTTTTTTTATTAAAAATCTTCGGAATTATCCGTAATGTTTTTAAGGAAGTATAGAAACTAAAAACTTATAGCATTAAATAAAAAAAACAAAAACTTTTTAATTATTAATTTAAGGTTTACAAAGAAAAAATCTAATTGAAATCACTTGTTACAAAGTAAGTCTGGTCCCACTTTATATTAAGTGTCGCTTATACCTGTGAACTTACATGGTAATTAGATGTGTAAGTAGTATGTAACTACAGTGTATGTACACACTGATACATAGTATTTACTTGTGTAATATTGGTGTATCTACACTCATGTAACAACCCGCTGAGTAGTATGTGTAAGTACAAATGTGTAACAGGACATTGGTAACAACACTAGGAGAGTACACACTAGGGCTGTGCAATATGGACAAAATAATCATATTGCGATTTTTCGGACGAATATTGCGATTGCGATTTTATTTGCGATTTTGGCAACTGTTTTTGCTTTTTCAAACAAGCTACATACATGCATTCTAAATGTATTCAGTGCACAAGACGTGCATAACAACACATTTCACAATGAAATAACATATTATTAAGTTTAATAAATAAAACTGCAATAAAATTGTCTTTAAAACAGACAACATAAAATAAATAAAGATGAACTAACCTCACCTCTAGTAATAACAATAAATAAAAACTAACATAAATCAAAACCACCGATTCGGTTCTCCCGCTCAACTTTGTTGTATGTGGAGTGAGCTCTGATTGGTTAACATCTTTCTCCTGCTCAGCTTAGCTGTAATTGCCTGGTGTGCTGCGTCAGCTCTGATTGGTTAACATAATAAAATCATGTGCGCAAGAATGTTGAATAAAAATCTAAATTATTTTAGATAAAATTGCAGCCTTATGCGATTTAGAAATTGAATGTGCTTAAATCGCGATTTTTTTTTTTGCGATTGCGATTAATTGCACAGCCCTAGTACACATCTGTAACAAGAATTATGTAAGTGCATTGTGTAACAACAATATGTACTTGCAGATGTTTTCCCACTTCCACACCTGTTTGCAGATCATGTACTTGTGAACACTGTATGGCAGAACTAATGCTGCATTAGAAGGTTTCACACAATTTAAAAGAAAAAATCAATAAATAACATCATTAATGTTAAATAATACAGCAATAAAAATTTAGTCTAATCTATATACTTTCGCTGTCTGTCAGTGTCACAGCTCAGGGATCTGTGTGTCTGTGTATGTTTGTATTGTACCTGTGTTGGTGTGTTGGTTGCTTTCCCCGTCAGCTGTGTGGTCACGTGGGCTGATTAGTGTCAGCAGCTGTTCGGGGTTAGCGCAACTATTTAAGTCCAGTCTTCACGTCTCGTTTTGTCGGTTCGTTGTTTCCCAACGTGTCTGTGTGTTCCTTGTGCTCTGTCTGTCCAGGCTCCGTTCGTGATCATGCTGGTGGTGAGTCGAAGTAAATCGTAATCCATGTCGAGAGTTCTCAGTGGATACTGTCTGATTCCTGAAATGTCCTTCTTGTGATTCATCTATGAGCTTTGTCTGTGACTGTTGCTGCCTGCTCTGCTGTCTGAACTTTCCAGCAGTGTTAACCACATCGTTTCCTCGAGAACTGCCTCTGACTTATTGCATCATCTTTCCCAGAAGTGTCACTGGCTTATTGCATCGTCTCCTGAGAAGTATCACTGGCGTTATCCATCGCCTTATTCACGAACTCTGAACTATTGAGCTGTTGGATTGCATTCTTCATTAAAATCCTTTTATTTGTATTCTCGCATTTGGGTCTTCTCTTGTGTATCGTAACAGTCAGTTCAAGAAAAGAGTCGCCATCTAGATTCTCCAAAAAGTCATAGAATATTTTCCAAATTGACCAAAATATATGAATTTTGTTTTTTAAAAAATAGGTTATCTTTTCTAAGGCAAGGCAGGAGGTCATCCCCTTTATCCACTGAGATACACCAGAACTATCTTCTTTTTTCCAAGTGCACCCAATTACATGTTTGATGTGTACTTTCCTAGTGTTGTTATCAATGTCCTGTTACACATTTGTACTTACACATACTGTTCAGTGGGTTGTTAGATAAGTGTAGTTACACCAGTATTACACAAGTAAATACTATGTACAAGTGTGTACATACACTGTAGTTACATACTACTTACACATCTAATTACCATGTAAGTTCACAGGTATAAGCGACACTTAATATAAAGTGGGGCCGTAAGTCTTATAAAATATATCAACTAAAGAAAAAAATATTGCTTTACAAACTGTATTGTACACAATCCACATTAACATTTGCACATTATTCAATAATATTACTGAAATAAGTAAATTTAGACTCAACGATGAGCTCAGAAATTGGTGGAAATCTATTGTAGATACTTCAAAAAAAGATAAAGCCAACAGCAATGCATCGTGGAATGTGCAGCATAAACCCGGATCAAAATTTACCAGCACATAAAAACCTTACCATGCATCCTCGAATCTGCAACTAGAACTTAAAAGGGGTCCATTCTTTTGTGCCATTAGGGACTCAACAGAGGAAGTAGACAAGACACGCACAAATGGGAGGAAGGGAGGGTGAGGAAGTGATGAATTATTATGGTGTCTGAAAGCAGCTGCAGACTTATCACCTTCAAGACTCTTATAGCACATATAAATGGACATTGAAGAACAGCTGTCAGTCGTGTCACTTATAGAGCTATTAGTATCTTTAAGCAACGTCACAGCAAGACTTTATTTTATAGTCAAATCTGCTATATGGTGTATTAAGTAAGGGCATAATATTAAATAATTTGTATGTAAAGAAAAAAAAACAAATATAAAGATATAAAGTAAAAAAAAGTATTTTTTGTGGCTTTATTTGCTGATATAAATGTACAATACATTAATAAACTGTACAATACATTAATATCTATATAATTTTAAACCTACAAACATAAATAGCTGTAAAATATTAATAATACAGTTTTAATATTTAATTTGTAATTATTATTGCATAGATGCTACATTATAAATATTGAGATTTTAGGATCTAAAAAGCCATTCAGAAATCAAGAAGCCATCATAATATCATACTTTCATTTTTGTTTATGCGCTTTCAATGGCAAGATTTATTTAACTACAAAAAACGTGTTAACTCTTTATCAGGGCAAAAAAACAAATACACTGTAAAAATGGTGTGTTCCACGCAATCAATTTGGGTTGGGATAACATGAAGGAATTAAGCTAGCATTAAAAAAAAACTCAAAATTGTATTCAATCAGCTCATTTAAAATATAAACAAACAGCTAATGCCATTTTTTTAAAGTGTACACTGTAAAAAAATTTAGGTTCCACACAATCGATTTTAGTTGGATCAACATGAAGGTATTAAGTTGACCTACTAGTTTTGACTATAAAAACAAAGTCTGAACTTTGAACATTAAACAAAGTTGTGCCAAAAAACCCTCAAGAATTGTAATTTCAGCTCATTTTAAATAAGTAGTTTGAGCAAACAACAAATGTCATTTTTTTAGTGTAGATAACTATGCTGACATTGATTATGACTGATTATATTTTATATTGTACATAATTTTATCTCATCTGTTTTTCAGATGCGTATATTTCAATAAATGTTTTAAAAAAACATTACATTAATTTAAGTTAGTTAAAACAATGCCACAGTTGTTTTAAATTAACAGGAAAACAGAAAAAAGGTGATTAAATGCTCCACATACACCAAAGCTGAAAAAAGTGTCAAAATATTGCAAATTTTAAATGTTTACAATTCTGAAGCCATGGGATTCTGTTTAAAGTTCATTTGTTTTTTTCCCCAAAAAATAGCACTGAGATTAAATATTGCAATCTTGATATTTGAATAGAGAAAAGTAGCAACTTTTAGTGTAAAATAGATTTATGAAGTAATGAAAATAAAATACAGTGAATAATATTATTAAAACCTAACCATAACCCCAACCTTCTTGCTCGAATGTTTGCAGCTTGTATTAACAGCCAGAATGACCAGAAAAAAAAGCTATCATCTACATCCATAAAGATGCACAAGGCATTAGAAACACTTTCATTTTCTCATAATATAAAATGCAGCATCAACTACGTAGAAAGGGTCATATCTGAAAAGCTTTGACAACGAGTTTATCTTTGTAGTCTGAAAGAGGCATCAGACTCCTGCATTTCAAAAGAAGAGTCCCAGAGAGCTGTGTTTACAATCTGAGAGGTATTAAAGCATCTCATCTGGAGAGTTAGTTTACTCTCCTGCCCACATTAATGCTCGCTCTGCAGGGGAGTTTCCTTAAACGTGTCGATTACAGCGTGGAACGACCATCAGCTGTCTCTCATTAGGATGCTGCTTTAAGAGATGGCTCACCCCAAAAATGATTTACTCACACCCAGGCTATTAAGATGTAGGTGGTTAGTTTTTTATATTTCAGTAGAACATTAAAAACTATTTCAGCTGAAAATTGGGTCTTTGACAATTCATAAAATGCAAGTCAACAGCAAAAGTTTGAGAGTAAAAAAAACAACCAACCAAATAAACAAAAACGTTAAGTTTCTGATGATACTCTGAGGTCTATCCGCTGGGTAAAAAACAAATGCTGGATAAGTTGGCAGTTCATTCCGCTGTGGCAACCACGGAACAATAAAGGGACTAAGCCGAAAAGAAAATGAATGAATGAATGAATGAACTCTGAGGTCTTAACAATCTTTACAACATTATTACCTTTAATCCACAGCCTTGACAAGTTCATCACGTTTTTGTTTTTTTTGGTGTATAAGTGCAGATCTCTTTTTGTTGAGGTATTGCCTTAATATTCATTAGAATTTATTAACAATTTTGATATTCTCCACTTGTTTCAAACATATATCAGTTTCTTTCTTCTTTTGAACATAAAACAAGATATTATAAGAACACAGGTAACCAAATCTTTGTTGGTCCTTATTGACTTCCACAGACTTCTTTTCACTATATGGGAGTCATTAGTAAACATAAACCTTTTGGTTACCAACCTTTTTTTTTCAATTTACCAGTATAAGGGTTTCTTCCACTTTAAGTTAATGGTAAATTTTAGTTTTTGGGTGAACTATCCCTGAACTATAATTTGATCTGCTAAGGGGTTTGTGTTGTTTGTATATAAAGTAATAAAAAAGGCAATATGATCACACAAGTGATGTTTTATTTTTCATGGCTTTATTTGCCAGAAAGGTGTAAACATCATAAATTCTGATTTAATTTCTAACATATAAAAATATAAATAGCTGTACAAATATATTTACAAAACAATATAAAGTCTTTCATTTCTATTATCATACAAGCATTGCACAAATTAATATCTGCATCCATATTGACAGTTTTGGTCAGCACTATCCATGGAAAAAATTGTGCTCTTGGGAAAACCAGACATCTTGAGCTGGGAATGAATGGAAATCTTCGACTGGATTCGGAGTCTGTAAAAAAAAAAAACAGAAATCAGGATTAGAATTTTAATTTTGTATTAATATTTAATTCCAATTTTATTTTATTTTTAAACACAGATAGGATTAATAATAATAATCATAATGATAATAATAATAATAATTATTATTATTATTATTAATAATAATAATTAATAATATTATTATTCATCATTCATTTTCTTTTCTTAATTAATCTAGGGTCGCCACAGGGGAATGACCTGCCAACTTATCCAGCATATGTTTTACGCAGCGGATGCCCTTCCAGCTGCAACCCATCTCTGGGAAACATCCATGCATACTCATTCACGCACATACACAACGGACAATTTAGCCTACCCAATTCACCTATACCACATGTTTTTGGACTAGTGGGGGAAACCATAGCACCCGGAAGAAACCCACGTGTCCACAGGGAGAACATGCAAACTCCACACAGAAATGCCAACTGACCCAGCCGAGGCTCGAACCAGTGACCTTCTTGCTGTGAGGCGATCGTTCTACCCACTATGCCACCATGGCGCCCATGCTATTATCATAATTATTATTATCATTAATATTAAAACTTGGACTGTTTTAGTGAACCAAAGCTAAACTAACACCAGAAAGTTACAAGTTAAAATAAATTACATTATATTTAAATATGCCATCATAAGCATTATTGTTATTAATAATTATAATAATAATGTCTAAAAAAATCAAATAATAAAAATGTTAAATAGTAACAAAATAGCATGTACACACCTGATAGCAACAACAACACCAACAAAAACAACATTAATAATAAACTGTTTAAAGTAGTCAAATAATAACAAACAAGTAACATGTACACACCTGATAACAGCTCATGGACATGAACTGCTGAGCTGGTAAGCTTTGAGAAACCGAAGAAGCTGCACTGAAGTGGTCAAACGCACTTGCAGACGCGTTGATAACCTCGTCCTGCACTCCGCAATTTTCCACATCTTCACCACATCTGAGCTGATCAGATAAACAGGAGATGTACTGTATGGCGAGCCGCAGCGTCTCAATCTTGGTCAGCGTTTTCCCTACGGGAGCCACAGACGCAGGCAGGAACGTCCTGAGGTGATGAAGAGCTTTGGTCAGATCCCTCATCCTCAGCTTCTCCCGTTCGCTTGCAGTCTGCCGCTTCACTCCAGGAAACTTCAACCTGGGCCGTCCCGTTCTCTTTGGCGGCTGGACGGTCGTCTTTTCGATGGAGAAGCTGCCTTTTGGAAAGCTCTGAGATACAGAGTAAGCCGGTGGAGAAAAAGCACAGGAATCGATGGAGGAGGTTGGAGAAAGGCTGCCAGTGGCGCTGTAATAACCAGCATCTGATACAGCAAAGCCCTGGTTCTGAGGGTCCGGTGGGAAAACACAGCAGTTTTGGAACTGAAGAGAAAAGTTGGAGGCGTCCATGGCTGTAGAGCTGAATGAGGTTGTATCTGACTGGGGTTCTGGTGTATATATGTGCTCTGAGAGGTGCGATTTGGCACCTCAGAAGATTTCAGTAAGGACTTGAGAGGAGAAGTGACACCTGAAGTAGGGGGTCTGTGGGAAAGAGCAGCTTCTACAGCCCCAGATCAGAGAAAGAGGTGTGAGGGTCAGAAACTGCCCCAGCGCACCAGCCTTCACACATTACATGAGATTATGGATGGACGGACAGACAGACACATAGAAAGATAGACAGACAGATAGACAGATAGATAGATAGATAGATAGATAGATAGATAGATAGATAGATAGATAGATAGATAGATAGATAGATAGATAGATAGATAGATAGATAGATAGATAGATAGATAGATAGATAGATAGA
>CAIGQQ010037820.1:12440222-12454407 GCA_903798035.1 Danio albolineatus
CACACACACACACACACACACACACACACACACACACAGGATTCACAGGCTGATCTTACCTTCACAGTAACGTTACTTGTAAATTAAGTCTTGACATGTCTTGAATTACTTTGAAATGATAGTGTTATCTTCTGTCCCGTCCTTTGAAGTGAGTCCTTTAGCTCCGGCATTGGTCGTCTATTATTTAATCACGTTTTGATTGAAAGTCCAATTTTGGGAAATTTTTGAGCTGATATGATACATTTTTGCAGCCAGTGAGAGCAAAATAGACTCCTATTGAACTTTACTGCATAGAAGAAGAGCAACCACTAAGAACAAACGTGTGCTCAGGTGTGCCCTCTTCATTGCGGCGAGCTACTGCCTGCCTCACCTCATGTTTTTTTTCAGTGCGACTCTATGTCAGATTTTAACACTAAATAAGTGATAGACATACGTGGAATATATTACATATTATATGGAAAGTGAGGACATACAGTAAAAATGTCTAGAATGTATAAAAACATTTTAATAAAGCATTACATTGGCAGCATACACTGAGTGAGCAAAAGGGGCCAGCTCAAGCCAGTTTGCAAGGGATTGCACAATCTGACGAGAGGCTCTGCTCGGGCTGCCTCACCTCGCTGCCTACGCTGTAATTGAACAGCAAAACACAGCGATTTTGATCATAAAATAATTGAAATATAATATTAATTAAAAATAAAACAATTTTTAATATTGAAATAAAATATTCGAGTCATAGGGTAATTGCATCTATAGCACAGATCAGTGGAAAAATATTGATTTTATCATTAGTATACATCTCATGATGACAGGTGAGGATGATGACAGGTGAGGCCCTGCCTCCCCTGACCGCACGTCCCTGGTCCACTGTGATGCTTTGCGCCGGATAGCACACACTGGGGGGTTGGGGTGCAACTCTTAGGCCCTGTTTACACTAATGCGTTTTTGTTTTAAAACGCATACGTTTTGCTACGGTTACGCCATCCGTCCACACTACAGCTTGATTCGGGCTTTTGGGTCATTGCGTAACCTTCCCTTATTCGTCAAGCCCCTCTCACATGACTATAACGCCACCGGAAGACGGCAGACCAGCCTTCACTGTAAACAACGTGGACACAGAAATGGGAGCGCAATTGTGCAGTTAAACTCTGCCTTTTTTTACTACAACAGCTGCATATATTCGCAAGAGGCAAGCTATTGTTGGAGCACTCGCTAATCGCTCGCGTTTCAAGCGGCGTAAGCCCTATTTAGAATGCCGAGCGAGACACATGCTTCCTGTTTATACTTGAACGTGCATGCACAGAGTGCGCTAATGTTCACGTGATATACATTTTTGGTGGAGTAGTGTGGACGGAGATATGTTCAGAAACACTGGGTGAAACGCTAGTGTGGACGCGGATCGTTTTCATGCTAAAACGCCGTTTTGAAACTAAAACACACTAGTGTAAAGGGCAACATACGTACATAATGTGGTATATAAACATAGTACTGACCGATACACCACCTCTTCAACATTATCAAGTGGAGAATCTAATGTTTTTCATATTCAATACATTTTAGGGTTCAGTTAGGCTCTGTGCTGTCAAATAAACAACGTTAAAACATTTTTTGATGTTTCCCTGTTTGTCTAAAAGCAAAAACTGCAAATTGAGGTTGCAAATTGAGGACACACTCCGTCTCACAATTTTTTTAGATTTTAGATTTCTTCAAAACATTTAAGATAATGTAAGTACAGCACATGAGTCAGCAAAATAAATAAAGCCGTTCTGGTGGTTTTTGGATATTTTAATGAAAAAAAATTATACATGTTGTGCCTTTAAGAGAACCTCTCCAAATTATGGTACTGGTAAGATGGGTGGGTGTTTTAAATACACTGTAAAAAAAAGAAAAAGAAAGTTGACCCAACATTTAAAGAAAACTTGCTCCACATCTTTGAACTGACTCAACTTTTAACCCAAGTACTGTACTTGCCTCAATTTAAGTTGAGTTATCTCAAAAAGTTCTGCTGCAAGTTGCCTTAAAGTTTTGAGTCATTTTTTAAGTGTAGTTTGCCTTGCTACAGTACGTTTAATGCAATTAGTAAATCATGAAAATTAGTCAGCTATTTTCTTGAGAACTGCTTCTGACCTCTCTGACCAGTGCTGTGACCTCCTGTTCGCCCTCTCGCTCTGTCATTCTGTAGTGAGAGAGTGAATGAGCAGCGTGCCACATTTGGCACCTCAGTCCTGCTGGAAAATGAGTGAAGCTGCCACCTGTGTGTGTTCCTCTATCAGGCTACCATATAAAAAATTGTGAATTTATGTTCTTAATGCTAATATTTTTTTTTTTGCAGGGCCACAAAATGCATTTGTGCATATGACAATTTATCTGTTACCAGCTTAAACGTTGTTAAAGTTACTCTAGGAAAACCTGTTTTTACTGTTGTCTAACTGAAAGTGAAGTGAGGAGTTTCACACCTTTGGTATGATGTAAGATGTTGTAGATGTTGTAGTAAACTGCATTAACAAATATGACATTGCACAAGCAAATTCATAAGGCAAATGATATTTGCTGATAAAAATGGAGGGGAAAAAAATCTGCAGCCAAAAACGTGGATTTATTAAGATTTTTAATATAAATAAATAAATAAATAAATAAGAGAGGGATATCTTAGCACAGCAAGTTATAATCTAGTAAATCTGTTGAAAGGATTATCTATAGATTTAGTTTCACACCTTTTGCATAAATAAATGCCCATAACAAGAGGTGTGACGGATTCACACGTGAGCACTGGCCTTGTTTTTACAAGTGCCTTTCCAATGCACAGACTCACAGAAAAGCATGGGAACTTAAAAAACTGTGGTTTTCCCATTTTCTTTTCAATGTGTTGTGCTGAGAAAGAAAAGCATACACAAACAACTGAAAACCAGATGTAAAATTATATCTTATATTTTATTTTTATACCATCAAAACAAACAAAACAACATAGATCAATCTCTTCTTATTTAAATGTTTGAAAATGAGATATAAAAGAAGCATTTCATATTTACTTTGACTTGAAGCTATTGCTATAGAGCCCCTTTTTGCTTTGGAGATGTCTTCTTAGAAATACATTTAAAGGGCCTTTTCTTTGGTCAGGTGTGAAGAACAAATAAAGAGAATCAATGGCTTAATTCAATCATTATTTGGAGCCACTAACTATTTAAATAATCTACTTTTTTTCTCTCTCATTAGAATTATACACACGCCACATACAAGTACATTTTAAAAATGTCTACTTTCATACAAACGATGTCATTTTGCTGTAGTATGATCATCTTCTAGTGAAAAGGCATGATAAACAATAGTTGAAAAGATGGGAATCCGAAGAACGTTAAAACACAATAAAAATATAATTATCTAATGTGAAATAAATATATATCATACCACAGTAGTAAACAAACACAACACAACAAAATCTAGCTGATGATAGAAAGCTAGTGAACGGATAAAATTGGAGATAAAGATTTTTCAGCTAAAAAAACTTTTTTTTTTACAGATAAACAAATAAACGAAAGTAAGACGCATATATTTCTTTTAAAGATAAAACTTAACAGTCAAAGTTATTCTTTGTTCTGATATAAAAAGGGAATTTGATGTCAGCACTCACCGCTGTGTTAGTTTTATATCATTACAGCAAAGGAATTTTCCCATATTTCCTTATTTTTTACTCACAATATACAATTTAGAGAAACACTCAATTTTTGGGGGAAATAAGTTCATTTTATAAGTCAGCATTCAGCTGATCTCCGGGTCTGGTGGGAGAACTTTTAACTTAGCTTAACATAAAATCACTGAATCAGATTACACCATTAGATTGTGTACTAAGATGGACACAAAATGAAAAGATGCAATTTTTCTAGGCCGATATGGCTAGGAGCTTTATATGGCTTGGAAAATCTTCTCTTTCTGGTGCAATAATCAAGGAACTTTGCTGCTGTATCATGGCTACCATGGGTACGCTGTTACCTACTGTAGCTAATTAGCTGGAGACTATTTACTAACTTTAAATAAGAAATTTACCGAAACCTTTTTTTACATTTTTTGTATGAGATGCTAATGGTCTAATCAAATTCAATGATTTATGCTAAGCTAAGCTAAATGTGTTCCCTCAATTCCTGGAGATCGGCTGAAAAGGTTAAAAATTCAACTGTTTAACTTCTTGAATTAAAAAGTTATATCATGTACTAAGATGAACAGAAAATGAAAACTTAATTTTTTTAGACCAATATGGCTAAGAACTATCCTCTCATTCTGGTGTAATAACCAAAGAACTTAGCTGCCATACCACAGTTACGCTGTTACCTCTAGCTAGCTAACTGGAGGCTATTTTCAGAGTCAATATTTAAATAAGAAATTTATCAAAACCTTTTTTGAGTGAGATGCTAATGGTCTAATCCAATTCAATGATTTATGCTAAGCTAAGCTAAATGTATTCCCTCAATTCCTGGAGATAGGCTGAAAAGGTTTAAAATGCAACTGTTGAACTTATTGAAGTAAAAAGTTATATCATGTACTAAGATGAACAGAAAATGAATTTTTTTTTCCAGGACCGATATGGCTAAGAACTATCCTCTCATTCTGATGTAATAACCAAAGAACTTTGCTGCCATACCATGGTTACGCTGTTACCTCTGGCTAGCTAACTGGAGGCTATTTTCAGAGTCAATATTTAAATAAGAAATATATCAAAACCTTTTTTTTTTTGAGTGAGATGCTAACGGTCTAATCCAATTCAATGATGTATGCCAAGCTGAGCTATATGTGCTCCCTCCATACCCAGAGATCAGCTGAAAGGAATAAAAAGCAGTGAAATTGGGGGAGTAGTAAAATACATCTTTTTTCAAAAAAGTGGAGTGGTCCTTTAAACATGCTCTACAACTTAAAGAAGGATTACTATTAAAATATTGCTCCGGTACATTGAATCTAACATGACACCATATCTTATCTTTCCAGCCCTTTTCCTTTTGCTGTCAGTGTCCAGCAGTCCAATTGTCCAGTGGCTATCTGGACCGAAATGCTGAGGCCTTTGAAGAGTTTGGCTTTTTTCACTGAAGAATGACCTCCCGAGTCTCGGGTAACTTGAATGCTAGCAGTCCTCCGCAGACTAGTGCTGAGAAGGACAGGATTATTGGGATAATCTTGGTGATGCCAATGAACTTGCCAAAGATGAAACTGCTAATGATAGCTGCCAGTTTGCATGTGCCATTCAGCACACCGAAAGCTGTGGCTCTGTGGACACAAATGATGGATTAATGAACACAATATGGATAAACTTTAGAGAACACATCATGTTAAATGTGATGCAAATGAGGTTACAAGGCAGAGAAGTTTAACTTATTTTATACAGGCCACCATGTATGTATCTGGTTTTGTATCTGGATTGCTTAAATTATGGTAAAACTACTTCTCTACAAATTTCTAGACAAAAACTTTACAATAAAATACAGATGCTTGAATGGAACAGTAATATAATAAATGGATTAAACAAACAGAAAACACGTTTTTTGTATTTGATCGATTAAGCATATTGTATCGTTTGCAAAATAACAATTGTGTTTTTTCACTATTCACTAGTGAAAATTCACTTTTTCACTATTCAAATTCAAATATACAAATACACTATTCACTTGGTTACAATTAAATAAATATATAAATTAGTACTTTTATTCTAGAAAGATGCCATAATCTATTAGAAAAGTCTATTTTAATTCAGTTTATTTTAATAATAAAAAAAGAACTTTGTTTTTTGGACTTTTTATTTATCAACAAATCCTAGAAAAAAATCAATAAATCATACTTTCCACAAACAAACAGTGAGCAGAACTGTTATTACAATTGATAATAATGAGAACTCTTTTAAAAATTTTAAATTCAGCTTTGATTTAGCAGGAATAAATTACAATATACATTTTAATTTGTAATACCACAACATTGTTTTATCTAATTTTGACCTAATTAATGTAATTTTTGCTTTGAGCGCAAGAGACCAATCATTCATTCATTCATTCATTTTCTTTTCGGCTTAATCCCTTTATTAATCAGAGGTCACCACAGCAGAATGAACCACCAACTTATCCAGCATGTGTTTTATGCAGCGGATGCCCTTCCAGCTGCAACCCATCACTGGGAAACATCCATACACACATACTAGGAACAATTTAGCTTACCCAATTCACCTATACCGCATGTCTTTGGACTTGTGGGCAACCCATGCGAACACAAGGAGAACATGCAAATTCCACACAGAAATGCCAACTGACACAACCGGGGCTCAAACCAGAGACCTTCTTGCTGTGAGGCAATTGTGCTACCCACTGCGCCACTGTGACACCCGCAAGAAAAAAAAAATTAAGGAGACCTATTATGCTCTTTTTGCAAAAACGGTTCAGCCTGTTAAGTTTCAGGTTTAAAATACTTCTAAAAACATCTTTTTTTAATATCCAAAGTTGTGTGTATATATATTGTTTTTACACTGGCAGCAAAAACATTTTCATTTGTATCTCTTTAAATTCAAATGAGCTGCAGCTTCCCACCCCCCTTTTACGATTAGTCGAAACCTTCACAGCTCATACCTCAGATATAAATGTCTGAATGCATTTTAAAGCCTTATCGGTCCAAAATGTATAACTGTATTTTTTTCAAAACCAGCTTTTAAATGTCAAGAATAAAATAATAATACGATTATAATTTATTTCTTTTGGAAAGTAGAGTGGTGGGGCAGCAAGTAAAAGCAGTTGAAGGAAATACTCAAAGGTGTTCAAAACCATCTGACTGTGTTGATATTAAAGAGATTTACTTCACCCCTCCCCCCCAAAAATTCTGTCATCATTTAGTCACCCTTTACTTGTTTTTGAAATATTTAGAAAAATGCTAGTGGCGGGCGACATGGTGGCGCTGTCGCCTCACAGCAAGAAAGTCGCTGGTTCGAGCCCTAGCTGGGTCAGCTGGCATTTCTGTGTGGAGTTTGCATGTTCTCCCCATGTTGGCGTGAGTTTCCACCGGGTGCTCTGGTTTCCCTACAGTCCAAATTCATGCGCTAGAGGTGAATTGAATAAGCTAAATTGGCCGTGGTGTATGTGTGGATGTGAATGTAAGAGTGTATGGATGTTTCCCAGTGCTGGGTTGTTGCTGCAAGGGCATCCGGGCACATGTAAAACATATGCTGTATAAGTTGGCGTTTCATTCCGCAGTGGTGACCCCTGATTAACAAAGAAACTAAGCCGAAAAGAAAAAGAATGAATGAATGAAAATGCTAGTAGCTGGCGCCCATTGATGCCCAAAGTATTTTTTCCTACTATGGAATATCGATGAGTAACAGCAACCAGCATTCTTCAAAATATCTTCTTTTGTGTTTAACAGAAGAAAGAAAGTCAAACGAGGGAGAATAAATTATGAGGTCGTTTTTGGCTGAACTGTCCCTTTAACGCATCAGAGATGTATTTGTGCTGATGGATGTTTTTGTACCTTTTTGAGGCTGGATAGAGCTCCACTGTAACGACCTCGATGCCGTTCCAAGCTGCAGCTCCGGCTGCGAAGAAGAGGCACTGGAACAAAACCACAGCCCACTGACTAAAGCACAGGAGCAGGAAAAATGTGCAGACGGCAGAGCCTAACATGGATCCACCTGCAAACCAACAAAAACCCACATGCATAATTCATTTGGATACGACAAACACAGCAAAGGTAGGGATGCACCGAATGGTAATAAAAGTCTCAGACAAAAACAGCAGCGAGTGTACAGCTGAATAGGTAAAATACATGTAAATATATAGTTGAAGTCAGAATTATTAGCCCCCCTGTGATTTTTTTTTCTTTTTTAAATATTTCCCAAATGATGTTCAACAGAGCAAGGAATTTTTCACAGTATTTGCAATAATATTTTTTCTTCTGGAGAAAGTCTTATTTGTTTTATTTCGGCTAGAATAAAAACAGTTTTTATTTCTTTTAAAACATTTTAAGGTCAACATTCTTAGCCCCCTTAAGCAATATTTCTTTCAAAAGTCTACAGAATAAACCATCGTTAAACAATAACTTGCCTAATTACCCTAACCTGCCTAGTTAACCTACTTAACCCAGTTAAGCCTTTAAATGTCACTTTAAGCTGAATATTAGATTCTTGAAAAATATCTAGTCAAATATTATTTACTGTCATCATGGCAAAGATAAAATAAATCAGTTATTAGAGATGAGTTTTTAAAGCTATTATGTTTAGAAATGTATTGACAAATCTTTTTTCTGTTAAACAGAAATAGAGGGGGGAAAAAGGCGGGGGGACTAATAATTCTGACTTCAATATGTTGTTTTTACCTAATCAGTTTTTCCCTTACTTGCAACACTAACGCAATATTACATAAAAAGTGGCAAGGCTCAAGAACGGCCAAATAATTTTTTCAATGGATAAATTTATTAGTTTGACTTTTTATTACAGCGGAATGAACCGCCAACTACTCTTGCAAAACCCAGTCCTGACCAGCAACCCAGTACTGGCAAACACCCATACAGTCTCACATTTACACACACACACTCATACACTATTGCCAATTTAGTTCATCCAACTCCACAAAGAAATGCCAACTGGTCCAGCTGGGACTCGAACCAGCGACCTTCTTGCTGTGAGGCAACTTTGCTAAATAAATAGTTTTCTAATTCAAATACAGTTATCACACTTTCCACAAAAATAGCGATTACACAACTGTTTTTACTATTGATAATAAGAAGAAATGTTTCTTTCATGTGATGTAATTATGTAAGACATAATTATTTCAACATAATTATTAAGTAATGATGTTGAAAATGCAGAAAAGAAGTCATTTTGTAATCTCACAACCTTACTGTTCTGTATACTGTCATTTTGATCAAATGAATGCAACATTTTTGAGTGTTAGAGGCTTTTTTCTAAAACAAATATTAATAAAATAAAGAAGGTCTTAGTTGTCCCCATAATCTGTCTATAAATTTTCAGCCTAAATTACCAATATTCACACCAGCCTTGAGTATGAGAGACGTGTTTCAATATATCTGCATCTGTTTCAGCCAAGAACTTTCATTTTGGTGCATCCCTAATCACATTTATTAATCAAAGGGTTAGTTCACGCAAAAAAGAAAAAAGAAATTCGTTCAACACTCATGTCTTTCCGAACGTGCATAAATTTTTATTCTTTTGCTAAACATTCATTCGTTCGTTCGTTCGTTCATTCATTCATTTTCCTTCGGCTTAGTCTCTTATTTATCAGGGATTGAACTTAACAGCGGATTGAACTGCCAACTATTCCAGCATATGTTTTATGCAACGGATGCCCTTCCAGCTGCAACCCAGTACTGGGAAACACTCATACACTCTCGCATTCACACATACAGTACACTACAGCCAATTTGGTTCATCCAATTCATTTATACTGCATGTCTTTGGACTGTGGGGGAAACCGGAGTACCAGGAGAAAACCCAAGTGAAAACAGGGGTCACATGCAAACTCCACACAGAAATGCCAACTGACTCAGCCGAGGCTCGAACCAGCGACCTTCTTGCTGTCAGGCGACAGTGCTAACCAGCGAGTGCCACCCCCTCTTTTGCTGAACATCAAATATAAATATAAATATAAATAACAAATTATGGGTATGGGAAAAAAATACCATGTGAAGCTATCAGTTTGGTTACCCACATTCTTCGAAATATATTCTATTGTGTTCAGGAGAAGACTCATTCAGCTTTGTAAAGAAATGAGGGTGAGTAAATAAATAAATGCTTTTTTTTTGTCTGAACATCCCCTTTAATATTAGCTTTTTTCAGTACTCACCAATAATTTTAAGTCGTCCTATTTTGTCCATTAATAGACCTGCTAAGATGTTGCCTGGTATTACAGACAAACTGCCCAGGAAGCTGTCTAGATAGATCAGGATGTCATTTTCCTCCTGGAAATTGAGATGGCAGCCTTTTTTGGGGTGCAAAAACGTGGTGTTTTCCAGGTTACATTTAATGAACTTGGAATCTTCCCACAGGTCTGCAAGAAACATGATAAGAACATTGTAAAACAATCGTTAATGAAAGAAAACGCTTCAAATATCAGCTGGGACGAAGGCTAACATACGTCAATCAAAAGACGATTTAAAAACATTCAAAACACTAAACTAGTTTCATATGAACTGAATACCGGTATTGTAGAAGACTGTGTTTTTCAGGGTGCAGTTCTCGAAGAAGGTCTCTGTTGATTTGATGTCCTCAAAATAACAATTCTCAAAGAGTGAATTCTCGAACTTCACGTTTCGTATTTCGATGTTGATAAACCTGCAAGTAAAGCACATGAAACTGCTCAACAAATACACTCCAAAAATGCTTATTTAAATCTACTTATTTAAAATGAGCTTAATTGTTGAATTTTTTTGGGGACAACTTAATTGTTTTCTGTTTTTCTTATTTGTTTTATGTTCAACCCACTTAAATTTGTTAAAAAAAACAATTAAGTTAAATTAATCGATTTGTGTTGGGTCAACAAGAAGGAATTGTGTGAAACCCCGCATTTATTCGCAGTGTAGAGACTACCTTTCAAAACTAATAATTAATATTAATATTATTAATTATTATTGAAGAAATTAAACAGTTTATTTAGCAATGACACATTAATGGTTCACTCAAAAAGATGTTTGCTGCTTGTTCAAAGTACTTATTTAAAATGAGCTGAAACAACACAATTCTTAAGTTTTTATTTTGGGACAACTTAATTCTATTATGTTCAACCCACTTAAATTTGTAAAAAAACAATTAAGTTAACTGAATCGATTTGTGTTAGGTCAACAAAAAGGAATTGTATGGAATCAAGCATTTTTTTTACAGTGTATTAGAGACTACATTTCAAAACTAATAATTATTATTAATATTATATTTATTGTTATTGAAGAAATTAAACATTTTAATCAGCACTGACACATTAATGGTTCACTCAAAAATGTTTGCTGCTTGTTCAAACTACCTATTTAAAAAGAGCTGAAACAACACAATTCTTTTTTTGGGACAGCTTAATAATGTTCAATCCACTTAAAATTGTAAAGAAACCATTAAGTAAACTTACGAAGCGATTGTGTGAAACCCAACATTTATTTCACAGAGTAGTGCAGTCATAATTTATAATTTATAATTTATAATTTTACAAAAACCTAAATATTTCAAACTAATGCTTTCTTCTTTGCTACAAAAAATAATTTATTAATTAATAATCATACAGAGATATTATAAGTTATATAACATATTATATGTTTCTTATGTTTCTTGAGGACAAATCAAGGAATTGTTTCCAGTGTAGACCTAGATACTACCTTTCAAAACCAACAGTTATTAATAATATTATTAATTATAGCGACACGGTGGTTCAGTGGTTAGCACTGTCGCCTCACAGCAAGAAGGTCGCTGATTCGAGTCCCGACTGGGTCAGTTGGCATTTCTGAGTGCATGTTCTTCTTGGGTGCTCTGGTTTCCCCCACAAGTCCAAAGACATGCGCTATAGGTGAATTGAATAAACTTAATTGGCCGTAGTGTATGACTGTGAATGGGTGTGTATGGGTTTTTCCCAGTACTGCGTTGCAGCTGGAAGGGTATCCGCTGTGTAAAACTGAATATACTGGATTAGTTGGTGGTTCATTCCACTGTGGCCTGATGAATAAAGGGACTAAGCTGAAGGAAAATGAATATCTGAATATGAATTATTAATTATTATTGAAGAAATTATACCTTTTATTCAGCAAGGACACATTAATGGAAGTAAAGACATTCAAAATATTAACAAAAGGTAAATATTTCAAACTAATACTTTCTTGTATTTGTCAGGAGTTGCCACAGCAGAATTTAACTATTCAACCATTGCCAACTATTCCAACATATGTTTTACGCAGCAGATGCACTTCCAGCTGCAACCCAGTACTGGGAACGTTTTAGTTTATTCAATTCAACTAAAGGAAACCCATGCTAACAACATACAAACTCCACACAGAAATGCCAGCTGGCCCAGCAGGGACTCAAACCAGCAACCTTCTTGCTGTGAGGTGACAGTGCTAACCACTGAGCCACCGTGCCACCAATAAACAAATAAATAATCATACAGAGATTTAATAATAATATCTGTGAAATTAATGTCTTTTTAAGGACAAATCAGCATTAATACATGCATTAGACCTTCATTCTGTTAAACATCATATAAGTGAGAAACAGTTTTAAGTAAATATACCTGTCGTGAATATACTCCCCCTCTTTGTGGAGCTGATTCTGCAGAGTGAAGTTGAAATGAAAGCGCTCGACTCTCTCACGGTGGAAGATCTTGACGTTGGACTCGTACTCTTCAAACTGGAGATACTTAATCTGGTCTGGAAACCACGTGCCCAGGCCGTAATAACTGTGGTGGAGGAGGATGGATTAATACTGTAAATCATATAGGCATTACATGGCTTTTCTGAAATACTTGATTCTGATTGGTCAATGTCAAAAATGAGACAGGTATGTCATTCCAAAATAACAACTGATTGAACTTATGACACTGGCTCATCTGGGCACTACGAGCCATCTTGACCATGTAGATTCATATACAGTTGATCGATAATTGTTATTTTTTATTCTCTTCAAAATATTTCCAAAGTGATGTTTTACTTCTGGGGAAAGTCTTAATTCTTTAAGTTTGGCTGGAATAAAAGGTTTTAATTTATTGAAAATGAAAACAATAGTATTATCCCCCTTTTCCAATGACTTGCCTGATTATCTCAACAATCCTAGTTAACATTATAAACTGGTTAAGTTATAAATAGCACTTTAAGCTGAATACTAGTAGCCTATCTTGCAAAATAACCAGAAAAAATGGCAAAGAGAATTAGTTACATACAGAAAAAAATATTTAGTAAAATTAGTATTTAAAATTATTATGTTTACAAATGTGTTCCTCTGTCAAGCAACAGACTTGAGCACTTGATAAATATTCATAAAAGTATTAAAATTTCACAGGAGGGGTTATAATTTTAACTTCAACTTTTTCGCTGCTTAACTATTTGGCGCCATCTTTTGAGGGAATAATGCATAGATTAGTTCTTTCGTTTTTCTTGCAGCAAGCTTTACGTTTATTTAAAGAGTTAGTCAATTATTACGTCTCCGACTTCGACCAATGTTTATCCCTGACCTAAAGAGGTCGTTTACTGTGTTTTTCCTGTCTAGAGAACTTAAAAGATCATGCTGATTTTTTAAAACTTATAACTTGTTGTCTATGTCCCTGCTGAAAGTTTAGAGAGGTTTTGGACATTCCTGGCTGGTCTTCAGCCATTTCCAGTCTGGTCTTAGCTGGTCAGGCTTGAAAATTACCATCTAAAACCAGCTTGACCAGCCTGAGCTCCCAGCTTGGTTTGGCTGGTCAAGGTAAACCCCTCTAAAACCAGGCTGGTCCACAAGCTAAAACTAGCTAACCAGCTTAGGCTGGTTTAAGTTCAAGTTGTTGTTTTTTTTCAGCAGGAGAGTTAAGAAAATACTGTAGTAATTTAAAGTAAATACTAAAGTGTTTAAACCATACTATATTGAAGTGTATTATAATGTATATGTTATAGTGTTTTCAACATTTTAGAATGCCACAGCATATGTAGTATTAACTATAGTGAGCTGATAAACTGCAATAAATAGAGTAGCATACCTTAGCTTTGACTGCAGTATATTAAATTGTAGTGTAATATATAGTTGTGAAAAACTTTTTAGGTCAGTATTTATATTGTAATCATTGTATTACCACAGTAATTATAGGATTATCACAACAGATTATTTCAAGTAGCCTACTTTATATAGTAACTAATATAGTTCAGAAGTCGTATTTATTATGAATGACTATTTTATAGATAAAATAGATTGATTATTTTAATAGGTCATGCTTCATTTTGATGGTGCGTTTGTGGAATTTAAATAACATTGCATCTACATGCCAACTAATTCTCATTAGATTATAAGTAGACTGTTAGGTTGGGGTTGGGGTTAGGGTTAGTGTAAGTTGACATGCACTTGCAAACTTTCTTATAGTCAGTTCAATGTCTGTTTAGCAGCAGTATCAACAGATATTAAACAGACAGTCTAATAATACACAAATGGACCATCGAAATAAAGTGTTACCTTTTTAATGTGGTTAATAACAACACTGGCCATTATAGCAGTCAACAT
>CAIGQQ010037820.1:12461454-12516551 GCA_903798035.1 Danio albolineatus
ATAATAATAATAATAATAATAATAATAATAATAATAATAATAATAATAATAATTCCTTACATTTATTTAGCGGACACTCAAAGTGCTTTAGACATTGGGGGAAACTCCTCATCCACCACCAGTGTGCAGTCTGCATCCACCTGGATGTGCAGTCTGCATCCACCTGGATGACGCGATGGCAGCCATTTTGCGTCAGACCGCACACCACATACTGTACCAGCTGATTGGTGGAGAGGAGATGAGAGTGATGAAGCCAGTTATAATATGGGGATGATTAGGAGGCCATGATGGACAGAGGCCAGTGAGCAAATTTGGCAGGGATGGCGGGGTTAAAAGCCCTACTTTTTTCAAAGGACATCATGAGATTTTTAACAACCACAAAGAGCCAGGACGTCGGTTTAACATGTCATCCAAAAGACAGTGCTCACTGAGCAATATAGAGTCCCCATCAGTATACTGGGGTATTAGTACCGACACAGACCACAGGTTGAGCGCCCCCTCCTGGCCTCACTAACACCACTTCCTGCAGTAACTAAGCTTTCCCATGTGGTCTTCCATCCAGGTACTGACCAGACACAGCCCTGCTTAGCATCAGTGGGCGACCATGTGATTTTAAAAAAAAAAAAATTATTATATTTATTAATATTATTATTGAAATAGTTTCATATACAGTTTTATACATTAAAACATATTACAACACTAATTAAAAGATCATTTGAAAACAAAACTTTAAAACTGTGGCAATTTCCAGTTCATTCCTTTAAAAACTTTACAGGATTTGTCCGTTAAAATATTGTGCAGCTCTCCCAAACTGTTCTCATTTTTATAATATACATACAGCTTTTCCACATATCCTTACATTTTCATCCTGAAAATTTTCCATACATCCATCACCATTTTCTCGTTTTGGTCATGCTTTATTTTCACGGCCTGTTTCCTGAATTTATGTCGCCTATACATGCCAACTAATTCTCATTAGCTTATAAGTAGACTGTTAGGTTGGGGGTTAGGGTTAGTGTAAGTTGACATGTACTTGCAAAGTTTCTTATAGTCAGTTAAATGTCTGTTGAAGGGCTGTTAAATGTCAGTATCAACAGATATTAAGCAGACAGTCTTCTAATACACAAATGGACCAGCAAAATAAAGTGTTACCCTCTTTTTTGCCACAATTCTCCTTTCCCACATTGCATTTTTAATCAGCTTTATACATAGGTTAACAATTTTCTCATTTTCATGTTTTTTATTATTTCATCCCAACATTACCACTCTGCTCCATTCTGTTTTAATCCCAATCTCCAATTAATCCTTTAATTAAATCTTTAAAAAAAAACTTAGCAAATCTTTACAGTATAAAAACATGTGTAAAAAAACTTCTTCTTTTTGACATACTTTACACATTCCACTTTGTTCCATCCCTCTTAAAATTACATCTGAAAAATTCCATGTGATAGTTGCAGAGAGCTAGCTGCCAGCTCAGAGCAAGTTCCCCAGTTCCTAGCCCTAATTCCAACCATTTGTCAATAAAAGACAGGATATACTGTAGCAGAAAGGTACAAATACTGTCACAGTTTATTCAAAATACATGATTATTCCAAGTCCTCCTTTAGGCAGAATGAATGATTTCTGAAAGACTGATTAAAATGAATCAAAAGCAAACATTAAAATAAAATAACTTTTCTAAAAAATATATTCTTGCCACAAAATGATAATATACAGTACTGGAGAAATGAAATTCTATCACATGAACTCAGGAATAAATTACTTTAAAATAACAAATGTATCACACTAAAATGTATAATATAGTTCGCTCTTTTTAAGAATTATCACTGCAATATTTCACAGCATTATTGTTTAATAAAATCTCATTCCAACCAACCAACAAACAATTAAATAAATAAATGCTTTTGGGAAGACTCACCCGATCCCTGAACAGAGTCTGAAGAAGATGAAGAAGCCGTAGCCTTGTGCAAAACAAGACAGGAAGGAGAAGATGCAGTTGATGGCCAGGGCGTAGAGTAAACACTGCTTTCTGCCCAGTTTATCAGCCAGACCGCCCCAAACAACAGCACCGATCATCATCCCCACGTACACTATCAAACCTGAACACACAGAGCCAGACTGTCAGATACTGAGCAACAATAACACAAGAAATCTGAGCAACATTAGCTGTAAACTTTAACCCGAGAGCGGCCCAGGAAAAAAAATCAGTTAGGTTCCTTGGGGTCCTCCTGACCCCATACATTTACAGACCAATTACATGGGGAAATATGGAGTTTAAAATATGTCACTTTGACTTTAAGGAACCTAAACGGTGAAAACAACCAAATCAAGTCCATTTTTTTGTGTGTGTGTTTAAGATAGATTTTTAAGGAAATGTTGGAGAGTACACCTGAAAACCTATATTAAAGCATAGGAAACATCCATCGGGGTCGCCCTCAACCTGTGGGCCGATTAAGGGTTTTAAACACCATATTCCTTTACACAACAGAGGCTCAACCTTTTTAAAATCAGTTTTTATTTGTCATGTAAACCTAAGTCTTAGAATCTTACTCCTAATACATATTCAGTCGACGAGAAACGGATAAGAGAAATAATAACAGAACATATGAGAGAGGTGGCACTTTGTGTAGTATTTTTATGTATTAATCATAAAATTTATAAATATTAGGAACATATTTGAAGTGACAGCTCACCCAAAATCTACTCGCTATCTGCTTGTAAACCTGTTTGAGATTCTTTTGTCTGTTGAACAAAAAAGAAGATAGTTTGAAAAATGTTGGAAACCATTAAACTTTGACTTATTTATATACATATTTCATTTTCTACTTTGGATGTCAGTGCTACAGGTTTTTCATCAGTTTTCAAAAATAAAATAAAATAAAATAAAATAAAATAAAATTTTAATAAATAAAAAAAAGTTTTACATTTAACAGAAAAAAATCTGGGTGGCTTGGTGGTTAGCATGCTTTGTAAACAATTCTGGGTTTCACACAACTCCTTAATGCTGTACCAAAACAAATGAGTACTTTTATTTTTTTATTTTAACAGATGCGTGTGTTGAGCATCAGTTAAGGCAACATTAGCAGATGTCAGCTTTAATCGTGGGGGAAAATGGATCATTTGAAGCTTTTGTCAGCTAATTTCATCTTCCGGGTTCAAAATAATTTTTGGTGTGGGATCAAAATCTGCTAATGGAGTGATGACAAGTCAGTTGCACGGGGTAGTATGCGTTTGTTTCCATGATTCACAGGGTTTGTTGTATGTTTTCCCCGCGATTCTGTCAGGGCCGATAAAGCAAAACTGTTGCGTTGCAGCAAACATTTTTGCCAGGAGAGCTGTACGAGAATCGGAGAATGGCGGACTTTGTCTTTTATCAGTTGAGTTCTTTACCATTCAGACACATCGCCTATCTCCGTGCAGACCCGGGGATTGAGGAGGAGAGAAGTCCTCCTCATTAATAGTGTTTATTTAAACATGATTATCTTTATGATAATAGAACAAGTTGTGGTTATGTGTATATGAAATGATGAATAACAAATGTAGCAGGACATTTAATTACTCACTGTTTATTTTTTTGCATTTTAACTTCGTAAACTATAAAATCATGGGTCTCCTCACAGTTTGTGTCTCATTTTGTGAGCTAACTGACAACAGTTTTTCCCCTGCTCTGCCGGCCACAGACACTCCTCCCTCTGCTCACAGCACTCCACGTCTCAGAGAAATTTTTGAACAAATTCTGAGGCAGACTAAAAGAGAGGAGTTTCATAGCCCTTTAATTATGCACCCCAAAGTTCCAATTCCCTGAGATCTTCGTTTATCTTCAAAACTTTGAAATGAAGATATTTTAGATGAAATCTGAGAGCTTTCTGATCCTCCATAAACAGCAACGGTCCCAAGACGTTACAAATCCAAAAAAGAAACAAAAAACTTTCATCATACAAAGCTTCAAGAACACTTGCTAAATTATCTCTGCTACTGTCTATAAAAAAGACATTAAAATAATTTAAACAAAACAAATTTTATTACCTTCAACGTTTTTTCTTTTCTCTTTTTATCCAAACATGGGCAAGAAAAACACATCTTTTGCAGTTCTGCTCAAGTGTTTTGTTTTCTCCACACCTTGCTTTTTAAAACAAAAACTACAGCCATCCCAAGCTTAAATATAAACTTAATTATCCATACTTTTTGGTTTAAACCACATAGTCACTGTCACACTTACAAAAATCAAGTTTATTGAAGTGTAATTTACTTGTCAGACTTTCAAAATACTTTTTGTGTGCTTCTCAAAAAATATACTAACAGTAAAACAAAAAATAGACCAGTCCAAAAAAAAGGAAAGAAAAAGTATTTCTTGATTAATGTTATACGTCTATTAGATTTTCATGTACAGCCCAAATTTAGCTTAGTTTTAGCTGTTTAGAAGTCTATAGATGTATTTTTAAAAACAAAAAAAAATCTTGATAGGATAATTTGTTGGGCAATTAATCGAAATACAATCGAAATTGGCATTCAGAACCTAACCGAACAAATTTTCCCAGGTTGATTTTTTATTTTTATTTTCCCTACTGTGTGTGGAGTCACGTAATCCTGCTCTGTCAAGACTGATTTATACTGATTTATATCGAGAGAACATGTACGTCTTCATATCAAATTTAAAGGGGGACAGAGACGATAATTTGCTCTACAGTTTATGAGCTAATCCGAAAAGTTGTAGGGGGGCTGAGTAGAAATATAGGCTACAGCCCCCCTAAAATAGGCCTAGCGACGCCCATGCTACTACGTCTAAAGACTGTTGCTGTCTACTAGGAGCATGAGAGAACTCCAGGATTTCATCTTAATTTGTGTTTTGAAGATGAACAAAAATCTCAAGGAATTGGAACGACATGAGGGGAGTTATAAATATTATTTTTATTTTGGGTGAACTAACCCTTTGATTTGGAGGATGATATTTAACAAATGCCTCAGAATATCACACCATGACTTGTCTCTGTCTTTCAGTGCATACATCCTCACACACTCAAACAGCTAATTGCAGAATGGGATTAACAGGCACGTGTCAGGGATTGTGCACCTACTCGTGGATTACACACCGTACTCGACAGCAGGCAACTTTCATCCTTGACTCAAACTTTTCCTGCTTCTCTCTTACTACGGCACGCGATCTAGGAAACATTCTCATTTGACCTGAGAGCTGCCATTCTGTCACCAACAGGCTTGGGAGCCTATATGAGACATACATTTACCTAATACTTTTATTAATTACTTTTAATAATAAAGGGTAATGTTAGTAAAAAATCAATTCCTGGGGATTTTTTAAATGCATAATTACATATTTTCAATGATATCTGTGTTGTCTTTTAATTATAATTTTAAAAATATATATTTTAGCAGTTATACAATCAATCAGTCAGACAAACACTCAACAATAGGTTTGGTACATTAACCATAATTTAACATTATTTGTATTAAAACATATGCGACAAAAACATTGTTATTAAGGAACACTTTTACTAAAATGAAGCCATCATTTATTCAGCAGGGGCTACTTTAATAACGTCAATAAACAAAAGCATTCTGAATTCAAAGACAAAACATGTCGGACCATGACATTAGTTCACTAATTATTAGTCTAATTACTATTACTTTCAAATTGAGAAATCAGGCCAACTTACATCGGGTCTCAGCAGAGAAAATCGGTTCCCAGAGAAAATTGCCACCCCATGCACATGTACACAAATGTCAGTGCTCACTAATCGTATGGCTCTGATTGGCTACTGCTTCCATAAACTCAACAAAAACGCGTGTGATTGGTTACAGGATTCGGCGCTGCACAGATTAACGTGAAAAGATGCTGAATATTGCAACCGCCCGGAATCAGATGTAAAATATGATGAACATAAGGATACTCTTCTTTCATGTTAACGATTAGCTTTAATCTCGACAGTCTTATATGTAGATCTAATAACATTTCTGCACTCTATCTGGAACGAAGAGCTTTTTGGTTTATTTTGACTGCATTTTGCTACAAGCCAAATGTGGTTTGAAAAATAGTCGCATTTACTAATATTTGTTTAGAATAAATAAATATGCCCCATCATTAGTTTTAGTATAGTATTTAGTTTATAGTAGTATTTAGTATATTAGTTAGTATGTAGTATAATAGATGTAAGTCTATTATTATTAATCATTTGTATTAATAAATAATGTTTTTAATTGTAGTTTAATAAGAAAAGAATACATAACATAAACAAGAACTGTTATTTTTCCTTTGCTAAAATTATGCATGTATCATCCCATATCGTATGATTTATGCCTAGATGTTGATTTGACAAATATCAAATTCACTCAAATGAATCAAATGACATCTCGGAAGACCACAGTGTTGATTTTTTAATGTGTATAAACCTATGTGAAGAGCTTTTAATTGAGTAGTTCACTTGCAGAATTGGTCACCACTGACTTCCACTTCCAGTTGATGGTCGAATGACTTCTAGATTTGCCCCTACTATGGAAGTCAATGATGACCTCAAGTGTTAAGATAAAAACATTTTTCAAACATTTTCTTTTGTGTTCAACTGAAGAAAGAAGCTCATGCATGCTTGGAACAAGTGAAGGGTGAGTAAACGATGACAGTATTTGATTTAATTTAACAAAACCACAATCCAAGTTGTATTCACTTTTTTTGTAGCTATGAAATCTTTTTTTGTGGAACCTTTTTTCTGTTTATTTACGGTAATGAACTACTTTATGTGACCTTGATATCTGCTCTGTTGACTGTCGATGTTGGAAATTCAGCTCTGCAGTTTAACAAAGCGACTATATTGAGTATTGAGTTAGTAGTTTGAAACAATATACTGTATAAGAGATAATATATAAACAATTAAGACCATAAAATAACAGAAAATGTACTGTATTTTTCTGAAAACTCCATTATGAATTCTTATCAATCTCATTTAGTCAGATCATGAAGCTGTTTCTACGGTGGCCGAGAGAGCTTAACACGCTGCAATTTAAGAAAGCACATGCAATTACAAAAAGCACAAGCAAATTAAGAAAAGATCTGTATTGATGTGACAGCATATGCGCTGCAAATCCTCACAACACAAACAAATAAAGAAATAGCGCTGCATTTTCTCACAACACATGCAAATAGCTCTGAACACAACGGAAATGTTTCAAGGGGACCTAAAAACATGATGGACCTGGCTGGGATTTGCTTATTGTGCCTTGACTATTGCTCAGCGAAGTTGTAAAGGTAGGTGATAGGCATGGGACGATAACCGTTTCCAAGGTATACCGCGGTTTGGAAAAGTCAAGGTTTTCATACCGCCAAAAATTTTTGCTATACCGTTCCTAAGGTATGAGTAAGATTTTATTATTATTATTATTATTTTTGTTTTGTTTTTTAGGTGTAAATTGTAAAGACATCTGTGTTTTTGAATCAAATGAAGACAGCAGAAGTTAATAATTCTCTTTCATTATTTAGCCTGACATGTTTACTGCCCCAAAATACTTTAAGTGTTTCTCAAAATAAAATATATTGTGTTCAAAGGGGAAAGAAAGGTTTTGTTTTTTAGCCAGACATTTAAAAATTATATATTTTAGAGCAGTAAACACAATACCGTGAAACTGTGAAACCGTGATATTTTTATCCAAGGTTGTCATACCGTCAGAATCTTATACCGGCCCATGCCAAGTAGGTGATCTTCAAAAGGTGAGTATTTTGTTTCTTGTAACATCCTGATTGCATGATTGCCTTGTATATTATTAGCTTCAATAACCACAACCTAAATATCTAGATCCGTCATGTTTCTGGGTCCCCTTGAAACATTTCCACTGTGTTCCATATTTGCATGTGTTGTGAGAAAATACAGAGAGTATTCTTAATGTGTTTGCGGTGTGAGAAAATGCAGCACGCTTTCTTTATTTGTTTGCGCTGTGAGTATTTGGTGGTCACAGTTGTTCCGTACGGGGTGCTCTCTGTAGATCCTGCGCAGTATGATAGAGTAGCATGTCTCCTGTATACTAATAACACACAGTAAAATAATTCTGTTGCATAAGACTTGTGTCCGCGTCATTGCTAAAGTATAACATACTTTATCTTTGGAAGATGTAACAAAACTGGCAACGATGATAAACAATCTTCCGTGTCACTCAAAGATAACGCCACCTGTTGTTCAGCGGATGTTAGCAACATGTGATTGCTAGCGTAGCAAAAATGGTTCACGAACAAAACGAAAATAAATAAGTACAACAGCTGCACATCATGACGATGGCACGGACACAAACCTTACGCAACAGAGCTCTTTTACTGTGTATTATTAGTATACAGGAGACATGCTACTCTTTCATACTGCGCAGGAGCAGGATTTACCGAGAGCACCCCGCAGAGAACATTGTAAGGGCCAAAAAGTATCACACATCCACCCCCCGCCCCCCCCTACCCCACACACATTTATTAAAAAAATAAAAAAATAAATTATTATATCCCCTTATTAAATTTGTCCTTCTGGAGCTGTTTCACAGTAAATAAACAGTTAAATGGTCAGTAATAATTTTTTATATTATTATTTAAAAAAGAAAATTCAATAGTATATGTTGGCAAACAGTTTAGCTTATTAAAATTAGCTGTTATAAAGAAATAGGATCAAGTTATCAAATCTTATTCATCTTTTCCTCACTGTATAACTTACACATTCTGAATAAAGAGCAGTGAATGAATCTCATTTATTTAGATTTTTTGTTTGATTACATTAAATAACAGAGGTGTCTCTGTTATAAATAACAGAAGTTTACATATATCGTTATAATAAAAGCATTCGATTGCTTTCCTAAAGTTTTATGCTCATTTAGGACAAAATTAGTTGTGTTTGAAAAAAAAAAAACATTAAGATCGACATCTTTAGATGTTATTATTATTAATTATGTGTACATTTCTGTTCAAACACAAACACAAAACCCAGTATCCCCTTTCGCTCTGCTTCTAATCGAGTGTACAGAATCCGTTTGGGAAACCGCGTCTGTTTATCACTACGGACGCGTCTGCTGACAGTCACGCACCGCTTTATGACTGTTTTGTGGACTGCATAGGAGGAGCGACGGCACCTATAATGAAAAGGAAAGGGAATCCTGCCGTTTTTACGTTTATTTCAGAGTGTTTCTTGCCTAAATAAACCGAAAGCACAGACAGATTCCAACAGATTTAAGAGCAAGGGCGGCCCCTTGTGGTTCGGCGGTATGGGTTGCGTATAGGGAGGATCGGCTCTTTAATGTTTATTGACACCCGTCAGAGAACGACTGAAAATACGGGAGAAATACGGGAAAATACATTTACGGGATGATAGCGGAATAGAGCTGTAAAATACGGGAGAATCCCGGGAAAAACGGGAGGGTTGACAGGTATGCACAGTACACAACAACAGTGAGAAGATGTTGGTCAGTGTTGCCAGATACATTGAATGTTTCCAGGCCAAACTGTCCAAAACCTTCCAAATGCACATAAAACGGCTAAAACCTAAAAAAAAGATAGCACACACTTGGTTTTTCTTAAATATTTAGAAACATACACATTAAAAACTGATCCATATGCTGTCAAACATGAAGTGCTTTCCTAAATTGCAAAGCGTTAAGATCTCTTGGCCATCGTTTGTTTCTCATCCACACTCCTTTACTTACCTAGCATGCCCTTGTCTGCATTGGACAGGCACATGTCTTTCTCAGCACTGGGCAGGGCGAAACTCACTACGAAGCACTCCACACCATCAGCCATCAGGGCCAAACCCAGCACCGTAAAGAGGGTCCACTGGAAACGTCCGTGACCGCAGTCCTCCATGATGCTCTCGTATTGATCTGGCAACGTTTCCTCTTCGACCTCTGCTGCCATCCTGGCCTTCATCCGGGCCTCCCTTCGGGCTGCTCTCCGGGCCTCCTTGATCTCATCCGGATGTGGGACGCCCTGGTACTCTCCCTCATACATCTGATCGTCCTCATCATGGCCTTCGGTGGCATCACTAGCAGCATCATCATCCTCCTGGCGTGGATAGTCTGTTTGATAAGGGTAAGTGTATTCTCCTCCTTCTCCATATGTTGGATATGCTTCTCCCTGCTGGTTTATATTGTTTTGGTAAGGGTCATCCATTTTGGTTTGGAACGTGTTATTCTTAATTTGTAGACCAAAAAACTGCTAAATGAGCATAATCCTCAGGAAACTCAACAGCCTTTGGTGACAGTTCAAAATCCAAGAAGGTCTATTGATATAAAATGCACCTCAGTTAAATTAAGGCCTCAGTGTTTTTGATCACAATTAACTATTTCCCTTTGGTTGGTTCTGCACAAGGCCACATTGCACCTGAAAGAAAAAGAAAACTAGTTAGGAAATCTTAACTCACTCACTTTGCTTTGGCTTAGTCAATTAGTTATTAGGGGTCGCCACGGTGAAATGAACCAACAATTACTCTAGCATATGTTTTATGCGACCGTCCTGCCACAGCACTGTTAAACACACATTCACACACACACACACACACACACCTATACACTATGGTTAGTTAGTTAGTTTATTTATATAGCACATTTTTTACAACACAACATAGCCCAAAGTGCTGTACACAATCAATACTAATTAAAATAAGTCCTACATCACATACATAACAATTGAAACATAAGGCAAACCCCTCAACATTAAAAAGGTTTAAAAGCTAAAATGCTCAAGAACAAAGATGCTTAAAATCAGATAGAGTTGGCGCGTGTCTCATGTGGGGTGGAAGCTTATTCCAGAGTTTTGGGGCGATAACAGCAAAAGCCCGATCCCCAATTTGCTTACACCAGGTCCTTGGTACAAAAAGAATAAACTGATCAGAAGACCTTAGTGACCTACCAGGATTATATACATGTAGGAGATCTGATAAGTAAGGTGGTGCCAGACCCTTTAAGGCTTTATAAACAAAAATGAATCATTTAAAATCAATTCGTGACCTAAGGAAAGGAAAGGACTGGGGATATGTGCTCATGCTTGTGAGTCCCTGTCAGAAGTCCCTATATATAGAATATACACTAGACATGTCATTCACTTTGAATAGGGAAAGGCGCCGAAAATGGCAGCCTCGGTGCGAAGCTCCCCAGCTGTTGCAATGTTTTTGTTTGTATTTCCTGTTTTGTGTTCATCCAACATGATCAGTTATACCAGGGATGAGCTGCTGAACATTCTGCAGTGCACACCAATTGATCACCAGCCGGTTCTTGACTTCTCCGGCGTTTTGCAGAGCGTTGTCCTCGGCGGCGCGGCGTCTCTATGGAGACGCTACAAGACGCGCAGGCGGGGAAAGCGAGCCGGCGCGCTCATCAAAAACAGACTGCGCGGTTTCAGAATGCCGCTTCCTAGCATTCATCTCGCGAATCTACGCTCTCTTCCTAACAAAATGGAGGAATTACTTCTGCTCACACGCATAAATAAGGACTTTAACAACTCTGCTGCGCTGTGCTTCACAGAAACCTGGCTAAACGTAGCCATTCCGGACAGCGCACTACAACTACCGGACTTCCAGCTGTACAGAGCAGATCGCGACACGGAGGCAACGGGGAAAACGCGCGGTGGAGGGACATGCTTTTACATCAACAGGAGGTGGTGTACGGATGTAACTGTGTTAAAGAAGATGTGCTGTCCTGACGTGGAAGTGCTTTTCATTAACTGCAAGCCGTTCTACTCGCCGCGGGAGTTTTCCTCGTTTATCCTGACCAGTGTTTACATCCCACCGCACGCGACCGTGAGTACTGCTCTTTCACTACTGGTTGATCTAATCACAGAGACAGAACAGAAACACCCAGACTCTGTTTTTATCATTCTTGGGGACTTTAACCAGGCAAAACTCACACATGAGCTGCCCAAATTCAGACAGCACATTACATGCCCTACCAGAGACAATAACATTCTGGACCATTGCTACACAACAATAAAAGATGCATATCGCTCCGTGGCCAGAGCAGCTCTAGGACTCTCTGATCACTGCCTGGTTCATCTTATACCAACTTACAGGCAAAAACTTAAAACTACTAAGCCAGTATTAAGGACTGTTAAGAGATGGACCAACGATACAGAGCAGGTCTTACAAGCTTGTTTTGAATGCACTGACTGGAGTGTTTTTGAAGCTGCAGCCACTGACCTGGATGAGCTCACAGAGACCGTAACATCCTACATTAGTTTCTGTGAGGAGTTATGCATCCCTACCAGGACCTACTTATCATTTAACAACGATAAACCATGGTTCACACCAAAACTTAGACAGCTTCGTCAGGTCAAAGAGGGTGCCTACAGGAGTGGGGACAGGATTCTCTACAACAAGACCAGGAACACTTTAACAAAGGAGATTGGTCTGGCCAAAAAGAATTATGCAAAAAAGCTGGAAAACCAGTTTTCTGCTAACGACCCTGCATCAGTGTGGACTGGTCTGCGAACCATCACGAATTTCAAATCATCTCCCCCAGTATCGATGGCAGTAAACTTCTCGCTAACGACCTGAACACGTTCTACTGCAGATTCGACACCTTCGACCAGACACCCTCTACACAGCCATCAACACCTCTAGCCACCTCCTGCCAAATCCGCCCTGACCATCTTTATACACAGCCATCAACACCTACAGACATCTCCCTCTCCCCCCCTGATCTTCAGATCAGTGAGGATAATGTGCGTCAGGTCTTCAGTAAGCAGAAGAGAAGGAAAGCGCCAGGCCCAGACGGTGTCTCACCAGCCTGTCTGAGAACCTGTCCTGACCGGCTGGCCCCCATTTTCTCGCAGATCTTCAACAGATCATTGGAACAGCGCATAGTTCCATCCTGCTTCAAACGCTCCACCATCATCCCAATCCAGAAGAAACAAAAGATCACCGGACTCAACGACTACAGACCTGTCGCCTTAACATCTGTGGTCATGAAGTCATTTGAAAGACTGGTTCTAGCATATCTGAAAGACATCACCGGACCTTTGCTGGACCCCCTGCAGTTTGCCTATAGAGCAAACCGGTCTGTGGATGATGCAGTCAACATGGGACTGCATTATACCCTACAACATCTGGACAAACCAGGGAACTATGCAAGGATTCTGTTTGTGGACTTCAGTTCTGCCTTTAATACCATCGTCCCATCACTGCTCAAGCACAAACTGACCCAGCTCTCTGTTCCTAGCTCTGTCTGTCAGTGGATCACCAGCTTTCTGACAGATAGACAACAGCTAGTCAGAATGGGCAAAATCACGTCTGACAGCCGCACCATCAGTACTGGTGCCCCCCAAGGATGTGTTCTCTCCCCACTGCTCTTCTCCCTGTACACCAACGACTGCACCGCAAAAGACCCCTCCGTCAAGCTCCTGAAGTTTGCGGACGACACTACTGTTATCGGCCTCATCCGGAACGGTGACGAGTCTGCATACAGACAGGAGGTGGAGCGGCTAGCTTTATGGTGCAGTTACAACAACCTGGAGCTGAACACGCTCAAAACGGTGGAGATGATAGTGGACTTCAGGAGAAACCCCCCTGCACTCCCCCCGCTCACCATCATGGACAGCACTGTGGCTGCAGTGGAGTCATTCAGGTTCCTGGGCACCACCATCTCTCAGGACCTGAAGTGGGACACTCACATAGACTCTATTGTGAAGAAAGCCCAGCAGAGACTGTACTTCCTCCGTCAGCTGAGGAAGTTCAACCTGCCACAGGAGCTGCTCGTGCAGTTCTACTCAGCTGTCATCCAGTCCATCCTCTGCACTTCAATCACCGTCTGGTTCGCCTCAGCAGCCAAATCTGACCTCCGTAGACTACAGCGAATAGTCCGGACTGCTGAACGAATAACTGGCACTACCCTTCCTACACTTCAAGAACTGTACTCTTCCACAGTGAGTAAAAGGGCTCGCAAAATCACCCTGGACGCCTCACACCCAGCACACTTCCTGTTTGAACTGTTACCGTCTGGCCGGCGCTATAGAGCACCGAGCACAAAAACTGCCAGACACAGGAAAAGTTTCTTTCCTCAGGCCATCTACCTCATGAACAGTTAATATTTCTCTATTGTGCAAGAAATGTGCAATACTTTCTCACACGCACTTGTACACAGCACCTTATAATAATATACAATGCAATACTTTTCCTTACGCATTTGTACACAGCACCTTATAACAATATATAATGCAATACTTACTCTTTTGCACGCAGCACCTTATAACCTGTATATTTATAACAAATCTGTACATACATTTCAACATCCAGATCGTTGGACTGCATCTCTGTTTAATGTCTATTGTCTTTTATAATATTTATTCTGTGTTGTCACTTGTCACTTTATGTACACTGGAAGCTTCTGTAGCCAAAGCAAATTCCTTGTGTGTGTGAAGCACACTTGGCAATAAAACTGATTCTGATTCTGATTCTGATTCTGAAAAAAGTCTAATAACCAGTATGGTGAATGAAGCCCCGCCTACTAGTACAGGAGCCAATCATTGATCGCTATAGACTGACGTTTCTCCTGGGGAGAAACTCGGACCAGATGTGAATGGAATGTGAGCTACAGTCCGTCCTGTCAAACGCACATCACATGACAACAACTACTCAAACGCCTCACACACTAGTAAACAAAGAATCACTTTCCTTTCTGGAGGAGATTTGCCATCAATACAAGTTGTGAATTACTTCAGAAGAGCAGTGCGATATGATGAAGCATTATCCAGAGGATGTTATTCTTTAAAATGGCTATAAATGAGGTTGGTGTTGTAATCTCATTCCTTTTCAGTGAGCATGCGCATTAGCTCGGACGACCTGAAAATATGCTGATTTTGTTTGATTCAAACATTTAGAAACTAATCTTAAGAAACGATTGTTGTTTAATTTGTATTGGTGGTCCAAATATGTAATGTAATGGTAAGCTCGGCAAACAGTTTTGGAGAATTTAATGTTTCCCCATTCATACAGAATGCCCTCGCATACTGGCCGAGAGGCGTTTCAAAGATGGCCACCGAGTGAAATGACTTGCCTTAAAGGGACTTCGACATGTCTTTGGACTGTGGCGGAAACAAATTCCAAACTCCACACAGATATGCCTCCTGCTCAGCTGGGACTCAAAGGAGCAACCTTGCTGTGAGGTGATAGTGCGACCAAATTAAATTCATTTGCCAAATATCTATTCACTCATTCATTCATTCATTTTCTTGTCGCCTTAGTCCCTTTATTAATCCGGGGTCGCCACAGCAGAATCAACCGCCAACTTATCCAGCATATTTTTACGCAGCGGATGCCCTTCCAGCCGCAACCCATCTCTGGGAAACATCCACAGACACACATTCACACTCATACACTATATTTAGCCTACCCAATTCACCTATACCACATGTCTTTGGACTTGTGGGGGAAACCGGAGCACCCGGAGGAAACCCACGCAACCACGGGGAGAACATGCAAACTCCACACAGAAATGCCAACTGACCCAGCCGGGGCTCGAACCAGCGACCTTCTTGCTGTGAGGCGAACGTGCTAACCACTACGCCATTTATCTACGCAATTAATTTAATTTTTGAAAATTATGCTAGACCAATCGAGCTGTATTTGTGATTCACTATATTTCTTAGTGATTCATAGGAAAATCGTAATGGAAATGATTAATGTATTTTATTCACTTAAATATACTGACTCATTAGTTACACTCCATGAGTGTACTCTACATTGGTAACACTCTATGGTTTATTCACTAAAATTAATCAAATAATTTTTGGTACATTTGCCAGTCACACTACTAGCATGAACTGTTCCTGCACTGCACTGGTACTGTATATTCGCTTCACTAAAACAAAACTACACATAGTTGTCTGGGTTGAATTTAGTTGAATATGAAGGAGATTAAATGTCATTTTAAATGCATATGTGACATTGTTTGAGACGTTTTTATGACACCTCGACTTCATAAAGACCAAATACTTCACAACCTGTATTTGTCTTTGTCATGACATTATCCAAGTTTGTAATGTCGTTATTGTTCTGTAGTTTGATTTATTTTGGTCAGTCATTTGGCTCTTTTTAAATGAGCTTAATAAATAAATGAACTTGAACTTGATCCAAGACAACAATAACACATAATTGTCATGATGACATAACAATTGGGACATGACTATTTTTTTCTGATTTTTTTTCTCAGTGGAACAAATTGAATTTGTAATTTAATGCCATTTTAATGGCAAATTCAATTTGTACCACTAGTAAAACCTCAATGATGCTGTTATAAAATTCATGACACAGTTATAAAGTCCTCAAGACAATCATGTTTATGACAGTTTTATGACAAGTTATGTTGTCTTGCTATAATGTCAAGTTGTCAAGACAAAGACAGGTTGTGTTTGTTTATTTGTTTATGACAAGTTGTCATAACGAAGACAACTCAAAAAATGCCACCTTAGCCTGTTTTTAAAATGACATAACTGAGCTAAAGAAACTTTATGACAGATGTCATGAGCATGCAAACAACCTCATTCATATTTATGACATCTCATAATTAATTTATAAATTCTGAATTTCAGAATTCCACTGAGCATGTCATGATGTTTGGTTGATTCACAGTTATTTGACTGAGAATCAATACACAGATAAGATTGTTTAATTCACTACAATAACTAATTAGCTAGGCATTGACGTTATATTTGTGGCACTCTATGTTTGCTTTGCTAAAAAATAGCTGACGCATTAGCCATTCATTTTGAAATCACACTTTATTAATCACACCACACTACTGATTGAGTCACTCATTAGTGTTATGCTAGGGAATCGCACAGTGTATTTTATTCAAATTTTGTATGTGTATTTTATTTTATTCAAACTAATTACTTATCCATTTAGAATACTTGTTGCACACATTGTTTGATTTGTTAAATAAGGACAGTCTCATTAGTTGTTTATTTTAAATCCCCACCTATGATAACTGTATGTTTGAAAATTGCACTACACTGGTCATGCTGTAGGGTCGATTCACTAAAATTAACATTCATTAGATTGACATTTATTTGGGAGTCGCTATACTTTAAAAAGGCTGGGTTGTCGTAACCCAATGTTGTGTCAAATGTGAAGAAAACCCACTGTTAGGTAATTTTTTTTTTACAATAAATTGAAATGTCACTTTTAAATTTGGTCGGTTTTATCCACGTGTCCCAATGCGGGATTACACCAACCCACCATTATTTTGAGTGTACACTGGTCATTGATTGATTAATGCCAGTTCAAACAGGGTCAGAGAATTGCACTAAACTAGTCTCTCTGTATGCTTAATTCACTAAAAACAATTGTATCTGAAATTATCGCGCCCAACTGAGCCTGGTTTCTCTCTAGGTTTTTTAATCCTTCACTTTCGCCAATTGGTGAAGTTTTTTTCTCGCCGCTGTCGCCACTGGTTTGCATGGTTCTGGACTTTTAGAGCTGCGCATCGATGGATTTGCTCTTGAGTGTTTGGACTCTCAGTAGTGAATATTAAACCACACTGAACTGAACTAAACTGAACTTCAACACTGAAAACTGGACTGACACTGTTTCAATTTACTATAATCCATGTGAAGCTGCTTTACATTGTAAAAGCACTATAGAAATAAAGATGAATTGAATTGAATTAACTCCTATGATTCACGAAATAAGGAAACACTTGAGTGTCCAAATGCAATTAGCAAATATGTAAGATGTGCTTTACATGAGCTGTCTATAACATAGGAGCTGTCAATGAGATGTTTACAAACACTGTTCATTACTGTAACTTCCTCTCATCTCGTGCTGTCATGAGAGTGTCTGAAGACCATAATCCTGCATTCTCATTGGTCAAGACTGGAACTCATAAGCTCCCTACTTATCCAGCCCAAGCCATTTGATCTGACCACGCCAGAGACGGGACATCCTGAACATTACATGCCTAAACAGTCATGTGTTTGTGCATTCGTCATAGAATGATATCAGAAACAACATGAAAGCACAATGAAATGCATTTAATGAGCATACAGGTAGTTGACAAATAGGTTAGGGTTAGGCAGTAAAAACATTTGAAATACTTTCTGTAATTTGAAGTCTGATGTTTGAGAAATTATAAGGGTATATAATTCATTCATTCATTCATTTTCTTTTCGGCTTAGTCCCTTTATTAATCCGGGGTCGCCACAGCGGAATGAACCGCCAACTTATCCAGCATTTGTTTTACGCAGCGGATGCCCTTCCAGCCGCAACCCATCCCTGGGAAACACATCCATACATTCTCATTCACACACACACACACTACGGACAATTTAGCTTACCCAATTCACCTGTACCGCATGTCTTTGGACTGTGGGGGAAACCGGAGCAGCCGGAGGAAACCCACGCAACCACGGGGAGAACATGCAAACTCCACACAGAAATGCCAACTGGCCCAGCCGGGGATTGAACCAGCGACCTTCTTGCTGTGAGGCGAACGTGCTAACCACTAGGCCACCGTGGTGCCAGGGTATATCATTTTTAAGTCTAAATTAAAGATTTATTTATTTTCTAGGTCTTTTGAAGTCATTTTTCTTGGGGGGTGGGAGACAGTCTCTCTTTTAAATCCTGTACAGTGTGGTTGATTGCGGTAACTTTTTTTGGCTAGGCAGAATTGTTTTAAAGGATCTTTGACACTCTTGTTTTAGGCTTGTAATCAAACTGTTTTATATAATCTTTAAAAATTATGCTGTCTTTTACTTTTTGTGTCTATTACTGTTTTTATTTATTATGCCCATACTGGTTGTTTGTATTGTCTCTGTAAAGCACTTTGTGTGGCCTTGTGGCAGTTGGAAATGTGCTCTATAAAGGGTCACTCACGTTTTTTTTTCGTTTTTTTTTACAGGTTACTGAATTGTACCTTAAATATTTCCTATGGTATGACATAGCAAAATAAAGAAAAACAACTATTAATAATATACAAATAGCATAAAAGTGATTTACCGTCATCTCTGTCTTCATTGAGTGCTATTTTTTAAATGAAATTATGAGTTATATTTTTTTCTTTACAACTTTTTGAACATTTCAGCAAATAGAGGTGCCACACCTAAAAACAGCACGTAGTGATTTTGGGTGGTTCCCAAAAAGTTAAATATGTGAAACATTTTGAGTCAAAAACGCATAACAGGTGCTCATCATGGGCTCCAACTAATTCAAGTTTTCACTGGAATTTTTTCTACACCAGGCACGTCCTGATTTTGCAAAGGTAGACACAGCCTAAAAATGCTAGGTTATTTAAGCCCAAATTGGGTAAAACATGGACTAATCTAAACGTTGAGTTAAATTCTTTATAAATTTTATTTAAAAAAATGAACCCTGGAGTTGGTTTAGCTCTTAATACACTAAAATTTGTTCATGTGCATGTTCCTGGACCAGCAAACTTTGTTAATCCTGGAACATCATTCCTGTTCAAAAATGTAATCCAAACCTAATCGCTAACATGCCTGAACTCACAAAGAAATGCAACTATTTTACATTTGTCAGTTTACAAATACATACAAGTTCACTCATACGAAAATGTATATTCAAAAGGAGGCGTGGCACCAAACCCCACCTCTAAACAGTCATTGGGGGATGAGGAAATTGTATTAAATTATACCAATGAGATCATACAAATTCATACAAATTAGCCACTCAATTAAAGCGTGATTAATTGCCATATGTTTCTCTAAACCTAAACCCAACCCTAACTGTAAATTATTGCTAAAATAATGCAGCATAAAATAATATATATTCATAACAATGATGTAGAAACACATAACCCTGATTGCGAGCCTAATTTAACATAATCTATAAACATGTCCCATACGTTTGATTGGTTGATTAAAATGTTGTTCTGGGATCAACATTGATGTTAATCCAGGAACATGTTGCACTTGGTAAAATAAGGTTTGTCGTCACACCTTGGTTTTCAGTGATAAAATGTGTCAAGTTCCTATGTGTTTTTAGAAATACAGTGCTCAGAATATACAGTATGAGCACATCGCTCACAGATCTATCTTTCAAATTAATATTTTTAATAGGAAGCTATACTGTACAGTATAGTATTTGTGCATATACATTAGACTAGTCAGGGCTGAAGCCAAATCTGGAGCTTATCTAACAAAATAACTTACAATAACAGTCCAAAAATAAAATAGTACAGCTATGTTATAGGAAAATATTTAACACACATTTAAAGAAGAGGAAAAATCAAGAGATCTTTTTTTTTCAATGTTTTTCTTGAATTTAAATGTATTATCTTTCTATTTCTTAAGATGATCGGTGACTAAAATATTATTGTACTAAATATATCTGCACCAAATATATATGTGCCAAAATACATTGCCTACACTGTAAAAGAAGTAGTGTCAATTTAACACTTAAAGTGTTGATTTTTCACTACTGAAGATCATATATGGTCCCAATCTATCAAGTGTTAAAAGTACACCATGTGTAGTGTTAAATTTGCAGTGTAATATTGGCACTCTAAAGTGCTGAATAAACACACTGACAGTGTAGAATGTTACACTTACTATAGTTATCAAAGTTTTACACTTTAGGGCATTAACACCCACTAGTGTCATCAAGAAAGTACTCCTATCAATGTAACATTCATTTTTACACTGTTCTGTGGTGTATGTCTAACATATCGCGATCATATTGCAACCTTGCAACCACACTGTCCACGTGCCGTCATTAATACTGTAAATTGTTAATTCAACATTTTTGGAGTTATTGACATGTAACACTGCATTTTTTTACACTGTTGATTTTGCTGTGTATAATCACTGAGAAATGGATGAAAATTTTCATTTCAAAATAGGGTGTACTCAAATAAATATCGTCATTTACTAAAATAGCCACGTGTAAAATTAGGCCTTAGGTATTTATTAATGATTTAGCGCTTTTTATTTATTTATTTATTTATTTATTTATTTATTTATTTATTTATTTATTTATTTATTTATTTATTTATTTATTATTATTATTTATTTATTTTTTTCTTTATTAAATTTTATAATAGCTGTAATTTACTGAACTATGCTTAAGACGGTCAAATCATGGGACAGTTTTGAGATTTGGCTCAAAAAATGAACAACACAGCCCTTTTTATAACAACAGGTCGATGGTGGACAAAGAAATGTAAACAATTTACTCCTATTTAAATGATCCTAATGCTAATTATATACGTTTTTGTCATGTGTGACAGTGAAAATGCAACGTCACGTTGCAAAAACCAATACACATCCATATGCACTGGATCAAAACGTACAAGTACTATAAAGACAGTCTGCTTTACTTGTGCTCTGAACGTGTGTCATGTTTCCTCCTGCTTTCCAAGTGAGAGCTATGCTTTAATCCAGCTTAAAATCCAGATGAATTTTATTCATTCCCAGAAGGCCAGATTAAAGGGTGACGAAACATGTCTCTTTATTAAATAATCAAATTGTAGAAGTTTAAGAGCAAACCAGATCCTCAGCTTGTATTGGTTTGCAGAGCTAGAGACCAAAAATGGAAATGCTTTAACTGAGCACGTTTGAGCACACAACAAAACTCATTCTTCCACCAAACAAGCCAAACATTAAAAGCAGTTGAAAAGGGATTACTGAGCGAACACGTAGTATCCCGTCTCGACCTAGTCGTCCTGATCTGATGGTTACAGATGGGCGTTATGTAACTTCAGACTTATGCTGTGACAAAATCAGCTAAAGCAAACGGCCTTGCAAAATGCAATACGTTAGGGGCTGTATTACCCATTAAGGGATTAGATTATGATAGTCATCCATTTATAACATTCAGAATGCCTCGAAAACCTGGTCCAAACATACAGTACATGTCATTACACAATATTAAATTAAATAAAGTACAAGATTGTGAATTAGTGACAGCAGTTTAGTACATATAACATGATATTCTTCATCTAAAATGAATAATGGTTCTTCTGAATTGCAAGTAATAAATAAATTCTGACACATCCTGTTAGTCAGATGATATGCCCATGTATGGTAGAAAGTGCACATGCTGTGGGCGGTGCTTTGGTGATGTCACTGCCGGGCAGAGACGGAGGGCAAGTCTGAAGGGCACGTTTGCTTAAGCATGTCACCTGTAAAACTATCAAAAAGCCAATAGATATTTACATTATATTGACATATTTTATTTTAACTCTGACATTTCTGCATATTACAATCATTTGTGGTCATTATTGAACATTATACACCTTTATTAAAACAACAGGTGAATTGATAAACATACTTTCAATTAAATTCCATTCTATTATGGACGCATTATATGCATTTCCATAACTAACAATAACTAAACGAGTACATAATGGCACTTATGTTGTTATCATGATCATATTTTGAATTTCTTATTTTACTTTTGTTCTTAAATTGCTGTATCAGATTGCAAGAAAACTCATTTTAGTAGCTATATTTATCCTATTGTTTGTAATGTCATTGGAGGACAGAAAGGACCCAAAATGTCAATGGCTAAAAGTCAATAATAATTGGTTGTAAATAATGAAAGGCAACATGTCATGATGTAGGGTGGAGCTTTTCCATCAGCTTTATAGATCTGCAAATTACTAATATGCACTAAACAGACACTTTACTAAGTATAAATCTAATCTCTACTTAAGATTTTGACTGTTGTGATCTATACGGATGTGCTCAGTTTGTCAGTTGAAGCACTACAGACATTTCAAGTTGAATGTGAAGTATTGACCAAATGCAGTCATCTACAGTATCAGGCGTAATCTAAAAGCAATGGCAGTTTTAAAATAGCTAAACATTTGAGTTAGAATGAAGGAACTTACCAGAATTATATTTCTGTATGTGGTATTTTGCTGATATAAATTCAAACAATTAAAATCCAAAGGAAAATCCTGGCAGAGTTTCAGAAGGCAAGCCCTACATGTCACCTTAGCGGGAGGCTGTTGGGCAGACCAGAGGATTATGGGTCGACCTCATGATCAGCGCCTCCGGCTCATCCAGATGGAATCTCCCTACGCTTGATGCTGTCAGGATAAATGGTAGAGTCCAGTTTAAAGAACGCAGGCTGTCACAATTAACCAAACCCGAATATTAGGGTGGAATCTGTGCAATGCATATTTGTGACCCTGAACCTTGGCGCCAATTATTGGACATTCATATTTAAGCATTTTCTGAAAGCTGAATAAATACACTTTCAGCTAATTGATACTTTGTTTTGGATAAGATGACATTTGGCTGTAATGCATGGTATGGAACCTGAGGGTTGAAAAATATCTAGATACTGAGAAAATTACCTTCAAATTGTCCAAATTAAATTCTCAGCGATGCATAATAGTATTAAAAAATTGGTTTTTAAAATATATTTACAGTAGGAAATTTACAGAAAGCCTTCATCATGATCTTTACTTGATATTCTGATGATTCTGAGCATAAATAATTTTGGCACAAACAAAAGCAACATAAGACTGGTCACATTTAGTATAATTTAGCATTTTAAGTGTCAAAGCAATTGTAAAAAAACAAGTAAATAATACATAATCCAGTTGGGATTTAAAACATTGGAACTGCTCTCATGAAAGTCTCAAATGTCTTGATTTCATCATCAAATTGTGGTCACATTTCTTTTTGTTCACATCACAGGGTTTAACGCTAAGCATTTTTTTCTAGTGGTCCAATCGTGCCAGTGGTTTAGATTGTTACTTGCCCTTCCAAAATTTTCACTTGCCCCACCAAAAGAAGTTAATAGCTTAGCCACATATTTTCACTAATGTGTCAAAAATGATGTCAGTGAATCTACAATTTAACTATATATATATTTTTTTATTAAATATATAATGAGAAAAGTTCAAAGTGTTATGCAAACAAAATCAGCAGTATGGAAGTGATGGTAAACTGTGCAAAACATTACTTCATTTTTTCAGTTGTGTTGTACCCACATAAATGTTTGCTTATAAGATGTTAGAAACAGACGTTTTCTTTTAGCCTCATAATTTGATGTTGTCGTCTCTTTGCTGTACTGGTTGTTAGAAGGTTCGGAAAAAATAACATGCTCAAACCATCCAATCAGATAAAAGGAACCGAAAAGCAATACGGTGATTATGACATTACAGAAAAGGTAGCATTTAAAGGCTTAAAAGCACAAACTGTTTCTCGATTCTAGGACTGTATTTGCACGCAATTGACAAATAGCCACAGGGAAATTAAACTTTAGTAACAAGGCAGCACTGCCCCAATCGGACCAGTAACGATCCTGTCTACTGTCCCAAGCATCTCTCATGCTGGCCCCGGGCCATCGGGCAGTCCTTATTGTTGAGCCCTTCATCATATTTATATGAACTTTATTAATTTAAATGATGAGGTGGCACTTTTACACTTATTTTTGGAGTACCAGAGGGTTCGGTATTAGGGCCATTGCTTTTCACCCTGTACAAGCTACTCTTCAAATATATATCTTTTTAGGAAATGTTATGTCTTCTGAAAGTTATATTTTTTGCATTTGTAAAACTGTTTGTGGTTTGTAATTGAAGTTAATTCATGCAGTCATAACCTCAAAGTTCAAATGCTAACCATGCATACTACCCGTCAATGCTAAATAATCACCAGGAATTTCTATTGAATTAAAAAATATGTAGAACTTTTGACAAGCATTTAGATAAAGCACAGATTACAGCCTATAGTGAAGTATAACATCGCCTCAAAGTCTAGTCTTTTCCGAATTTTTGTTTCTCTATAAATAGAAGGATCTTGACATCACTTCCTTTTTAAACTGACATCATTGACACATTACGGCTTAACGAGCTGCAGTAAAATGCTAATTTCCGGTCAGGTTTAGAGCTAGTTTGATCAACCTGCTGTGGGACGAAGTTCCAGAGGGTAGATGTCTTGCACACAGTAAATCTGCCTAATCCCACAGCCAGTAATTCTGCTGCAAAGAGGATTAGCTCCACCCCAACAGAACCATTGGCTATTTTTAGATCACATATTCCCTGTGTTTTGTCCACTTGCTCCACCTTTTTTTAGTTTCCCCACACTCTCAGAAAAAAAGGTAAACGGTGGTACAAATAATGTTTATTGAGGAACAGTTTTGTACCTTTGTAAAAATTTTACTTTATATAGTACAAAAAAGACCTCTTATGATACTGTTGAAGGTACACAATTGTTCTCATATAAAAGATACAAAAGTGTTAAACAACTTCTTTATTACAATACCTGTGAAAATAAATATTTCTGGAAGGGCAATGTGATGTTAAGAATAATTTCCATATTAAAACATGGATCATCTTTTAAAAGCATATGTTTAAAGAAACTTATAAACATTAATTATTAAGTTCTGTAATACAATAATACAAAACAACTGGTAAAACATCAAACTAGGTATTGTAAACTAAACATTTAAGTAAACTTTAACATTTAAATAAATATTTGGGAAGCCTTTTTGACACTGTTAAGGTACAAAGTGTCTTGTCACTGTAGTGGTACCTTTATGGATCAGATTTGTACCTTACATTTTGATTTCCCATAGTGCAACTCATATCCTTAAAGCTACAAACTGCAATGGTACAAATGTGTTTTTTTGTCTTGTTTAGTACAATTCTGTCCCATAAAATGTACTGCCCCAGTGACAAGGGTTTGTACCTTCTTTGGTACAACATTGTACTATTTTTTTTCTTAGAGTGCACCCACCAGTTCATTGCAGTTACACCCTGCCTTAAGACTTATGTTATCTTCACAGATGCTTAGTTTAATATGGTTGTTATCAAACGTTGTTAGGTGACAGACCACTTGAACAGTTAAAATATGCAAAGCATTTAATACATTTAATATCCTTGTATCTTGATTCATTTGTTTTGTTGCAATGTCTTTGATTATACGACTCCTATTTTTAGGTATAGAAGCTGACTGTTCAGATACATTTGTGCAAACTTGAAAACTTTTTAAAAAATAATGATATTTAATTAATTTAATAGATTACTTTTGTTACTTTTTTGTATTTTTTAATTTGATCACATCTTAAATTTAATTTGTGAATTACAAACACCACAGGTTTATTTAGTATGCCTGTGTTTCCCCCTCTACAGGGGAAAGCAGTTTCAATTGATTTTTTATACTATTAGCTCTCTTAAGCAATATTTTTTCCGACTGTCTACAGAAATATTAATTCTACAGCTAATAATTCTAACCTCAACTGTATATGGGTATATATAAACCAATTCAGCTCAAGTCTTCATCTGTCCATCTTGTTTTCCAGAGTTCTGGAAGTGTAATCCCACGGTATTAAAGGGAAAGGAGGTGGGAAGTAAAGAAGGTGAAGTGTCACAACCAATCTGACCCAATCAAAACCTCACAGGCTCTAAAGGCTCAATCGTGACCACAGTTTCAGTCACCTGACAGATGGACAGATTTATAATCTCATCTGTGTAAAGGTTTTACTACAGAAAATATAAAATATTGAGGTGCTTCTTAAAATGATTTGACTGATATTTGTGTTTTGTATCTGGTAAAACCTTGTAGCTTTAAATCTTGAATCTAGACAATGAAATAGACAGAGGGAGTCGCCATCTAGTGTCTCTTTGTGAAAGGGAAGCGCAATTGAAGAATATTCAATTAGTCCCTTTATTAATCCGGGGTCACCACAGCGGAATGAACCGCCAACTTATCCAGGATTTTGTTTTACACAGCGGATGCCCTTCCAGCTGCAACCCATCTCTGGGAAACATCCATACATTCTCATTCACACACATACACTACAGACAATTTAGCTTACCCAATTCACCTGTACCGCATATCTTTGGACTGTGGGAGAAACCGGAGCACCCGGAGGAAACCCACGTGAACATGGGGAGAACATGCAAACTCCACACAGAAATGCCAACTGACTTCTTGCTGTGAGGTGACAGCACTACCTACTGCGCCACCGCGTCACCCAATTTAAGAATAGATTATAAATAATTTTAATACATTTAATTAGTAATATAATTAAATGCAAAATTAGATATGAAAATTTACTGACAATGCTGATAAAAACAAGAAAAACAGATAAAATCTTAATGAAAATAATATTATTGATTAAATATGTTTATTGTTTAAAGAAATGAATGCTTGAATAAAAAAAATTTTTGCCAGTAAGGCCACATCAAACTGACCAAAAGTGAAGTATACTGTATACAGACTCACCTGCCACTTTATTAGGTACACCTGTTCAACTGCTTGTTAACGAAAATTTCTAATCAGCCAATCACATGGCAGCAACTCAATGCATTTAGGCATGGAGACAAGGTCAAGACGAACTGATGCAGTTCAAACTGAGCATCAGAATGGGAAAGAAAGGTGATTTAAGTGACTTTGAGCGTGGCATGGTTGTTCAATTCAATTCAATTCATCTTTATTTGTATAGCGCTTTTACAATGTAGATTGTGTCAAAGCAGCTTCACATGCATTATAAAAAATTGAAACAGTGTCAGTCCAGTTTTCAGTGTTGAAGTTCAGTTTAGTTCATTTCAGCGTGGTTTAATAGTCACTGCTGAGAGTCCAAACACTGAATAGTAATCCATCGATGCGCAGCCCTACAGGTCCCGAACCATGCAAGCCAGAGGCGACAGCGGCGAGGAAAAAACTTCACCAATTGGCGAAAGTGAAGAATTAAAAAAAACCTCGAGAGAAACCAGGCTCAGTTGGGCACGACCATTTCTCCTATGGCCAGACGTCTTGTGCAGAGCTGCAGTCTATGGCACCGGGGTTGGAGAACGCTGGACATCCATCATGGAGAGACCACAGGCGGGTCACCGGTTGGTCAACAGGCTGGCCCTTTGGGAACAATGCGAGGACTCGTCTGTCACAGGGATCGTCTTACAGGAAACTGTCTCATGCTCTCCATTCCTCCATAACCACCACAGCAGCTGCTCAGGATACGGCATGGTCCAGGATTATGGAAACCTCGGGAATAATAAAAAACAGACTAACATGAGTGCAGATGCCATTCAAATTATAATGCGTTTTGGGAAGTGTTCCCGGCTCCGGTTGCCCTAAATAATGCAGACTAACAATCCTTTAGAGGATTTGGATTCCAAAGCATTTGTGTTTTATGTGTATGCTAATGTAAAGAGATGTGTCTTTAATCTAGTTTTAAACTGACAGAGTGTGTCTGCTTCCCGAACTGTGCTAGGAAGGCTGTTCCAGAGTTTAGGTGCCAGATAAGAGAAAGATCTACCACCTACAGTTGATTTTGATATTTTGGGAATAATTAATTGTCCAGAATTAATTGAGCGTAGCGGACGTGATGGGCTATAATAAATCAGGAGCTCCTGCAAATACTGGGGAGCCAAGCCGTTCAGGGCTTTGTAGGTAGTCAGTAAGATTTTAAAATTTATACGATATTTAATAGGGAGCCAATGCAATGCTGAAAGAACTGGAGTAATATGATCATATTTCTTTGTTCTAGAAAGCACTCTAGCAGCTGCATTTTGAACTAGCTGAAGTTTGTTTATCAGGCCAACAGGGCAGCCGCCTAGTAATGCATTACAGTAATCCAATCGAGACGTCATGAAAGCATGAATGAGCTTTTCCGCATCAGACATTGATAGCATGTGTCGAAGTTTGGCAATATTTTTAAGATGAAAAAAAGGTTGTTGGTGGTTGGGGAATCAGAAACTGCTGATCTACTGGAATTTTCACGCACAACCATCTCTACGGTTTACAGAGAATGGTCTGAAAAAGAGAAAATATCCAGTGAGAGGCAGTTCTGTGGGTGCAAATGCCTTGTTGATGCCAGAGGTCTGAGGAGAATCGCCAAACTGGTTCCAGCTGATAGAAAGGCAACAGTTACTTCAATAACTACACAATACAACTGAGGTATGCAGAAGAGCATCTCTAATGCTGAACCATAAGGCGGATGGGCTCCAGCAGCACAAGACCGTACCGGGTGCCACTCCTGTCAGCTAAGAACAGGAAACTGAGGCTACAATTTGTACAGACTCGCCAAAACTGGACAATACAAGATTGGAAAAACATTGCCTGGTCTGATGAGTCTCAATTTCTGCTGCAACATTGGGATGGTAGAGTCAGAATTTGGTGTCAACAGCATAAAAGCATAGATCCATTCTGCCTTGTATCAAATGTTCAGGCTGCTGCTGGTGGTGTAATGGTGTAGGGGATATTTTCTTGCAACACTTTGGGCCCGTTAGTATCAGTTGACCATCGTGTCAACGCCACAGCCTACCTGAGTATTGTTGCTGACCATGTCCATCTCTTTATGACCACAGTGTACCCATCTTCTGATGGCTACTTCCAACAGGACAACGCACCATGTCATAAAACGCGAATCATCTCAGACTGGTTTCTTGAACATGACGATGAGTTCACCGTACTCAAATGGCCTCCACAGTCACCAGATCTCAATCCAATAGAGCACCTTTTGAATGTGGTGGAACTGGAGATTCGCATCATGGATGTACAGCTGACAAATCTGCAGCAACTACGTGATGCTATCATGTGAGCATGGACCAAAATCTCTTAGGAATGTTTTCAGTACCTTGTTGAATCTATGCCATGAAGGATTAAGACAGTTCTGAAGGCAAAAGGGGCTCCAACCTGGTACTAGTAAGGTGTAACAAGAGTCCGGTGAGAGTCTGTACAGTAAGCTGATGTTTTTATTTACAAGCTGTTTTATTTATAAGTTATAAGAAACTGACAATTGAGGGTGCATGACGTCATTAGCATGAAAACAGTAGCACATGCACTGTGTCACTAAAATCGCAAATTTCTCTGGATTTGAACATTCTTTGAAACATTTGGGATAATGAAAGTGCACAAGTCAGCAAAACATACACCACTGTTCGTTTTTTTGGATGTTTTAATGAACATATCTCACATGTTGTGCATTCAATAACAGGCATGCTAAAAAGTAGCCTAATTAGTTATGCCTAATAGTGAGAAGTCATCCTTGTACACTAAAGTGTTATTCTAAATAGTGAGCAAATTTGACATTTTTGCCTGAACTATCCCTTTAAAAATTCAATAGTGCCACAGTCCATAATCCAATGATAGTATAGCCTATAAAACACAGCAACATCCTTGACCTGCTCAACACTTCCCAAATCTAACAGGCCATCCTGTCACTTCCAAAGTACGTCCTCCTCCTCCAGTCCTTCAACACACAAAACCGCTTTTGTGACAGGACAAAGCATGGGACAAAGCCGCCAATGTACTTTATTGTGTCCTGCTTGTTTTACAGCTCTCTTCTTTGGCAGATATTGAAATTCACTTCACGTTTTCCAATACTCTAACTGTCCCAAATGTGTCGGAGAGCAGCTCAGCGGGACACAGAGAGAAGAGGCTTTTCTTTCATTGTTTCCTTATTTATCTAACACTTTAACACCTCTGGAGATGCTGGATCATAATTCTTAGACCTCTGAACTTACATTCACGGGAGACAATGAATGTGGACGATTTGGAAATGTTATTTCCCTGGTAGCAAAGAATTCTGGCCCAGATTTGGCATGAATCTGGCAAAGCAGGCATTCATCCGGCACTGGCATACGGCATGTGGGCCAAACATGTCCCTGGTTTGGCAGAGGTGGCACCGTCTTTAAGGCGGCACACAATACTTGGGCCAGATGTAAAATGTAGTATTTGGGCCAGATGTTATTAACTGATATGTGGGCCATGTAAGTTTGGCCAGTTTGACCCACATTTAAAATACATTTTTTTTATTTTCAAGAAAAGAAAAAATACATTTTACCAATCAGGTCACTTTGAGAAAAAGCACGGCCATAGCACACCTAAAATGCAATGATTCATGGATTTATCAATTTCCTTGCTGTAGTAACACACCAACATATCTGGCCCAGTTCAGGCCCAATTATGGGTGATTAACTTGGCTGAGTCTTGGCCCAGATATGGTCCATGTTTGGCCCTTGTCTGGAAGCTAGACTTGGTCCAGTCATGTACCGTAATTCACTGCGGCATGTGGGCCAAGCAAAAGCTGATTGTGTGGGCCAGAGCTGGGCCAGAGATATTTTGCTATGTCGGTTGTTTTAAATGTGTTAATATTCAATTCAATTCAGCAGCTCTACAAGTACCGAACCACGCAAGCCAGTGGAAAAAACGAGGAAAAAACTTTGTGTGTCTTGTGCAGAGCTGCAGTCTAGGCGCCGGAGGCTGTAGAACTCAAGGCTCGTCTGTCCTTGGAGGGTCACAGGAATCAGTCTCATGCTGTCTACTCCGCCATGCACCAAACAGCTGCTCAGGATACAGCGTGGTCCAGGATTATGGAACCTTGGGATCGTCTCGTCACAGGTCTTGGATCACATCTGTGACGCTGCATAGTCTCCGGGGGCCTCGGGATGAGTACCACCAGCTGGAAATAGAGAATAAAGAGAATAATTAGCGTAGCGGCTGTTCATAGTGTATGTAAATAACAGTGTCAGACGAAGGCAAACTTTGATATGTTTTACAGTATTAAACTAAAGTTTTTATTCAAGTTTTCAGTTGTTTGTTATTGTTTTATGCAAAGAAGAGTTGATGGATTTCTTGAACGTGGGTCAAATAGGAGGCCTCAGTACACACTCAGAAATAATGGTACAGTATCTGTCACTGGGGCTGTACCTTGTTAAAATGTACACTTTTGTACCATACAGGTGAACATCAGTACAATAGGGTACACTTTTGTACCATTTACCTCTTTTTTTGTTCACTTAGCAGGCTAGCTTTAAGATACTATGAGGTACACATTCTTCAGCTTAGTCCCTTATCTTTCAGGGGTTGCCACAGCGGAATGAACCACCAACTATTCTGGCATATGTTTCACACAGTGGATGCCCTTCCAGTTGCAACCCAGTACTGGGAAATACCAATACACTCTCGCATTCACACACATACTCACTATGGCACATTTTATTTACCCACTGCACATAGCAAATGTCTTTGGACTGTGAGGGAAACCAGAGCACCCAGAGTAAACCCATGCCAACACGGGGAGAACATGCAAACTCCACACAGAAATGCCGGCTTGTCCAGCCGGGACTTGAACCAGCAACCTTCTTGCGGTGAGGCGACAGTGCTAACCACTGAGCCACTGTGCCACCCACATTTGTACTTTCTAGGTATTTTATTATTTACTTTACCTTTATTGCTGAGAGTGTATGCTCATTTTCATTCATTTAATTGATTTTGGAAGCGTAGAAAGAATGTTAAATATATTAAAAGTGTTTAATATTTATTTTGTGGTGAAAATAAAATGTCAACATATGGGTGAAATAATGTTTCATTATTATTCAACGTAACAGATAAACTGTATTTATGTAAACATGAACATATTTACTATTATTTTGACCTATACTTAAATAGAAATTATATATACATACATTATAAAAACATTTAAAATTCTCATGTATAAAAAATTCTGATGTATTCAGTAAAATCTGAAATAAAATATATTAATATATTTTATACATTTGATTATTATGATGTAAATTATTTTAAAAAATTAAATAAATAAAAATAAATATATAAAGTCTCTACATCCGAGACATTAAGAAATATAAAGACAGCTGTAAATAAATAAAAATATATCAATAAAAAAAGATATAAAGAATAGAAAAAAATATTGAGACAATATAAAAAATATATACAGGCTAGTTGTTTTCATGTGTGAAATGTTTCATACAGTAAGCTATAAGGACAATTTTAGCACAATATTAAATAATAAACAAATAAATAAAATTAATGTTCATTCATTTTCTTGTCAGCTTAGTCCCTTTATTAATCTGGGGTCGCCACAGCGGAATGATCCACCAACTTATTTACAGTTGATGTTTTACACAGCGGATGCCCTTCCAGCTGCAGCCCATTACTGGGAAACATCCATACACACTCATTCACACACATACACTATAGGGCCAATTTAGCTTACTCAATTCACCTATGCTGCATGTATTTGGGCTTGTGGGGGAAACCAGAGCACCCGGAAAAAACCCACACCAACACGGGGAGAACATGCAAACTCCACACAGAAATGCCAACTGACCAAGCCAAGGCTCAAACCAGCGACCTTCTTGCTGTGAGGCGATTGTGCTACCCACTGTGCCACCGTGTTGCCCATATGATGATATATAATGACATAATATAATGTATATAATATAATGATTATATGAGAGAACCAAAATAATAGTAAAAATAATTTATTTTCTGGCCAGGATAATGAAATAATTACAATCAATGAATATTTAAAATACCATAAACACAATTCATAATACAATAAGTGCACACATTCACTATGGCAAATCTAGAAACCTTTTAAAATAAATGACTGAATTAGTAAACAAAATTGATTAGCGAATTAATGAGCAAGGCAACAAAACGTTAACATATTGCTAGCTACTTTTGATGTAAAGAATATTGTTGATCCTGACAGACTACATAAAGAAGCATATTCTTTCCAACATTATAAGTTGTTTTTTTTAATAAAGATTAACTTTTTTTTCCTCTGGATGGTCTGAAATGAATGTTTCCTCTTTGAAATCTACATTCTACATTGTAAAAGCGCTATACAAATAAAGGTGAATTGAATTGAATTGAAATGTAGTCTACTTACTTGTCGATAGAGGGCGGAACAACCAGCTGTACAACACCTGCTGATGACAGCTCTGACTGAAAATACAGAATATGAACAAACAAGAGTACATTACGAGTGCCATTAGGTATGTTCTTAATTTTACCTGTATTGGAAACCAGGCTTTTGATGAAATATATCTTGCAAAGATTCTTATTATTATCTATTGACAGGGGATTTCAGAGGGCATGGCTTATTTTTAGGTACAACATCTAATATAATGTTTTTGTAAACATCTGAGATTTTTTTATTACTAGATTAACCGTACAACAAGGTTAACCAATCTCATTTTGCATTAGTAAATTATCATCAAAACCGCTTCTGGTGAAATTCAGAGACGGCGCTGTCACGTGATATCTGATACTTTTTTACGCGCTGGTTAAGTTGGACCAATCACAATCGTTTGATTATAGAATGAGGCGTTTAATTTTGTGACTTTTATGAACACAAACGGACCAAATATCGTTTTGTTTGTCAGGCGCTATTCTTTACATATACAATAGATACACATGGTAAAGATATGTAGTAAATGAACGTCTGTAGTGAGGAAAACACGACTAAAGATTTCAGTGCATCCCTGGACCACGAGTGAAAAAAACCGAAAGCAAAGTTTTTAGTCATCAGCAGTTGCCTCCCACTGGTTAAACATCATCACGGTTAATATGTTTCCTCAAAGCGTTTCATCATGAAACATGGAATTCATCTGACCTGTTTCCAGTTTACTTGTGTCCTCATGCGTCTAAAAGGGAAAGAACGGTAGACGTGTTTAGTTTGAGGTAAGTTGTGGCTTATTTCATGCGTACTTGGAGAAATATGGAGAAACGTGCTTGACAGTCAATGTTTGCTGTACATTTGGAATTATTATTATGGTCCTGCATTTGGCAACAAGGCAGGGTTTATGTCCTCACATGTTCTCTGTTTAGACGGCTTATTAGATTTAAGGAAATTAAATTTGCTTCTTAATTCATCTCGTTATGAAGTCAACAGGTGCACAAACCAACACTAACGTACACACATACAGGCAGATGTGTGTTTTCTTCTTTTTTTCTTTAAGTTAGGAGCTCTTTTAGAGTTAAATGTTAGTTAATTATGTACTTATTAATAAAGATTTCTTTAAAAAATTAAGATATTAAATTTAAATAGTTAAATAGTTCTTTTACGTTGCTAGATTGCTAGATTATTGAGGTAAAGCTGGTCTTATATTCGCACATTAGTTCATTTAACGAACCCTATATTGTTTACCACGCTGATTTGAATATTGTGTCTGAAATCTCATTTATGTTTGACTTCAAAACAACATTAGCTCTATTTAATTGACTCTGAACTATGATGTACTTTGATAATCATTGGCTGATTATATGATTTCACTATTTAGAATTTGCAAATACTTTTCTGAAATTATATTATTAAGGAGAAAGTTTAAATGTGCGAATATTAAACTTAACTCACTTTTTAATTATCACACATAAAAGATGTCACTTTATATTAATTTAACTTGACATATAAACATCTGACTTCATTAAATATATATTTATTTGTTTATTTAAGTTCGAGCCACTTTAAGATTAATTTCAAAATTTAAGATGTTGCATAAGTTAAATCAGTTCTTCTTTTGTGGTTTGGTCCTATATTTTTATTTTCCCACATACAACTTTGAGATGTTTCCACATTATTGTAATTTACTTGACGTATAAAAATCTGACTTCATTTTTTAAAATATTTCTTTTTTTTCCAGAAGTATTAAAGTGATAGTTTAGCCAAATACTCCAACTCCAAAAATTCTAAACCTTTATAAGTTTCTACTCTCATGTTGAAAAGAAAAAAAAAACTATATATTTTGAAAAAGGTTGAAAACTGGTAACCATTAACATCCATAGTAGGAAAAACAAACACAGTAGAAGTCAATGGTTACCTTTTTTTTTCTCAAAGTATCTTGCGTGCTCAGTACCAAAAAAAAACCCCTAAAGGTTTGTAAAGATTGAAGGGTTAGTAAACCGTAACAGGATTTTCAGTTTTGAGTGAGCTGTCCCTTTAAATAACAGCGATGACTCTGCCAAAAGGAAAGCAAATCAACAAATCAAACAAAACAAAATTCATTAAAAAAATGCTTAAATTATGTAAAAAGAAAATACTTGAGGCACATGGTTAGCACTGTCTTACAGCAAGAAGGTTGTTGGTTCGAGTCCTGGCTGGGTCAGTTGGCTATTCTGTGTGGAGTTTGCATGTTCTCCCTGTGTTGGTGCGGGTTTACTCTGGGTGCTCCGGTTTCCTCCACAGTCCAAAGACATGCGGTATAGGGGAATTTAATAAACTAAATTGGTCATAGTGCATGTGAGAGTGTATGGTTGTTTCCCAGTACTGGGTTGCAGGTGGAAGGGCATTCGCTGTGTAAAACATATGCTGGATAAGTTGTTGGCTCATTCTGTTGTGGCGACCCCAGATTAATAAAGGAACTAAACTGAAGGAAAATGAATAAATGAATGAAAATACATAATTTAAAAAAAAAGTATTAACAAGATCCTTTCATTACATATTTAATTTTAATATTTTCTTTCATTATTTTATTATAATGTCAAATAATTGAAGCATTGAAAGCAGATTTATTAACTTCCACTTTTTTAACATTATTTCTACTGTAGACATGAAACTTCAACTTTAACTAGGATTAATTTTTAATTCAAGTCAAACAAGTAATAGCTTTAAACTTCCTTTCAAATTTCACAGTAATCTCTGGATGGGCTGACCAGGCGATCAGTTGTTTGCCATATACTGTATACGTTTTTTTGCTGCACAATTTATTGTTTCAGCATTGATATCGCAATGTGCGCATCCACAATAGTCACTGTAAGTTTTTTTCACACTTTACAGGTTCTTTTCAATGGCATTGCTTTAAAAATATGTTTATTTGTATATTTTTAGTATTATATTTTATAAAATTATGGCAAAAATAATTATAGTGTGAAATAATACTACTTTTAATACTTTCAAGATGTAATAAAAAGCTGACCAGGGTGGCACAGTGGGTAGCAATGTCGCTCACAGCAAGAACATCGCTGGTTCGAGCCTTGGCTGTGTCAGTTGACATTTCTGTGTGGAGTTTGCATGTTCTCCCCGGGTACGCGTGGGTTTCCTCTGGATGCTCCGGTTTCCTAAGGCATGGGTTAAAGGTGAAATGGGTAAGCTAAATTGTCTGTAGTGTGTGTGTGTGAATGAGCGTGTCTGTGTGTTTCCCATTGATGGGTTGCAGCTGGAAGGGCATCTGCTGCGTAAAACATATGCTGGATAAGTTGGCGGTTCATTCTGCTGTGGCAACCCCTGCTGAATTAAGGAACTAAGCCAAAAAGAGAATGAATGAATGAATGAATGAATGAATGAATATATAAAGCTGACTGTCCACTATTGCGGTTTCATTTTTCGCTGTGGTGCTGATAACGGAACTTTTTGAAATGTAATACAATGTTGTTGCCTTGGGAACATTAGTAATGTGTAACCATCAATATAATCAGATATTTCTGTTGTTTGGACTACTTTTTACCTGATGTTTACTTTGTTTAATAGCAGAAAAAAGAAATAGCGTGCTTCCGCTTTACTAGCTTTAAAATAACTGGCAACAGTGGCAATATCATGTGTGTGTGTGTGTGCACGCTCTACTAGCATGGCTTAACACTGTGCCTAGAATTCTTTAGTTCTATTCGATTAGTTTTTTGCCATGTAATTACTTTTTTTTTTTTTTTGCGCCTGGGTTTCTTTTAGGGCTGCACAATTTATCATTTCAGCATCGATATCACAATGCGCAATATATGCAACATATGCAATGTTGAGTCCGAATTATAGTTGACCAGGAGCTATACAGCATTGTATTTAATTACTGTATTAATACAATTTATGCAACAAAAATATTTTTTCTTATTTCTAGTCCAAATATTTACATTTCAAAGCAAAAATAAGATTATTTTGCTTACCCCACTGGCAGATAATTTAGCTTGGGTTAAGTAAAAACTTTTAATTTAACTTTCATTTCTGAAGTTGAAAACAAAACAATATTTTTACTTGATCTAAGAATTTTTCCGATATTTGGACTAGAAACGAGACAAAGTAAGAAAAACCTTTTTTTGCATTGCGATTATTCAATTTCTGTCCATGAATTATTTTATACGGTGGCCAAGAGAGCTTAATGTGCCTCAATTTAGGAAAACACAATTACAAAAAACACTGGCAAATTAAGAAACGATCTTCATCAGTTTGACAGCACACACGTTGCGCATTTTCACACAAAGGAAGAAACGCGCTGCATTTTGGTCACAACACAAACAACTGATGAAATGTGCTGTATGTATTAAACGCTGCATACTGTTAAAACAACGTTTCACATTTAATCATTAGTTTATTTACGCTAATAATTTACAAAAGACAATGGAATCATGTAATCAAGATATTAAAATAAACAAAACAAATAAAAAAGACCCTCACCTTTAAAAGACCACCAACAGCAACAGTCACAGCATAACACATCCATATCTCAGCAGGGTCCGTCATGTTTTTGGGTCCCCTTGAAACATTTCCATTGTGTTATGTGGATATTTGCAAGTGTTGTGACAAAATGCAGCACGTTTCTTCATTTTTTTGTGTTGTGAGAATTTGCAACGTGTGTGCTGTCAAACTGATGAAGATTGTTTCTTAATTTGCTGGTGTTTTTGTAATTGCATGTGGTTTCTTCGGGTGCTTTCACACCTAGACTTTTGTTTCGGAACCTGTCTCGTTACCCCAGTTAGTGCGGTTCGTTTGGCATATGTGAATCTAGCAATCACGCTTTGATCCGTACCATAGCAATCGGTACGAGATCGCCTGAATGAGGTGGTCTTGACTCGATTGAAACGGACTCTGGAGCAGATCGATTGTAGTGAGAAAGCAAAACGATCCAAGGCCGGTTATATTACAGTGTATTATGGATATGTAATAGGCATATGGCTATGAAGAGAGAATTATGAGTAGGGCGGAATGTCATTCCTACCGGTAAATGTGCGTTTCATGTCAAATATGAAAGTGAAAGCATGTTAACTATTAACAAGAGCTGTTAATCCATTAGGATAAAACTGACCGAACTGCAGTCTTGGTCAATCTGTTATCTCTCTCTATAATGTACTATTCTAGCCAAGGGCTCTGTATGAGAAAGTCTTACTGTACCTCTGATTTATATTTGGTGTTGTCTGTGGGTGTTATGTCTTGTTGCTCATTGCCATAAATTAAAATAAGGACGCATGACAGCTGAGCGGGTTTGCTAATTAAACTGTGAAATTCTGACCAATGTGAGGAGAGTTTACTCTCACGTGACTTGTTTTAGCTGTTCTGGTCCGTTTAGAAACTTTGCAGTGTGAAAGCGAACCGCACCAAGTACATAGTGCAATATTGTAGCAATTTGAATCCTTGTTTCGGAACAAAACGGGTGTAAAAGCACCCTACAATTGCAGTGAGAAAGCAATTCATAAGCTCTCTCGGCCACTGTACTTTCAGGCTTCCCAGAAAATAGTGCAATTCAAACTGTCTTCCAGAGCTGTATTTATATCACATTATTTCTCACAGAAAAATAAAATATCACAATAGAGCAATTCCAGCGTTATGCATGTGACATTTGCATGTGACAAATATCAGTCTGTAAACATTTTTTATATTTTAGTTGAGGGAAATAAACATGGATGGATGTGCATTCAAATCTTAAAAAATAATTCACAGAGAAAGTGTGTTACGGGAGTTACGGGATCAGAAAAATATCAGTAAACATTTTTTATATTATAATTGAGGGAAATAAACGGATGTGACCAATAAGTTTGCAAGTTTAAATTACACAACATACTTTTGTAGAAATTCTGTGAATTAAACTGCACAACCCGAAAGAAATAATGCTCACAAGTTGGCTCACTATAAAACAAAAATCGATTGATTTGATATTATTTTACATTTATTTTGCATTCATGTGGAAAAAGCTTGGTTATGGATTTGACAGATGTGAAATTTCTACTTGTGTGACTTTGGTAAATCAAATATAATTGTTTGAATTAAGGCTGTGCAATATGGACAAAATAATCATATTGCGTTTTTTTCTTCTTTTTTTTTCTTTTTTTTCTTTTTTTTGAATGATTATTGTGATTTTATTTGCTATTTTAGCAACTGTTTTTGCTTTTTCAAACACGCTACATACATGCATTCTAAATGTTTTCAGTGCAAAAGAAGTGCACAAACATTTCACAATAAAATAACATAGTATTAAGTTTAATAAATAAAACTGTAGTAAAATTGTCTTTAAAACAGACAACATAAAATAAATGAAGATGAACTAACCTCAACTCTAGTTAAACACATACTGTACACAGTAGCACTAACTGCTTGATAAACAAAACTGTAATAAATTATCTTAAAAACAGACAACATGAACAAATTAAGATGAACTAACCTCAATTCCTGTCAGAACAATAAATAAAAACTAACGTAAATCAAAACCACCTATTCGGTTCTCCTGCTCAACTTCATTGTGTGAGATTGGTTAACATATAAAAATCATACGCATAAGAACGTCAACAAAAATCTAAATAAATTAATAGATAAAATTGCAGCCTTTGCGATTTAGAAATTGCATGTGCTTAAATCCAATTATTTTTTTTTTTTTTGCGATTGCAATTAATTGCACAGCCCTAGTTTGAATACATTGACTTAAACAGTTTTGAATGTTTGTTCAGTACTGTAACATACAAACCTGCACAAAAAACCTAGAAAGTGTTTTGCTATTTTAGTGAAAAGTTTAGTATAGTTTCCTCTATAAAAACATAACATCAATAAAGCAATACAGCTAAATATGGACCCATAAAAAGAGTGACTGATCCCTCAGGGAGTAAACGAGCAGGAACAAACAGCAGCTTTTTGAGAGCATCAGGTAGGAGAACATTAACCAGACGGTGCAGTGAACAGCAGTGGCCTCTGTTACTCAAGTGCTCTTGGAAACAGACACCTGAGCCTCCCCCACCCCATGACATCACACGCCTCTTATCTGCTGCCAAACACAAAGCCGCATTTAGCTCGCAGTAATCGGCGCTGTGACCTAACCTGCCGCGCACGGAAGATGCAGGAGGACTCAGGTGTGCTCTATGCTAATGTTGATTCTCATAATATGCTGAAATAATGGATCTATGAGCTCCGCTGGACTCCGCTCGGAGGCCTGAGGTATGATGTCATGCGTGTTTGTGCTAATGTGAGGGAGAAACGCATGGGAAATTCTGGTTGTGTATTAAACCTGTGGCGTGAGTTCGGATGACAGAGATAAATGGGTTGTGTTATTGGTAGCAGTTGTGAAATTTTTATTTATTTGAAACGTTTACAATCTTAAACTGAATTTTAAAGTTATGGCATGCTGTCATAGCATGTAGTGGTTTTGAAAGAAGTGCTTTTACTGTCTTAAAGATTTTATTTGTCTCTAATGGTTCCGAGAAGAGCATTGAATGTGTACTGTGAACTTTACATTTATTGAAATGTTCACACTAAGATAAAACATTGCTCTTTCAATGATTGTTTACAGGTTCTTGAGGAGCTTTTCAATTGCATTGCTGTAAAAACCCATTTTTTAGGAAGTGAGGAATATAGTTTTGATTATATTTGATTAAAAATATAAAAGAGGTGTGGAATGTTACTACTTTTTCAAGATGTAATATAAAGCCAAATTTCCACAATTATAGTTTTGTTTTACACTGTAAAATGTTGTGCTTTTAATAATCTTTTACAGGTTATTTTCAATTGGGTAGATGCACAGCGATGTTTTTTTTCCCCTATCGATAAACTTCTGGAGAACCGTTAACGTGACTTGTTTCAGTTTTATACAGTTCCTTTTTTATCATCAGTGTTGTAATGTAATTAAAGGGGACCTAGGGTGAAAAATCTACTTTTTAAGCTGTTTGGACAGACATATGTGTAGGTATAGTGTATAGACTGTCATATTGGGGTGATATAAACACACCCAGCCCTTTTCTTCAATTTAACAACATAAAAACGGTGGACCAATTAGATGGGTTTTGAGACCGACTGCAACTTGACGTAGGAGTGCGGTTTCCCCGCCCACCAAATTGATTGACAGCTGCGTATTAACATGTCTCCGTAGTAACGCGTATAATCATATCAACAAGACAGGACGTGCGCAAAGCAACCAGGAATAAAAGATCTGTTCAGTTCGCTAAGGTCATCAATCATCATCAAATGTGATCAAGAGTGAGTTTTACAAGTTTAAAATGTGTTTAAAGCAGTGCATTTTTGTAATGAACTACAGCGATTTACTTCAGCTTTACTTCTTTACCACAGTCACGTGTCAGGACAATTATAAAAGAAGACGCTTCAATCTCGGTTTGTGGACGTAAATCAGGTTTATTTTGTATATTAACATAACAGATATCTATACAGCAGTGCATATTAACCTGTATCCTGTCAAATATGTGCCCTTTAAAATATAATCAGTTAAATACACTTCATTTAATTGTTCAAGTGTAAAATGAGATGAAATGGCATTTAACTCCATTAAAAATACTGGAGTAAAATAAATGTGTATTTTTTTTTTTTTTAATTTATTTCAGTGCTTCTTGTTCAATCCGAGACCCTCTTTATATTGTATATTAATCAGACAGTTAAGATGATTGATTTTTTATAGAAAACAGACCTTAAACACGTCGATTTTGTAACGGCATACAGTCAAAGACTATACACAAGACATGTCATATAGTTTTGAATGGGGAACAGTGTAACGGTCAATATGGCGAATGAAGCCCTGCCTACTAGTACAGGAGCTAATCATTGATGGCTATAGACTGACGGGGAAGCTCGGCCCAGACTTGTGCTTTTACGACTATGTGATTCGCAACAAACACACTGGAATCTCAGTGAATACTTGCTTCACAGACATAAGGAATGTCTCCAGATAAAGCTTGAAATCTGTGCTTTTAAACGAACTAAGTGCACTTGAAAACAAAAGTTTTTTTGTTTTGTAATCTGTATAAAACGAACGCGAGGTACAGTCCGTCATGTCAAACGCACATCACATGACAGCAATTACTCAAACGCCCACAAACTAGAAATACAAAGAGTCACTTTCATTTCTGGAGGAGATTCACCATCAAGACCAAGTTGTGAATTTTTTGCAGAAGAGCAGAACGATCAAACGATGATTATCCAGAGGATAATAATGTGTAGAACAGCCATAAATGAGGTTGGTGTTGTGATCTTGTTCCTTTCGAGTGCGTATGCGAATTAGCCCGGGCAACCTGAAAATATACAGATTTTGTTGGATTCGGACGTTTAGAAACAAAACTTATGAGACAGTTGTTGTTTAATTTTCAAATATGGTCCAAATATGTAATGTAATCGTAAGCTTGGTAAACAGTTTTTGAGAATTTGATGTTTCTCCATTCAGACAGAAAGCCCGAGCATAATGCCCGTTTCAAAGTTGGCCGACGAGTGAAATGACTTGCCTTAAAGTGATTTTGATACAGTTCACCAGAAGCACTCTATCTTGGTTACTGAAAATTAAAAGTCTAGGCTATTCTGGGCTGGTTTTTAACAGCAGATGGTGCTCTAGGCTAGGTTTTAACAGCAGATGGCGCTACAGGTTAGTTTTCAACAGCAGATGGCGTTCTAGGCTAGTTTTTAACAGCAGATGGCACTCAAGGCTAGTTTTTAACAGCAGATGGCACTCAAGGCTAGTTTTTAACAGCAGATGGCACTCAAGGCTAGTTTTTAACAGCAGATGGCACTCAAGGCTAGTTTTTAACAGCAGATGGCGCGCAAGGTTAGATATTAACAGCAAATGGCATTCTTGGTTGGTTTTTAATAGCAAATGGCGCTCTAGGCTACTTTTTAATAGCAAATGGAGCTCTAGGCTACTTTTTAACAGAAGATAGCACTCTGTGCTAGGTTTAAACAGCAGATGATGTCTAGGCTATTTCTTAACTGCAGATGGCGCTTAAGGCTAGTTTTAACAGCAGATGGCACTCTAGGTTAGTTTTTAACAGCGAATGGTGCTCTAGGATTGTTTTTAACAGCAGATGGCACTGTAGGCTTGTAGGCACTGTAACTTCACAAACATGATTCCCATGTCACACTGGAAGATCTTAGTTGTCATGATATCAGAATGAACGACAGTATAGACACTCCAAACACAGACACGAAAACAAGAAAACTTACCCAGAGTTGGATGTCATCCATCCGTGACCCTTTAACTATCCTGCGTTCTGACATGATACTTCAAACATAAACAAACGGTAGCAGCGATGTTGCTCACAGTGTGCATCAATAATAAAACCAGAAGAAAAAAAAATAGTTTCAACGTTTCCCATGCTGGTTTAAAGTTGTTGATCTAATTGCGTCATCGGATACAGCACTCCTATTGGTTTTTGGTTTGTCAATGGCTGTTGGTGAACCTGTCAATCCAATAGGCATGGGCAGTTGTAAGGTTCTGACGGTATGATAACTTTGGATGAAAATATCACGGTTTCACGGTATTGTGATTACAGCTCAAAGTTTTATTTTTTAAATGTCTGATTAAAAACCAACAACCGTTTCCCCAATTGAACACTATGTATTTTATTTTAAGAACCATTTTTATTATTTTGGAACATAAGTTAACATATCTGGCTAAATAATTAAAATAAATAATTAAATTATAATAAATAATAATATTAGGCCTACGTGTAGGTCTACTGTTGGTTTTTAACATTTTACATTCATAAATTAAATTTTTAGAATATTTCTATTACAAAGACATTCCACTGTATATTTCATTGAACACATTTAGCCTCTTAAATCCCAGAGCAAAATCCTCACTAGTGTCCTCACTACAGAGGGTTGAACACCAAGGCAGTGATGAATTAAATGAGATAAAGTGATGAACAACCCTCACAAACAGAATCACTGAAGGAAAGAAAAACAAGATCGAATCACACCCATAACCAAAGATGAAATCAACTGAAAATAAAACTCTAAATAAAAATAATAATTAATAAATAAAAAAGTACACAATAAAAACGTAATCTCTCAAAATCTAGGCAGAATATCATTAAAACACTCCATAAACATCAGCAGCTTCACTCAATACTAAACATTGACTGTTTCTGTCACATATGAGTAGGGCCAGACAGAATCTGCGGACATTTTTTGCTATTTCTGCGGAGTATTTTGTAAAAAATCTGCGGATTTATGTGGAGTGATTTTGGGAGTATCGTAACTAAAACCTCAATATATGAAATAAAAAATAATGCCATTTTAACATTTATTTAATGTTTACAATGGGAATCCAATTAGATCCACTTTATTTGGTAAACAAAGCAAGTCTTTTATGTAAAAGCTTTACTAATAGACATAAAATTGTACTTTACAAACTGTATTGTAAATAAATCATATAAATATTTTCATATTAGTCAATAATACTACTGAAATTGATTTTAAAACTGAACAAATATAAATTTACACACATTTACACCAGCTAATAAACAGAATCAATGATAATCTAAAAATCTGCGGAAATCTGCGGTATTCTGTGCGCGCAGATTCCGTGTGGACCTACATATGAGCAAAAGCTCTTAATGAAATTGTTGTTGTTCATTTGAAGTCACCATGATGGAGGTCAGCATCTGCTTTATTTGGGCTCTTCAACTCCTTATTTTAACACTAGCTTTTATTTTGGTTGCTATAATTAATAGTGTTAATCTCACTATTTGTAAAGCATGAAAGGCCAAAAGGAAATACAAGAATAAGTCTAATGAAGTAGACAATGGTGTCAACCACCCATACTTTCGTGTGTGCTTATCATAAGTTTTGATAGTTATGTGTGTGAAATGAGTAATATAATCCAACCTGCAGATACCCATACTAGTGGATGCTCCTCTCACATTAGCTGTAGGTAATCACCGATGTTATTTTCAATCAGAACACATTTCACATGGCATGGCTTGAATGGCAAAAATCTCACAAGGTGTCTGCGACTCATCTGTGATTTTCTCAGGCCCCGTTTACACTAGTGCGTTTTAGTTTCAAAACGGCGTTTAGCATGAAAACGATCCGCGTCCACACTAGCGTTTCACCCAAGCATCTCTCAACAGATCTCCGTCCACACTACGCCAACAGAAACGGGATAGCATGTGTATAGGGATAGCAAGTATAAACAGGAAGCATGTGTCTTGCTCTGCATTTGGTTATTGTTAGTCAACAAACGCTGGTTGACTGATGAACGCGATGGCAAAGAAAGCAAGAGAGGTCTTTTTGAGGACAGACGACGAGGTCGAGTTGTTACTTAAAGTAACAAATGAATATATCGAAAATACAGTGTTTACAGTGAAGGCTGGTCTGCGTCTGCCGGTGGCGTTGTAGCCATGTGCGCTTGACGAATAAGGGAAGGTTACGCAATGACCAAAAAGCCCCAATCACGCAGCGGATCTCAGCAGCCACGCCTCTGTTTTCAAAGGTCTCCGTTTCCCTCCATCTACACTGAGACGCAGCAGCAGCGTTTTAGAATGAAAACGGCCTCTCCAGCGTTTCCAAAACGCTCCGTTTTCGCAGCTTAAAAACTCCGACGTAGTGTGGAAGGATGCCGTAACCGTAGCAAAACTTATGTGTTTTAAAACGAAAATGCACTAGTGTAAATGGGGCCTCAGATCTTTAGTAGTTCACTCTGTGTAATTGAGCACCAATTTGCCTGTGATTTCAGGCATTTGTCAGCAATTTCCCAAAACCTGTCGGCAGGACAAAATCGGGGCTAAAATCATGCTGTCTGAAGTCGGCATTACATACACCTTGAAATGGTGTAACAGAAAATGTTAGCCATTTTAAAACTTTAGTTTAAAACTGCGGTAAACCTTGAAACCTGTTATCGTTCCATGCCTACACACCAATGATCAAAGATCACAGATTTTAGCCTTGGATTACTGAAATATTTTAGGAATTTTCAAAATTTGTGTCAGACAACTGAATTGTGGCTGAATGTGCAGGGATTTATGAAGCACAAAGAAGAGTGCTTGTGGAAATCTGCAGTAATTCATAACGTTTTCAGTCTTTATACTTATTTTAGGGTTAAGTGTGACGTGATTTTCCAGCTGTAACTCTCACCTCATAGATAGGCACTGGCATTCGTGCTTTGAAGTGTCAATCATTGTTGCTATGGAAATTCAAACAAAACAAGTAGTTAAACATCAAGCTCCACCTACACACTCTTTAGTTGAGACCCTCCTCCAAAACACACACTCTCTCACTCACTCACTCAAGCATTACTAATGCTGCTCTCTGGAGAATTATAGAGACCACTATAGTTACAAATTCACAGCAGCTTCTAAACTGCAGCACATCAGGAAACCACTTCAAAACGTGCACGGATCAGAAGGTGTGGTCTTTTCAGGTCAGAGTAATAAAACAAGTTTATGTCTCAAATTACATTTGATAATACTTGATATCCACACCCAGAAGGACAAGTTATATTTATATGTATTGTTGAATATTGCTCTAATGTTCAAATTTCCGGCTATTTTATTCACTTTTTAGTTTTAGTATTTGTTTGACCATTGCATTACTTCATTTGCAGGCAGAAAGAGCTGTTTTGTTTTCAGGTTAAGCTGTATTTATTTAGTCTAAAAATGCTTATACAGGCTGATCTTGCCAAGTGCTTTCTAAGGATGTAAATACGAAGCCTTTCCTGACAGTGTGGCCATGATCAGGTGTCACAGTAAGGGATACCAGTATTAAATGTCACTATTGAGTGTTACTGTTCCATGTGCTTGAACACTGGCACACCACAACAAAAAACGTGCTAATTACCTGATGCCGGACAGCTTTTAGAGCACTGTGCTCACGTTTTTACATGCGGAGTTGTGAAGGGACTGCATTAAAATTGATGCATTGTTTTCCATTAGATATGTATTTTCATATTGCACAGACTAACATGCTGTATGTATATCCTGTTAGAAGTAGCTAGTCCTATGCCTTCAAGCTAATAAGAATTGGGACGCCCTTTACCCCTTCATGTGAACACACACAACAAAAGGAGAAAGGCTAAGGTGTGGAATTGGGATTGGGCCTAATTCTTTCTTTAAATTATTGTTTATTTTAGCTTTTATAGTAGCTGAGAGTGTGTTTGTGTGGATGTTACAATCTTTAAGTTGGTCAGTCAAGGGGAAGGAGAGTAACATTAATTTTGAGCAAACACAATATCAACAAGTGAGGGACAAAATACCAAGACTAACTAAATGCAATAAAGTGTTTTTATTTTCAAAGATAGTGGTAATAATAGATGCAAAATGATATATATGGAAAGAACAATACATGTATTTACAAGTATATATTGAAAATTATGGACAACAAACGGAACACAAAATGTTTGAACAGATAGATAGGAGAGTTGGAGAGATAAGACACTGGCGGCGTCCAAACAATAGAAATAAATAAAATAAAACAATCTATTCTATTGGCCCAACCTCTACCCTAACTATCCCAAAAAAAAATCAATATAGAAAAGAAAATCTAATCTACACTAATATAAGAGAAAAAACAAAAGTACAGCGGGTGGAGCACGCCCCTTACCTAGTGTGTCTAACAAAAGTGATATTTAAAGCCTACGTGTGCACAATGTATGTCGCGGGACAATCTTACCTGTCCCACTCTCCAGCCTCAGATGTGCGTAACACTGATGGTAGACAAATGGAGAATAGACAAATAACAACGGACATATACCAAATTGTACACACACTGAACACTGATTGCAATTTCCCTGACACACAACACAACACAGAAAATTCAAGTGTCCCGGGCCTCGCGAGTAGCGTCCTGTCACCACTTTTATGCCACGGTGGCAGCGGCTGGATTGGAGACTGTATGATGACGTCAGGGGGGACACGGCAAACAGCTGGGCAGCGGTAGCCAATAGGAGCCTCTGTATGAATGAAAGCGGGAGAAGAGAGAGAAAGAGCGCGTGAGAGAGACAGAGAGAGAACGAACAAACGAACGAACGAACGAGTGAGCGCGAGAGAGAAAGAGGAACTAGCAAAAAAAAAAAAAGTATAATAATAATCACACATCACAGGAATGTAACAGTGGACCACCCCAAACTCTAGCTTAGCCAATTGTCTTTACATGGTATAAAATTATTAATAGTTTGTACATAATTACTAAGGCTTGTTAAATTAAATCAAGTTTAATTGATATGAAAATAATCTAATATAGAGTAAGAGTTCATTTAAATCACTTGGCAGAGTTTGGAGAAAAAAAAAGGGAACAAAAAAACAAAAAACAAAACAAAAAGCAGCTGCTTCTTCAGCAGCCACATTTTAGACTTGAGTTAATTAAATCTTCTCACCTGAGGCACCAATGCAACCCTGGTTATTTCTACACTTCCAAGACCAATAGCCGAACGTGTAATTGCCTGTTTGAAACATGTTAATTTTACTTGCCACGCCAAAAAGTCCAGAGAAAAATCACACAATGCTGATAAATGTGCAGGTTTATGGAAACTCAACGGTCCCATAATCCTCTTCGGGCCTCCTTTCAGTGCCTTGACACATGCTAATTATCTCATAATTCAGATAAACTGGCCCAATTATTAAGTCAGATCAAATCATTATATTTTGTCATTTTCCGCAGACGTTTTCGAAAAAGCCTCGTGGATGATCATGTGTTTACGTCCCTTGCTTGAGGGAAAAATATGCTAAGATTCATTTTTCTAAGCATATTTTTTTAAGAGTCATTTTTCTAGCTCTTAAGCTTGAGATTTGACTTCCAATTGTCTATTTAATAAAACAACAACAACAAAGCAGAAATATTCACATTTGTTTGCAATTTAAAATGAATGTTCTGTTTTCTAATGTTCATACTTTGACCCTGGACCACAAAACCTTGAAGTCTTATGTTGCACTGGAATGTCTTTTGACAACAGCGAGAAATACATTAGGTCAAAAATATTTATTTATTTTTGTTTTGTTTTTGTTTTTTTCATGGCAAAAATCATTAGAATATTAAAATATTTAGTAAATTTCCTGCTATGAATATATCAAAATTCAATTTTTGACATTTAGACAAATTAAGTGATTTTTTTTTTGTTCAAATGAACTACCCTTTTCTTATGTTAACGGCTGTTTTTGCCCCATTGACTTTCATTATAACCACATTTATTTTAACCTTGACACTAAATAACCTTGCATTCTTGGTTGTTGGTGGTTTTCCCTGTGAGGAAGAGGTTAAATTAGTCATTTTTATAGTTGATAATCAATTGTCACCATTAACCCTTTAGATAGGCCTGTGCAAAAAAGGTTTCTGGCTTTTATATGGAGCATAACAACAAATTATAGTGCGTGTTCATAAGCACAGTTATTATGTTTGCTATGTTCTGAGAGCTGAAATGTTTATTTAGATTTATTTTTCAGACTTATCAAGGTAAGTACCCAAAGGTCTTTTTCGCACATGATGCACAGACACATTATACTCCATATAACTCCTTATAAAAGTCAGAAACTATGCTTTTTTTTTTTGCACAGCAACTGATGATAAACCTCAAAAATTAAAAGTTGTACCTCTTCCCAAGAGGGAAAACCACCAACAATCAAGAATACCTAATAATATGGTGTCAAGGCTTTGCAATCAAAAAATGTCATTATTAAGGGGCAAAAACAAAGCCACCAACATAACAAAGGGGTAGTAAATTTCCCCAAGGGGTATTCTTGAGTCTTTAAAAAAAATTAAATTCAAACATTTTACCAAATATGTGTCAAAATAAGATTTGTCACCAAAAATCATTGCATTTGCTCAAACACAAAGTTGTGGCCTAATTAAGGCTCAAAATCAAAATTAAGGGATAACTCAGATTCCAGATTTTCACATGGTTCTATTTCAGCAAAATATCGTCCTAGTATGACAAAACCTACAGCTTAAAGAATGATCTGCTGCAATGCTTTTTAGTTATAAGTTTCAATTTTAATTATTTTTTTTAAACTTGCATTTAATTTTAATTACATTTTTTCAGTTTTGTTGGTGCCATGTGTACATAGTTCACACACATGCAACAAAAACAACAACAACAACAACAATAATAATAATAAAAAAATCTAAATTAAAACACATGAAATGCACTGAAACTTGAAATGTACTGTTTTAGACAGTTTTTAAAAAAACATAAGCATCAGTGGAAAGCTTATTTATTTAAAGTTCAATTATAACGTGCGTATGCCACGTCCTACACAAAAGATCTATAAAAAAAACAAACTTGATGGGAGAATGTACCAAGTAAACTTAACTTAAATATTGACATAACTAAACCATTCCAATCATCACATGATTTTCAAAAATGGATACTTATGACTGGTTTTGTGGCCCATAGTCAAATATCTGTTTCTAAATGCTTTACTACTAAAAACTCAGCTTGACAGCTCTACATATCTTTATTCTGTCCTTATAAAGTCAGTCTAATTTCTGTTGTTCATTATTATGACTAAGCCGTTGTCAGAGAAATAGGTTTCCATTAGTATTTAATCCTGGAGGAAACCCATAGTTGATCTTTTTTTTGGTGGTCACATGTAGTTGAAAGTGTTTTAGTGAGGTGTGATGAAACAGCTTCCTCTTTTTAATTGCTGCTTGTGTTGCCTTTTGTGCTGTTGCACATTTTATGCAATAGAACATTTTGAAAGGAGTGTAGAAGAGCCACACCTCAAGGTAGGAAGTCCAGTTTCATCTTTTGATGTTCTAACTGGCGTATAGTTGAACTTCACGTATTGGCAAGCATTCGAGGTATAAGCTTATATCAGCTTACAACACAGGTGTACTGTAGTGAAATGTAAGACTACTTAAAGGCAGTTTTACTGGTCATTGGTGTATTCAGGTTCAGCCAGGTGTCTCTGCCATTACCTGCTCAAAACTTTAGATTTTGTAAAAGAATTGTTTAAAAAAACGTTAGTTAAGATTTTTTCAAAAAAAATACTTCATCAAAATTGCAGCATTATTGTTACTTTTTTACAGAAATTGGCAGATCTTATAGATTTTATTATTATTTATTTATTTATTTTATTTATTTGGTTTTTTTAAAGATTTTTTTGTGAGAGAGGGACGTAGGATTGGGAACAACAAGCCGTGATTTGGTATACTCGGATCGCTTCCGCGCCTTATGTCAGCGCACTAACTACTGGGCTAAAAACCACACTTCTTGTACTTTTTTTCTTGTACTTTGTTTTATACTAGTTTTTATGTCTGCAACTGAGAGTATTGAAGAATAAAACTTAAAAAAAAAAAATAGTTTTAAATTTTGGTTTCTGAAATCATATTTAAGGCCTACTGTATGTGGTTAATTTCCTGAGATTTTGGGATGTCAGTGTGGCTGCGTGAGTAAATTGTATCTCATAAAAGTCACTGAAAATTCACTTTGTCACTTTGAAGAACAAATGATATTGAAATTAAACAGTATTTTAAATAGTATTTTTTCCAATGTTTGCATGTCTGTTACTCTAGTTAAAAGTTTTTTAATATCTTTTTAGACTTATTCATATGAGGCTCTATGTCGTTCAGTCTCAGAGATATTTATATATGACATGTTGGTAACACTTTACAATAAGGTTTATTAGTTAATGCAATTACTAACATGAACTAATCATGAACACCACTTGTACAGCATTTATTAATCATAACTGAACATTTACTAATGCATAATTAACATCCAAGTCCATGCTTGTTAACTTTAGTTAATGCACTGTGAGTTAACATGAACTAACAATGAACAACTGTATTTTCATTAACTAACATGAACAAATACTGTAGTAAATGTATTGTTCATTGTTTGTTCATGTTAGTAAATGCATTACTTAACATTAACTAATGAACCTTATTGTAAAGTGTGACCGATATCTTAACACTGCTCCATGTCGAATATCAAATTTTCTATTGTCAAACAACATGATTAGTTTAAAATTCTCATAAAAATAGGTTTATAAGTATAAAATGTATGTTTGTAGACATTCCTAAAGTAAGATGTTATGAATTCATGTCAACCTATCCTTGAACTCTGAAAATAAATGAATGAATGAATGAATAAATAAATAAATAAATAAATAAATAAATAAATAAATAAATAAATAAATAAATAAACAAACAAAAAAACTAATAATTTGCCAAGTTCAAAGTTTTGCGAGATGTTTTTGTACAATAAGCCAAATACAATACAAAATATAAGAGAAATCCTTAATTTCTAAGTTTGACATGAATTTTCTGAACTTTACTTGTGCTTTTTAAGTAAACATGTCTTGGTTTATGGAAAGTGATTTGTTTTGCAGAATCAGATATTAAAAGTAAAGGTTTGTGAGCAGAGGCTTCACTCTTACTTTTTGTTGTGCGAACACTAGGCAGAGTAAACTGCGCACGAGAGAAGAGGATTAGGATGGATATTATTAGAGTCGTCTGTTTATCCTTTCACCTGATCCTCCTTAAATCTGACAAGGCTGCTTTATTTACTGTGCGCTGAAAATTCATTGAAAAAAAAAAAGGACACCCACTGGATTGCATGTCAGATTGTTTGATCTATAGTGTTCAGATTTCACCTCAAAAAACAGCAACAGCAAATAAATATATACAGTTTATTTTGCATGAGGAAAATGTAACCTATTTTTAAAGAACACAAAAAGTTGTGACATTATATTGGTAAGGGATAATCAAAGAATAACCTGACATGAAGCACATTTTATAAAACTTTATAGCATGGTAAATTGTTGATTATGCTTATTCCATGGAATAAGCTAAGGTATAGACAAGTTAATTGCCAAGGTATAGACAAGTTAAAACTAGCAGTGTCTTTGCAGCTCAATTTGTGTGTGGATAGATAGATATATTTAAACTATCTCTATTTTTTCTTTATTTTTAACTTTCCAATACTTTGACTCACTCATTTTGGTCTAACAAACATTTGCTCAGCAATTAACAATAAAAGATATAATATAAAAACAATACATAAGAAAGTAAAATAATAATAGATGCATACAACTAATAAATAAAATATATATAAACATTTAATAAATAAAAACTGACCTTCAGTTTTAAACTAAAGTAGTCTAATCCTCTTCAATTGATTTTGCAGCACAATTTTGACCAAATTTTTGTGAGCTACGAGACTTTAGCTCATATGAGCGTCAGTTTGCGCTCACTCTTTCTCAGAGTGATTTTAAAACTTATTCTAAAACGATCTGAAGGCAAAACAAGGTTCCCAAACTACAAATATATTTCCTTTGGTCAACACATGTACACATAAAAATGTACACTGTCAATAAAATGTCTACTTTGTTAAAGTTTTAACACATTTTAACACAAAAGTCACATTTTTAACACAAAAGTCAAAGTCAGCTTAATTGTCAAATGAACCACATGGACAGGACATGCACTATAAACTTTGAGTTGACTCTACTTTCAACCCAATTACTGCCCTTGACTCGATTTAAGTTGAGTAAACTCAAATGTCTTGAAGTTTGTTGCCTTAATTTTAAGTTGTCAACTTTTTAAATTTTTTTTACAGTGTACAGAGAATCAAAATTGCGTTACTCTCAGACCCTATACTGTAGGTGCATAACAAATAATAGTAATACAAAAAGTAGAAAACTTATAGAAAACTTGGTAGATAAACAATACATACAACTAAATAATCTAATAAAATATAGGTAAAAATAAAAATTGTATACAATACAATTACAAATAAGGGCACATTTCACATGGCAAGAAATGCAGACCAGAGTTGTGCAGATGCAAACAGTATATAGAACAAAAAGCTTGTAAGAATCGCCTTAGATTCTGATGGTGTCGCACAGTATCACGGTATTGGGATTACTGCTCTAAAATATATATATATATATATATTTTGTTTTAAGTAAACCACTGCACTGTTCAGGTCCAGAGCATGCTTGAATGTTTATAACTTATTTGTTTTTCAATTTATTTTTTTTGCTGCGGGAGATACTGTTGTCCTAAATAAATTAATTATATAGTCGAAACAAACAAATAACACATATTTTTGGAAAATTCTTTAAAAATTTTAAACCAAACAAACTTTACAATACACTGGCCAAATTCACCACCACTTTTATGTGTCTGTTTTTGCCCCATTGACTTCTGTTCTAATGACATTTCTTGATTACAAATTGTTGGGATCGAGAAAGCCTTCATTGTTCCATGATGACACAAACACTCTTGGAATGCATCTTTCCACAGATGCAGTCTTTGCTTATGTTACCATGGTAACTACTAATGTTTCAGCGAAGTGCATTTATTTCAGACTGTGATCAAAACTAACTGGATTTACCAGTGCAGTTCAATGAATTTGAAGTACAAATGCAATCAAAACTAACCATATGCAATTCATGTGTGGATGTCATTGAGAAAAAAAAAAGAAAAAAATGTTTGCCTGTATGATGCCAAATTGGTCGACATCGCCCAACCCTAATTTAATTTAATTTAATTTAATTTAATTTAATTTAATTTAATTTA